>JACEFZ010024807.1:30000-77500 GCA_014155875.1 Cepaea nemoralis
TCATCATCATCATCATCATCATCATCATCATCATCATCATCACCATCTTCCACTTCTGCCGTCAAGCGTCGTGGGGAGGAATAATTTGCGCTCCAGCGCCCGATGGGTGGCACTGGATAGTGTCATTCCGTGCGATTGTACAATGTCTTTGGTGTCGTCAATCCATTTTCTTCTTGGGCGTCCTCTTGGTCTCGCCGCAGATGATCTTTGATGTAAGGCCAGTGATGGTAGTTGCTGGTGTTGCATTCTAACAATATGGCCAAACCACACACAGTGGATTACTTCTCGAATAAGAGAAAAAGAGTTCTGAAATGCTACATAGAACCTGTAATGTGTGGAAATCTCAAACTGATTAGAGAGATTAGACATAGTCAAGATATTTTGGGCACATTTCCGTTAATTAGACCACCTGCAGGTCTAGTTGTCATGTGTTCCATTTCGGTTAATTAGACTACCTGCAGGTCTAGTTGTCATGTGTTCCATTTCCGTTAATTAGACCACCTGCAGGCCTAGTTGTCATGTGTTCCATTTCGGTTAATTAGACCACCTGCAGGCCTAGTTGTCATGTGTTCCATTTCCGTTAATTAGACCACCTGCAGGCCTAGCTGTCATGTGTTCCATTTCGGTTAATTAGACCACCTGCAGGCCTAGTTGTCATGTGTTCCATTTCGGTTAATTAGACCACCTGCAGGCCTAGCTGTCATGTGTTCCATTTCGGTTAATTAGACCACCTGCAGGCCTAGTTGTCATGTGTTCCATTTCCGTTAATTAGACCACCTGCAGGCCTAGCTGTCAAGTGTTCCATTTCGGTTAATTAGACCACCTGCAGGCCTAGTTGTCATGTGTTCCATTTCGGTTAATTAGACCACCTGCAGGCCTAGTTATCATGTGTTCCATTTCGGTTAATTAGACCACCTGCAGGTCTAGTTGTCATGTGTTCCATTTCCGTTAATTAGACCACCAGCAGGCCTAGTTGTCATGTGTTCCATTTCGGTTAATTAGATCACCTGCAGGCCTAGTTATCATGTGTTCCATTTCGGTTAATTAGACCACCCGCAGGCCTAGCTGTCATGTGTTCCATTTCGGTTAATTAGACCACCTGCAGGCCTAGTTGTCATGTGTTCCATTTCGGTTAATTAGACCACCTGCAGCCTAGTTGTCATGTGTTCCATTTCGGTTAATTAGACCACCTGCAGGTCTAGTTGTCATGTGTTCCATTTCCGTTAATTAGACCACCTGCAGGCCTAGTTGTCATGTGTTCCATTTCGGTTAATTAGACCACCTGCAGGCCTAGTTGTCATGTGTTCCATTTCGGTTAATTAGACCACCTGCAGGCCTAGTTGTCATGTGTTCCATTTCGGTTAATTAGATCACCTGCAGGCCTAGTTATCATGTGTTCCATTTCGGTTAATTAGACCACCTGCAGGCCTAGTTGTCATGTGTTCCATTTCGGTTAATTAGACCACCTGCAGGCCTAGTTATCATGTGTTCCATTTCGGTTAATTAGACCACCTGCAGGCCTAGCTGTCATGTGTTCCATTTCGGTTAATTAGACCACCTGCAGGCCTAGTTGTCATGTGTTCCATTTCGGTTAATTAGACCACCTGCAGGCCTAGTTGTCATGTGTTCCATTTCGGTTAATTAGACCACCTGCAGGTCTAGTTGTCGTGCGTTCCATTTCGCATTAAGACGAATGTTAAAAACTGACCTTGACTTCCAGGTCGTTGTCACCTCAACAAGTAGTTTGCCATTGCTTGCTGAACGACCTGTGCTCATACCATTGTATCCAAACTAAGCAGGTCGGCCTGCTTCACATAGTCCGCAACTGTTTCGGGATGCTTTTTGTTTTCGCTTGCTCGCTATAAACTCAAGCGTAGTCCACGCTGGACTAATTTTTGCGTGTGGGCTAACTTTCCCTGTTACCTGGTTCCTTGTCCCGCTCTGACTTCTGAGATACTTGTAATTTACGTCCCCAAGTCAACATTTTAGTCCAACAGACCGATGTAATGACTGAACCTGCTACCTAGTCATCAGCACACCTGAAATTTAAGAACGTGCTGACCTCCTGTGGGGTTGCGAATTTCGTTCACAGCGCGGGCTAGTCCCAGGTCGTTCACAGCGCGAGCTAGTCCCAGGTCGTTCGCAGCGCGGGCTAGTCCCAAGTAGTTCACATCGTGAGCTAGTCCCGAATCGTTCACAGCGTGAGTTAGTCCCAGGTCGTTTACAGCGCGAGCTAGTCCCAGGTCGTTCACAGCGCGAGCTAGTGACAGGTCGTTCACAGCGCGAGCTAGTGACAGGTCATTCACAGCGGGAGCTAGTCCCAGGTCGTTCACATCGCGAGCTTGTCCCCGATTATTCACAGCGCAGGCTATCCCAGGTCGGCCTAACCTATAATGGGAACGACCATCAAGAGATGTGCTAACTAGCTCATAGTTAACGAATAGAGGACAAAGAATTAACCAGGCATGTGACACACCAGAACTATCCAGGCTTTGACACACCAGAACTACCCAGTATTTGACACACCAGAACTATCCAGGCATGTGACACACCAGAACTACCCAGTATTTGACACACCAGAACTATCCAGGCTTTGACACACCAGAACTACCCAGTATTTGACACACCAGAACTATCCAGGCATGTGACACACCAGAACTACCCAGGCTTTGCCACACCAGATGTACCCAGTATTTGGCACATCAGAACTACCCAGTATTTGACACACCAGAACTACCCAGTATTTTACACACCAGAACTACCCAGTATTTTACACATCAGAACTACCCAGTATTTGACACATCAGAACTTCCCAGTATTTGACACACCAGAACTACCCAGTATTTGACACATCAGAACTACCCAGTATTTGACACACCAGAACTACCCAGTATTTTACACATAAGAACTACCCAGTATTTGACACACCAGAACTACCCAGTATTTTACACATCAGAACTACCCAGTATTTTACACATCAGAACTACCCAGTATTTGACACACCAGAACTACCCAGTATTTTACACACCAGAACTACCCAGTATTTGACACACCAGAACTATCCAGGCATGTGACACACCAGAACTACCCAGGCTTTGCCACACCAGATGTACCCAGTATTTGACACATCAGAACTACCCAGTATTTGACACACCAGAACTACCCAGTATTTTACACACCAGAACTACCCAGTATTTTACACATCAGAACTACCCAGTATTTGACACATCAGAACTACCCAGTATTTGACACACCAGAACTACCCAGTATTTGACACATCAGAACTACCCAGTATTTGACACACCAGAACTACCCAGTATTTGACACATCAGAACTACCCAGTATTTGACACACCAGAACTACCCAGTATTTTACACACCAGAACTACCCAGTATTTTACACATCAGAACTACCTAGTATTTGACACACCAGAACTACCCAGTATTTTACACACCAGAACTACCCAGTATTTTACACATCAGAACTACCCAGTATTTGACACATCAGAACTACCCAGTATTTGACACACCAGAACTATCCAGGCTTTGACATACTAGAACTACCCAGTATTTTACACATCAGAACTACCCAGTATTTTACACATCAGAACTACCCAGTATTTGACACACCAGAACTACCCAGTATTTTATACATCAGAACTACCCAGTATTTGACACATCAGAACTACCCAGTACTTGACACACCAGAACTATCCAGGCTTTGACACACCAGAACTACTCAGTATTTGACACATCAGAACTACCCAGTATTTGACACATCAGAACTACCCAGTATTTGACACATCAGAACTACACAGTATTTTACACACCAGAACCGAAAAACATATACATAAAATAACGTTACACCATTTAATTCGTTTCGACCTAAATATTCTTGCCATAGTGCTCTAACAAAAATGACCGACAACTGGCACTTTAACACCAACAACGGGACGTTTGTGGAGCGGTATTTGTAGACTTTAAAAAAGCTTTTTATATGTTAGATCACGATATTTCAATTAGAAAATTAACACAAATGAAGACGAGCGCCAATATGGTGAATATAATTACGTCATTTCTATCTGACAGACAACAAATCGTGTCCTTCAACAACTGTCTATCAAGACCCACACAACTTAATATTGGTGTGCCTCAGGGTTCAATACTAAGTCCGCTGCTTTTTGCAGTTTATTTTAACGATCTTCCTTTATATCTCAACACAAATTGTGATCTATTTGCAGACAACTGTACTATATATACCATTCAAGAGAACTGTAGTGAATTATAGAGTTCTTTACAAAAAGAACTTACTAGATGGAGCAATGAAAACCGCATGCAAATTAACATTGACAAAACCAAATCCATGCTAATAACGACCAGACAAAAACTACAGACATTAACCATAACTGGGGCACCGCTCGAACTCCGCATGGACACGTTACCCATAGTTAATGTAAATGAACATAAAACACTAAGTCTGTTAATTGACAGACATTTAAACTGGAGCTCTCATGTTCACGTTCTTACCAAGAAAATGGCACAAACAGTTTATCAACTTGCTGACATCCAGCACTTCCTGGACGAAGGCACATGAAAATTATTCTATATATCCTATATCCAATCACACCTCGATTATTGCTTCATATTCTGGGATCGTTGTCCTAAATCTAACATGAAACGACTATGTTCTCTACAAAACCGAGCTATACGTCTAGTTTCTGACATAAAGCACGTCAAAAATAATAATCTATACTGTCATCTCAGGCTTCTACCACTTCGAAAGCGTTTCCTTTTTAACAAAGCGGAACTAGTGAATACAATTATATCACAAAATACACCAGAGTATCTTCTACCTTTGATTCAATCTAATGCGATGAACAGCAGGCGCTTGAATTTATTACATGTTCCAAAGCCTAGATTGGACTTATAGAAAACATGTTTCGCCTATTCTGGTGCTCACTTATGGAATGACCTTCCTCCAGATCTGAAAACTCTAATGAGTCCCTACATATTTAACCGGAAACTCTTTCAATAATCAATCCATACCGATTATATGCCATCATAATTCACCTACTAGTATAATTGCTCACTGCGTGTGTGTGTGTGTGTGTGTGTGTGTGTGTGTGTGTGCACGCGCGTGCGAGAGAGAGAGAGAGAGAGGGTGTGAGAGAGTGAGAGAGTAATGTGTGTGTGTGTGTGCATGCGTGTATCTGGGAGAGAGTGAGTGAGCGATAAAATGTGAGGGAATGTGTTTTTCCGTGCACGCATGCGTGTGTGTATGTGCGAGAGTGAGTGAGGTAGTGTGTGCGTGCGTGCGTTCATGCGTATGTGTATGTGTGAGAGAGTGAGAATGAGAGAGAGAGAGAGAGTGTGTGTGCGCGAGGGATTGTGTGAGAGTGAGTGAGTGAGTGAGTGAGTAAGTAAGTGAGTGAGTTAGTGAGTGAGTAAGTGAGTGAGTGAATGGGTGAGTGAATGGGTGAGTGAGTGAATGAGTGAGTGCGTGAGTGGGTGGGTGGGTTAGTGGGTGTGTGAGTGAGTGAGTGTGTGAGTGAGTGAGTGAGTGAGTGAGTGAGTTAGTTAGTGAGTGAGTGAGTGAGTGAGTGAGTGAGTCTGATAGAATGAATGAGTGATAGAGAGTGTGCGCGTGCCTGTCTCTGGGTGTGGGAGTGAGAGACAGTAAGAGAGTGAGGGAGAGTGAGTGAGCGAGAGATAAGAGTGAGTGAGTGAGTGATTGGGTGTGTGGGTGGGTGGGTGAGTGAGTGAGTGAGTTAGTTAGTGAGTGAGTGAGTTAGTGAGTGAGTGAGTGAGTGAGTCTGAGAGAATGAATGAGTGATAGAGAGTGTGCATGTGCCTGTCTCTGGGTGTGGGAGTGAGAGACAGTAAGAGAGTGAGTGAGCGAGAGATAAGAGTGAGTGAGTGAGTGATTGGGTGTGTGGGTGTGTGGGTGGATGGGTGGGTGGGTGAGTGAGTGAGTGAGTGAGTGAGTTAAAGAGTTAGTGAGTCTGAGTGAGAGAGAGAGAGTGTGTGTGTGAGAGAGTGATAGAGAGTGAGTGAGTGAGAGAGTGAGTGAGTGTGAGTGAGAGAGAGAGAGTGAGACAACGAGAGAGTTAGTTTATGTGAAAGAAACAAAAAAGAAAGAGAGATAGGGAGAGTTGAGCGCATGTATGTCATGTGACGTGCTATTCCATGTTTTTTTTTCCTGTATACTCATCTTTCATATTATCAGTTTTACTGCCACTTGATTTTCTAACATTTAATGACAAAAATTTGTGAACTGCTTATTGCATCAATTTTAGGTCAATTTTAGGAATCAACTTATTGAATCGCATCACTATTGTTTAGGTTACACAATGCATATGCACAATTTGTTCTCCATTTTATTTTTACATTTTTGTGATAATGCCCACGATAATCGTCAGTGTATGTGTATGTGTAAAGTGTGAGAGTTTGTTCATATTAGCTTCGGTGATTATATGAGGCATCATGTATGTGTCTAGATATGAGGATTGTGTTTGGGTTGGGGGTTGGGTTTGTGGGTGAGAGTATGTGTGTGGGGGGATGTGTGGGGGATATGTGTGTGGGCTGGGTGATAGGTGTGGCTGATGTGTATATGGATGGGTGAGGTGTTTGTGTGTGTGTGTGTGTGTGTGTGCGGGATATGTGTGTGTGGGTGGGGGATGTGTGTGTGACTCGGGGTGTGTGTTTGGGTGGGGGAATGTGTGGATGGTGAGTGTATCTGTAGATTGTGGGTGTGTTTGGGTGGGAGAAGTGTGTGGGAGTATGGGTGATGTGTGGGTGTGTGGGGAGAAGTGTGTGTGAGTGGGGGATGTGTGTGAGTGTGTAGATTGTGTGTGCGGTGATATGTGTGTGCGTGGGTTGGGAGATGTGTGCGGGTGCGAGATGTGTGTGTGGTTGGAGATGTGTGAGTTGGTGAGTGGGGAGGTGTGGGTGAGTGTGGGATGTGTGGGTTGGTGGGGGTCTGGGTGTGTGCGGAGATGAGTGGGTGGGGAGGTGTGTGGGTGGGTGGAGAGATGTGTGTATGGATGGGGTGTGTGTGGGTGGGGATTTTGTGGATTTGTGAGGGATGTGTGGGAGAGGTTATGTTTGGGTTGGTGTGTTTGTGTGGGTGTTGGTGGGTAGTTGTATGTGTGGGTGTTGGCAGGTGGGGTATGTGTGAGTGTTGATAGGCGGAGGATATGTGTGGGTGGGTGTGTTGGGGCGTGTGTAGGAGTGTGGGGATGTATGTATACCTGGGGGATGTGTGTATGGGTAGGGGATGTGTGTGTGGGTGGGGGATGTATGTGTGGATGGTCGGGTGTGTGGATGGATGTGAAATATGTTGGTGGGTGGGGAAATATGTGTGGGGGATATGTGTGTTGAAGGAAAGATGTGTGGGTATGAGTGGGTGATGTGTGAGTGGGTGATGTGTGAGTGGGTGAGGGTTGTGTGTGTTGGTTGGTGCGGGATGTGTGTGCGCGTGAGAGGGGTATGTGTGTGGGTGGGAGGATTGTGGTTGGGTGTGTGTGGATGGGTGGGTGCAGCATGTGTGTGTGGGTGAGTTTGTGTGGGTTGCGGTATGTGTGAGTGGGTGGAGAGGTGGGTGGGGATGTGAGTGAGGAATGTTTGTGCGTGGGTGCCAGATGTCTGGGCTTGTGGGAGATTATGTGTGGGTGGAGGCATGCGTGGTGGGTGGGAGATGTGTGGTGGGTGGAGGATGTGTGGGTATCGGTGGGTGATGTGTGAGTGGGTGAGGGATGTGTGTGTGGGTTTGTGTGGGATGTGTGTGTGAGAGGGGGATGTGTCACAAAACATGATAATATGCATTTTGTATGTTTACAACATTCACTTGACAATTTATTTTTCCTATGTGAATGTATCATGCACTGTTGATGAACGAAAGATGAGTGATTGGAAGACCGAATGTAAGACGGGCCTGCGTGCCCAATTTGTAACCCTTTTAAAATAAAGTTCAATTTAATTCAATTCTCTCTCTCTCTCTCTCTCTCTCTCTCTCTCTCTCTCTCTCTCTCTCTCTCTCTCTCTCTCTCTCTCTCTCTCTCTCTCTCTCTCTCTGACAGACATTGGTATTCCTGTGTGAATAGGTAGTAGTAGGCCTCTTTCAGTCCTGAAGGACTATAGAGTTGTGCCGCTGGGGAGGTACCTGACAGCCCCGCTGGTGACTGTATGGTCCGATGCGAGAGTGACAATTTCTGTCACAGTTTCCGCATGTGTAAGACGAGGCAGGTCCCGCAGTAAGTGACTGCGTTTTGAGCCTGTGCCGCCTATCCTCAGTTTGTTGGATCAGATTGCGTTTAAAGAGCACCAGTACGTTTCGTACATCTCTTCTCCAGGAACATCTGTCTGTTCAATCTGTTGCAACTCTTTCCCTCTTTTGGATCTATGCCAAGGGTTTTCATATATTGTTTACACACACCCCTATATCGCAATTGGGGTCTTCCGGTTGGCCTCTTTCCTGTGGCTAGTTCTCCGCATAGGAGATCTTTAGGAATACGTTTATCCTCCATTCGAGATACATGGCCCAGCCACCGGAGGCGTCTCTGCTTGAGGAGGCAGTGCACTGTGGTAATATCTACTCTTTCAAGCACATGTTTCTTTGTTATGTGGTCTTTCCATGATATACCCAGGATACGTCTCAGGCATCTCATATGGAAGGAATTCAACTTTCTTTCCTGTCTTGAGTACAGGGTCCAGGATTCAGACCCATAGAGTAGTGTGCTAACAACACAAGCTTTATATACTTGAACTTTGAGCCGGGAGTGCAAGGAGTGGCCAGCAGGGGGCACGGAAGGGGCAATGCAGCAACTAATTCAGGATAATGCTCGCCCGAGTTATGTGGTTATCTACACAGATGGTTCGGTTTTGAGAGGTAGTAGAAGTGCCTGGGGTTCTTGGCAAAGGCGAATGGTCGACGTTTGGTGCAGGAGAGCCTGGCATATGATACTACAACATCTAGCTTAAGAGTGGAGGTGGAGGCTGTCAGTGCATCTTTCCGCTGGATGGAGAATACGATACACACACACACATACATCGTGATTGTAACTGACTCAGAAAGCATGCTGAGTAGGGTGAGGACAGGCAAGCTTCGTGCAGAGTGGCTTGCTTCGCTTCGGAAGTCACGGGTGGCAAGCATCGTCTGGATCTTTTCTCCGGGGCATGCTGGTGTGCTGGTGGGGAATGAACAGGCAGACAGATTGGTGGAGGCAGGTGGAGAATATATAATTATAAATTTTGATTGACGGAAGTGCACCCAGTATCTTGTTCCATCACCTGTGTTTTATTTAAGCTGATGGTGAGCCCGAAGTCTGTCCAAGCGGCTGCAAAACGAGCCGTTGGAGAGTTTCTGCTGTATAAGTAGAGTCAGTGCTGCATCATCTGCAAAAAAGTAGTTCTCTTATGCATCTTGATCTTATTTTGGTCTTTGCTTTGAGTCTTGATCTGTTAAAAAGTTTGCCATCAGATTTTGTATGGAGGTATATGCCTTCAGAGGCAGTCCCTAATGCCTGCCTTAAGAGAACGGCAAAGAAGATACCAAAACGTGTAGGAGCAAGCACGCAACCTGCTTTACTCCACTGCTGATGCTGAATGACTGGGATGTTGAGCCGTCAAATAAAATGGTCCCCTGCATGTTTTCGTGAAATGATTTCACGAGACTAAGAAGTGTGGGTGGACATCCTATCTTTTCAAGGACCTTAAAAAGGCCGTTTCTGCTCACGAGGTCAAATGCCTTTGTGAGGTCGATGAAGGCAATATATAATGTCTTCCTCTGTTCTCTGCACTTCTCTTGGAGCTGCCGGAGTGAGAAAATAATATATATGGTGGACCTGTTGGGTCTAAATCCGCACTGTGATTAGGGGTAGATTCTTTCAGCAAGAACGTGTAGCCTTTTAAGGATTACTCGAGCAAACATCTTGCCTGTAATGCTGAGTGGCGAAATGCCACGATAGTTGTTGCAGTCCCTTCTGTCGCCTTTGTTTTTATAAAAGGTAACGATGTTTGCGTCTTTCATATCTTGTGGTACTGATTTTTCTTTCCAGCAGAGCTGAAATATTGCATACAGTTCTGGGATGATTGTTT
Source organism: Cepaea nemoralis (assembly GCA_014155875.1). NCBI lineage: Eukaryota > Metazoa > Mollusca > Gastropoda > Stylommatophora > Helicidae > Cepaea > Cepaea nemoralis. The sequence goes on from JACEFZ010024807.1 coordinate 40,095, forward strand.
CTTTGCTACATTTAAAAATTCCAGGTGGAATACTATCTTTTCCTGGTGCCTTGTCGGATTTGAGAATGTCTAGTGCTTCGCTGATTTATGTGAGGCATGGTTCGTTATCCAGGTCATGCATGATGGACTGTGGATCGATGGCTTCCAGAGCTTCTTTTCCGGCAGTGTTCTCCACTGAGTATAGCTCTGAGTAGTGTTCTACCCAGCGATCCATTTGTTTCGCTCGATCTTTTATGATTACCCCCTCAGTTGATCGTAAGGGGGCCATCTTATTTTTTGATGGACCGACAGCTTGCTTGATGCCCTCGTACATTCCTCTTATATTTCCAGTGTCTGCACAAGCTTGAATTTGAGCAGTAACTGTTCGCACATTGTCTTGAAATCTGTTGTATTCTATTTCTGGCCGTTCGCAATGCCTGCAATGTTTTCTCTGAAGGTGATGTTTTATACACTGAGAATGTATGTCTCTTTATCTCCAGGACTGAGAGCATCTCTTCAGAGTGTGCTTCAAACCAGTCGGTTGACTTAGTTTTCTTCTTGCCAAATGTTGATAGTGCTGTATTGTAGATGGTGTCGCGAAACTGGCTCCATCTCTCGGTTACAGTTCTGTTTGTGGGGCCAGGTAGAGTCTCCGCTAGAGCCTGGGTGAATTTGTTGACCTTCTCTTTGTTTTGGGTGCCGCTGGTGTCAATGCGTGGTCTTCCTTCTGTTCTGCTTCTGTATATTCTCTTGGGCTTTATCTTCACCTTGCTGGAGACTAGTGAATGGTCGGTGTCACAGTCAGCACTATGGTAGCTGCGAGTCAGCCGTACATTGCGGAGATTGCTGCGTTTAGTGAGCACCAAGTCGAGTTGGTGCCAGTTCTTTGATCTGGGGTGCCTCCATGACACCTTGTGTTGAGGTTTCGTGTCAAAGAAGGTGTTGGTCACGCACAGATTGTGGTGGCTGCAGAATTCCAAGAGACGTTGTCCATTGTCATTGATCTTCAAAATGCCAAACTGCCCTAGACATGAAGGCCAAGATTTGTGGTCGGAGCCAACCCTGGCATTAAAATCCCCCCGGATAAAAAGATGTTGTTTCTCTGGTGTTTCACTTACTTCTTTGCTAAGGTCGTCATAAAACTTGTCTTTAAATTCTGATGCTGCAGTTATTGTTGGGGCGTAAACGCTTATAATACAAACTGGACCTGCCTCTGTCTGGAGTTGCAGCTTCAGTATTCTTTCAGTGCCATCACTTGGTGGTGTGATGGAATTAAGCAGCTTGTTTCTGATAGCGAAGCCAACTCCATGCTCCCTGTTCTCTCCTCGCGGCTTGCCATGCCAGTAGAAAGTGAAATCCCTCTCCTTGATGTTTCCAGATTCATGGAGTCATGTTTCCAGATTCAATGTCTTTCCGCAGTCTGAGTAGTTCGTTGTTTATCACTGCAGTTTTGCGGGCATCCATAATCTCGTTTAGATCGTCTGAAATGCCAGGGGTCATGGTTCTAACGTTCCATGTTCCCAGCCTTAGGGCCGGTTATTTTGTTTTTTTCTTGTTGCTAGGTGTATAGATTGCGGTCCATGATCCAGGATTTTCCCCCTAAGCTCCCCACACCCTCAGGAGCAGATGAACCGTGGCGAGACACCACCTTATTGACTGGGGCTGCCAAGCTTAGATGGGCGGAAAAAATATTCCAAAGGATATTACTAAAAGCTTCTGACAGAATGTACATATTCTATTTCTGTACCCATATACAAAATATGAAGCCTGTAAATTAATAAATAACTGTTTTAGACCATATTTAAGAAATCCAATATAGCCGCTGTTTATCTTGGTTTCCATGGCAACCGTTACGTACAATGTCAATTTGACAGAATTTTATCAATCATCAGTCTTTAGTATCAACTCCTATACCAAAACAGAACATAGACATTTAATATTATAGAATGTGATTTTTTTAGGGTTAGCATCGCCTTAAGACGATTGAGTTCTGCATCAATCACAGCCGTTTTTCTCACATCGTCAGTATTCTTTTGGTCAGTAGAAAATCCTGGACACGTGGTTCTTACGTTCCAGGTTGCTCGCTGTAGCTTGAGGTTTCTACCTTTTTTTTTTTTTCTTTCTATTGCCTGGTGCATTGGTTTGACAGCCTGCGAATCAGATTGTGTCCTAGCTCCAAGCATCAATTGAAGCAGACAGGCTGAGGTAGATCAGCACCCAAGTAGCCAGGGGCTACCCACGGATGAAATCCGTGAAAACAACTGCTGGCCGGCAAGTGTGAGTGGGAGATCCAACAGCTGATCTTCGTGCTGAGTGCCGGCAAATGTGAGTGGGAGATCCAACAGCTGATCTTTGTGCTGGTGACGGCAAGTGTGAGTGGGAGATCCAACAGCTGATCTTGTGCTGGTGACGGCAAGTGTGAGTGGGAGATCCAACAGTTGATCTTTGTGCTGGTGACGGCAAGTGTGAGTGGGAGATCCAACAGTTGATCTTTGTGCTGGTGACGGCAAGTGTGAGTGGGAGATCCAATAGCTGATCTTCGTGCTGATGACGGCAAGTGTGAGTGGGAGATCCAACAGCTGATCTTTGTGCTGAGTGCCGGCAAGTGTAAGTGGGAGATCCAACAGCTGATCTTCGTGCTGAGTGCCGGCAAATGTGAGTGGGAGATCCAACAGCTGATCTTTGTGCTGGTGACGGCAAGTGTGAGTGGGAGATCCAACTGTTGATCTTGTGCTGGTGACGGCAAGTGTGAGTGGGAGATCCAACAGTTGATCTTTGTGCTGGTGACGGCAAGTGTGAGTGGGAGATCCAACAGTTGATCTTTGTGCTGGTGACGGCAAGTGTGAGTGGGAGATCCAACAGCTGATCTTCGTGCTGAATGACGGCAAGTGTGAGTGGGAGATCCAACAGCTGATCTTTGTGCTGAGTGCCGGCAAGTGTAAGTGGGAGATCCAACAGCTGATCTTCGTGCTGAGTGCCGGCAAATGTGAGTGGGAGATCCAACAGCTGATCTTTGTGCTGGTGACGGCAAGTGTGAGTGGGAGATCCAACTGTTGATCTTTGTGCTGGTGACGGCAAGTGTGAGTGGGAGATCCAACAGTTGATCTTTGTGCTGGTGACGGCAAGTGTGAGTGGGAGATCCAACAGTTGATCTTTGTGCTGGTGACGGCAAGTGTGAGTGGGAGATCCAACAGCTGATCTTCGTGCTGAGTGACGGCAAGTGTGAGTGGGAGATCCAACAGCTGATCTTTGTGCTGAGTGCCGGCAAGTGTAAGTGGGAGATCCAACAGTTGATCTTTGTGCTGGTGACGGCAAGTGTGAGTGGGAGATCCAACAGTTGATCTTTGTGCTGGTGACGGCAAGTGTGAGTGGGAGATCCAACAGCTGATCTTTGTGCTGAGTGCCAGCAAGTGTGAGTGGGAGATCCAACAGTTGATCTTTGTGCTGGTGACGGCAAGTGTGAGTGGGAGATCCAACAGTTGATCTTTGTGCTGAGCGCCGGCAAGTGTAAGTGGGAGATCCAACAGTTGATCTTTGTGCTGGTGACGGCAAGTGTGAGTGGGAGATCCAACAGTTGATCTTTGTGCTAGTGACGGCAAGTGTGAGTGGGAGATCCAACAGTTGATCTTTGTGCTGGTGACGGCAAGTGTGAGTGGGAGATCCAACAGCTGATCTTTGTGCTGAGTGTCGGCAAGTCTGTGTGGGAGTTCCAACAGTTGATTTTCGTGTTGAGTCTCGGCAGGCAGGATGAGGGTTCTGTGTTTCTGGGTATGGACAACATGCAGGGAGACCGGCAGGGTATCTTACTGCGACACTCTAGGGTGGCCTGCACCAGAAAACTTCCTCACTGCCATCATAAAATACACAAAGATCTGGGATTTGTCAACCGCTAAGCAACTGTCTGCAAGAATGGCCCATAAGCCAAATTCTGAGTAACATTCGTGTACCCCATAGTGCACACACTACCCACTGCAGACTTGCTCTAGTGTTTGCGGGGTGATTGCAATGATGTGCATTGCAACAGTTGCTTTTGATAAGGACCGTTTTGAGTTGCTGCTGACACCAGTCAACAAGGATTTGAACTTTTACCTAACAGATTCAACACTCTACTCGTCCTACCTGCGTCACGTGTTGATATACTGGATTATTGGAGGTCACATTAATATAAGCAGCATCAGCTTGAAGCCTGGAGTCATCCCGCATGTCCCAACGCAATTACGTCTGGAAAAACACTCCGGATAAACGCAGAAGAAGAAAATCTGAGACTCTTCTATCTGAAGTCATGATTCTGTGTGCGGAAGGGCAGTCTGACAGTGATAGCACTATCAATAACCACATTGCTAATGACTAATGCGACTTTTAATAGTGCTAATGAGAGAAGCAAGGATGATGCTCTGAGTGCAGAGTCGTACTTTAAGGATTTAGTTGCCCCACCGAGACCGGCTATCCATATATATTTTTTATTTTTGTTTGCATATCCTTTACAGGATATCGCTGTCAACATCAGCATCTTTCAGCTGATTGTTGATTTCTTGGCAAGATTACGCTCAGTAGTTTGCCATTGCTTTCTGAGCAACCGGCTCACATACTCCGTAAGTTACCGACGCGGCTAGAACCGCCACCGATTCTCGCGCACGTCACGTTACTCACGAGAGTATACGGCATTACGGGAAAAGTCGCTAACCCTAGGCCAGGGAGACGGCTATCCATAAATTACAAACCATAAATTACTACAGCTAATTAAATGTCTTGAAAACAAGCTTTCAGACAAACCAGGCAAGGCTGGATCAAATAGTCCGCGGGATTGAAAAACAACATTGCAAGCTGTTGTTGGGCAATATTGACATTTTCCAGTCTGCATCAGGGGAGGAGGGGTTCTTCGGGGCTTCAGCTGACACAAACGCTTATTCTGTAATAGTGTCAGGGAAGGCAGACTAAAGCTGTCAACTCCCAGGCAAGGGCTGCGAGATTTGCGTGCACCATTTCATCTGCTCCTGCTATGAATACCTGGCGCTGTCTTGTTCATGTCAGCATATACACTTGGCGAACACTTACAATAGGATGAGCAGTGTCATAAGTAATGCCAGCGATGTAACCTGAAGCACAGACCAGGATTCAGAAGGAGCCGGCATGACCACAGCGGTCCTAGACACGTAAGAGAATTACTATACTTCTTTAGCAGTTTTAGCTAATATTATCCTTATTACATTGCATTAATGTACTTTAAGATATTCAATGTGTATGTATGGCATATTTTCCCATATGTGTGTGGATGCTCATGATAGTTGTCAATGTATGTATGTGAAAGCATGGGATTCTCTGAATATTGATTTGAGTGACTGTGTGAAGCGGAGTGCGTATGCGTGCTTGATTTTATACATGAATGAAAATATACGGGAACGAGAGAGTGAGAAAGAGAGAGAGAGAGAACGAATGAACGAACGAACTTTATTTTCAAAGGGTCACAAATTGGGCACGCAGGCCCGTCTTACATTCGGCCCTTCCATCACTCATCTTTCGTTCATCAATTGTGCATGTTACATTCACACAGGAAAAAACAGTGTCAAATGAACGCTTTAAACATAAGCAATGCATATTACCATGTTATCAGGCAGGCAGACATACGTACACACGCACATTCATAAACACACACACACACACACACACACACACACACACACTCATACCTGCAAACATACTTACATCATTTGCACAAACTAAAATTTATGAACCTACTCAATAACAAGAAATACATACTCCCTCGTAAGCACATATACACAGTCACAACCACAAACTCACTGACAAAAGTTTACGTATGCATGCATGCATACATACACACATACATACATACATGCACACATGCATACATGCACACACACACATATACATACACGCATACACGCATACATACATACATACGTACATACATACATACATACATACATACATACATACATACATACATACATACATACATACATACATACATACATACATACATACATACATGAACACACACACATATACATACACGCATACATACACACATACATACATACATACATACACACATGCATACATGCACACACACACATATACATACACGCATACATACACACATACATACATGCATACACACATACACAATGCACACATATATAGATGCATACATACACATATACATACATGCACCCATGCATACATGCATACATGCACACATACACACACAGACACACACACACAACACAAAACAGGAAAATAATATTATACATATACATTGTGTAACGTAAAAGAATAGTGATGCAATTTAATAAGATAATTCCTAAAATTTACATAAACATGATGAAATATGCAGGACATAAATACATATATTGTCATATATTACATGTTAAAATCAAGTGGCAGTAAAAATGATAATATGAAAGATGAGGATACAGAAAAAATATGGAATAGCATGTCACATGACATGCATGCGCTCAACTCTCTCTATATCTCGCTGTTTTCTTTCACACTTACGCACACACACTAACTCTCTCATTGTCTAACTCTCTCTCTCTCTCTCTCTCTCTCTCTCTCTCTCTCTCTCTCTCTCTCTCTCTCTCTCTCTCTCTCGCTCTCTCACTCTCTCTCTCCCACACTTACTCACTCTCATAGTGTTGTGGTTTCCCCTTGCCTTCCACATCCACATGGAGGTTTATGACCTCAGCCTTTGACAGCCATTTCCTACTGTCAAGACAAGGGAGTGCCCTGCTCTGCTCAACAGCCTCAACTGCAGAGTAGTCTATTTATCTCGGCGGATACTGGGTCGTTTTTTGAATCTGGTTGTAGGAGAAGTTGACTTTGGCTTGCGGATTTATATAGCGTCTTCAACTGTTTATACATAGCATCAAGGCAACGCAAACCAGTGCTGTTGTCGATTATGTTTCTTAGGCAGAGATTTCATCTTGTTGTGATCTGCTATAAAAGTGTGTCGTAGGTTACAATTTTTGTTGGTAGCCGGAGTCCTCTTGATTTGATTTCACCGAAGTTCACATATTGCAGCGTTGTAGTTTTGAAAAGAGAACTCGGAAATATTCAAGTGAAGGAATGGTTTTGGCAGATGTATGTGATTTGGCTTATACCTGTAATTTCTGTTACCTAAGAGTTTTGTATGAAGTCATTCTGAAATTTTATTGTACTTTATCAGTATTCCGCTTGCTTCGTTGATTTCTTGGCAAGATTACGCTCAGTAGTTTGCCATTGCTTTCTGAGCGATCAGCTCACCTACCCCGTAAGTTACCGACGCGGAGAGAACCACTACCAATTCTCACGCAATGTCACGTTACTTACTAGAGTATACGAGATTACAGAGAAAGTCGTGTAACCTCTAGACCAGAGAGACCGGCTTAGATAGAGTAGACAGATACAAATTATGAGACATCCTTGAAGAGTACGGGATAAAATGACAATTGCTAGGAAACATCATAGCCTTGTACCACTCGAGCAATAAGAACACAAGAATGTATATCATATATGTTCAAAGTCAATACAGGAGTGAAACAGGGATAGGTGCTCTCTACCCTGCTATGTAATATCTCATTCATTCATTCAGTAGAATGTCCTTTGCAGAACCTCACTCCCATAACAACCTTTTGGAAAACTTATCGATCATAAGCCAGATGCCCCGCGTCCAACACATCCATCTGGAGATCATCCGCCACATAATGCACCCATCTTCTCTTTGGCGTTCCTCTTCCTCTCTTCCCAAGCATATTCCCCTTGATTATTGTTCTCTCTAAATTTTTATGACGTTTCAAGTGACCAAAATATTTCAATTTTCTTTGTTTTATCGTTTTTAATAGCCAACCTTCTTCAATATTCAGTTCTTGAAGTATCGATTAATTTGTTGTTTTATTTATCCAAGATATTCTTAGAACCCGTCAGTAACATTTATATTCAAAGGAATTTATGCGCTGTTCAGCTTGTTTAGTAAGTGCGCAGGTCTCATAGGCGTATGTTGCAATGGGGAAGACGCATGCTCTCAAAAATCAAATATTTGTAATTCTATCTGCCCCACTCCATAATTCATTCAATTGTTTTAGTCTTTAAGTAGCAATAGATATTCGTCTTTTAATTTTTTTTTATTGTGTCACCATTGTTGGGAATCAATGACCCAAGATATTCGAAATTTTCCACCACCTCCAATTTGTCCTCATTTACATATATTTCTTTCTCCATAATAATTTTATCTGTATGCATTATCTTTGTTTCCTCTATATCAAGAAAATAAGTTGAGGTTTTCACTATTATTTTGGTTTGAGGTTATTATGTTTTCTATACCATTCTGTGATGTGGATACTGTACCATCAGCATATCGAATCTCTGGTATCTCATGACTATCAATATTTAGGGCATCATCATCTCTGGTATTTCTCATTATATTTTCGGCGTACAGGTTAAACAATTAGGGGAACAGCACACATCCCTGATGGACTCCTTGCTTGATGTCAAACCAATGTGATGTCACGCTGGCTTTCCTAACGGCTGCTTGTTGGTCTAGATAGAGCATCTTTATATGTTGCACTGCATGTGTTGGAGATGCCGGCTTCGTGGCTTAGAGGTTATGACTTTTCTCCGTAATCTCGTATACTCTCGTCGGTTAACGTGATGACGGTAAGAATCAGCAGTGGTTCGAATCGCATCAGTAACTTACGGGGTATGTGATCCAGCCGCTCAGAAAGCAATGGCAAACTACTGAGCGTAATCTTGCCGAAAAATCGACATACAGCTGAAAGATGCTGGTGTTGACAGCGATGTCCTGTAAAGGATATGCACACACAAAAAATGTGTTGGAAAGCCCATATTCCTCATGATTTCCAAAATTTCTGATGTTGTATACATTCAAATGCTTTTGAATACGCCACAAAGCACTCGAATAGGTTTACATTAAATTCTCTGCACTTCTCTATTATTAAACGCATGTTGCGTATGTGATCTCTTGTTCCTCTTCTTTGTCTACATCCAGCTTGAATCACGTTAATCTCTTCTTCTATTTTGTAATTAAGTCTTCCCATTATGATTTTTAGTAGAAGTTTACTTCCATAGACTGATCACGGCAACAGTTCTATAGTATGTGTATAATTTTAGGTAACCCTTTTTGGTATTGGAACGAAAATAGTTCTCTTCCAATCTTTTGGCCAAATACCATATTTCCATATCTTTTTACATAATGCGTGGTAGATTTGTATGCTTTCTTCTCCTCCCGCTTTAATTAGTTCCGCTGGTATGTAATCACATCCAGGTGATTTACCATTCTTCAGGTTTTTTATTGCTCATGCAGTTTCATCTAAAGAGGGTTCCGGTTCTGTTTCTTGTGTCATTGGTTCGTGTATCTCATTTATACCCTCACAGTCATTCATATCATACATTCTACTGCAGTATTCCTGTATCTTTCTAGAATTTGTCTAGATTCTCGATCATAAATAAGATGCCACGCGTCAGGCACACTTCTTAAATGACCCACTCTTCACAAATAACATTTAAATGAGATTGAACATTTCTTCTCAATAAATTCATTTATTTGAACATGTCTTCAGTTCTTATAATGTTGCTCTATTTTAATACATCAGTCTTGTATTTGTTTGTTTTGTCCTTTCTTGTGTTCTTTCTTATTTCTGGTATTAACGTTTTATACTTCATCCTACTGAAATCTGTTTCTCCTCCGTTTGCTTTCAGTTTCCTTCGTTGTTTTATTAATTCTAACGTGTCTGATGTAATCCATGGCTTATGTTGCTTACTCTTGGTTGAATAAAATCTTTGGCAGCTGTTATCACGATATCTCTATCTTGTACTGCCAGTTCGTCAGGTGTGATTTTATCCTGTATAGACGCCAAAACCTCACTTCTACGTTGCATGCACCTGATATGTTTGTGAGATCAAAACAAAGTGGCCTTGGTCCTCGGGTAAGCATTTCTGAGTTTTACTTTCAGATCTGCTTCTAATAACTGATGACCTGTATCACAGTCTACACTTCGAAGGGATTTTGCCGAAGTTATGCTTGATCTCCATCTTCTTTGTATTAAAATATAATCTATCTGGTTGTTGATAGTACTGCCCGGGCACTTCCATGTGTAGAGTATTCTTGGGTTTTGTTTAAAAGGTGTGCTGGATATCGTTAACTCATTTTCAATTACTTAGTCACCTGAATAATTTCTATTTCTCAATCCAAATTTTCCAAAAAACGTGTCTCTAATTTTTAGCTCTTCCTGTACCTACTTTTGCATTAACATATCCCATTATTATTGTTATGTCATTATGACCAATCTTATTTAATGTGTCTTGCAGTGTGCTGTGAAACTCTTCAATTTCGTTCTCCTCTGCTGTTGAAGTAGGTGCATATATATCTATGAGAGTTGTGTTTTTTTTTTTGGACGGCCTTTAGGTCTGATAGTGATGATTCTGTCAATAACTGCGTTATGTCCTTAAAGCTTTTGCAGTTAGTTTATCTAAACAAGATGCTACTCCGCTCTGGCCTCCGACATCTCTACCAGAATATATGAAAAGACATCCGTTGTCATTTGGAAAATGTACCTTGTCTCTCCAGCGATGTTCACTAATTCCTAAAATTTGAATATTTAACATCTCAATCTCATCGCATACTACTTTAAGATTTCCCTCATACGGACTTCTCACATTCCACGTTGCTAGTCTCACTCTGTGTCTTAATCTGACACATGGGATTTCCTTAGTAACACCGTAGGTATTAACTCCGTCATCACGATTACTAGTACTGGCCCCTGTGTCACACTCTTCCCCAGTGTTATCTGATCTGCCTGGCCTGGGGATTTCGCCACCAGATCTCTTTCTTCTTATGTTTTCTTTTATGGTTGTTAGGGTTTCTTGGCAAGCTTTGCAGAATGTAGTTTGTCGTTGCTTTCCTTCTGGGCAGTGACTGTACTAGTCGGTGGCCATTAGCCATTGTCTCTACTGATGAGATCATCTGCCTATCGACGCAGAGTGCAGGCCATAACCAACAATAATCTTTCGGCTGCTCTTACACTCCATCCGCCACCTGCTTTCATGGCTTCACCTAGCCCTTGATTGGGTGCTAAACTGGTACTCCACCTTGCCCAAGGGTGTCCCGTAGACTAACGGAGGAGAGGAGGCGTCTTGATATCTACACGGAGAGAATTGTCACATAATAGACCAACGTGATTTAACCAGTGATGAGAATAAAAGGCGTTCTGAATTAGCGGCATGGTCTAGGCCAAAGGTTGTTTCAACAAATCCAGAAAATGTATGGCACGTGTTTACATGGGGTCGACAAGATGGGAACATTTGGAAGTGAGTGAGATGAGTCCATACATCGCTTTGACAGTTCATAAACTGGTTGGATTGAAAGCGGAAGTACTCAGCTCGGAAGAAAACAGTCCGTCTGTCAATTAGAATTTCCCGACATAAAACGGAAGGATGGCTGTGATTGTCACCCCTCGACAGAAGATTGGCAGCTTGTTGGGGAAACCCGTTGTTGTATCCATACGGTAACTCGCTAGGTTTGTTGTGGGAGTCAAAACAAGTGATGACAACTCTGACAGTGACTAAGCCAGGGAAGATAGATTCTTGACAATGGATGATATGCCCAAATAACACCTGCAAGACATCAACCACGTCACGTGACCAATTTTAGGAGGTTTTAGGAGGTTGATTGGAGAGGGGAGTTGAACTAAAACCGTTGAGTGAGGCGGACGTGCTTCGGCACTGCGGTTCTGATTGGAAATATGTCTACCGTGTGCGAATTGAGTTAATTTAATTTTACACGTGCCTGTCATGGCAAGAGTAGATGTAATTTGATCTAACTGCGGTGTTGCCTAAGGTAGAACCTATTATAATTAGTTCTAATTAATATAGACTGTAGCCTTGTTAAAACTAGAGTGTGATGATTAGCACTGTTAGTGGAAAACTAGCTAGAGTAGGGAAGTGATACTTGGCTCTGTTAGTTGAAAATAGATTAGTGAAGTGTTGATAAGCTTTACTAGTTGAGAATTGAGTAATGAAGGGATAATTGGGATATTCCAGTAGGTGTCCCTGGTGGGCGGGGTTCCGCATTCTGTTTGTTGATTTTTTTTTTCTTGTCTTGGCCTGATGATAACCAATGGGTTGAGTCATCTGTCCCTGACAGAGTAGGTTCATTGTATTTTACTGAGCAAGGGCCAAAGGCCCACGATCATCTAATAGAGATCAGTGACGGGGAGGCTATCACCAGTTGTATGATTTATTTTACAGGTTCCCTCTGGTTGGAATGAAGAACCCGGAACCAATGAAAAATCCGATCCCGGATAAATTATGATGTAGAGAGATGGGCCAGCAACTTTCGCAACGGAAGAAGCTGATAAACATTGCTCGGTGGAGCTGAATGGTATAAGTATCCTACATGAGTGCATACCAATCGTTAACACACCTGAAGTGATGGATGTTCAGCCCACGTGGAACTAGATCAGTAGGAACTGATGGTCACATTAGATGAAACCAAACATTGAAGTGTAGTTGTTCCACGTATCAAGGAAATCAGAACTGTCAGACAATATCTAGTAAATAAAGCAAGCCATTTTAGTCTAGATACAATGACTGTTTAAGAGTGAAAATATAGAACATTTCGCTAGAAGAAAACGTCATGTTCATGAGACAGCGTTCCATTATTTTTCACTGTGCGGAATTATGAGATCTTGGTTTTTCTAAAACTATTAGGAACCGTTGTGTTAGGAACAATAATAGTATTTTTTCACGGATTATATTTACATGGGATTCAGATCTCATGGTCATCAGAGCTCCTGGAGGAGGACATGTCTGGAGAGAAGGATACGACTTCGGTGAGGTCTATTGTACTGACTCGTGTGATGTCGTGTAATCCTTGCCATGATGAGTGGACTCTGATCCTGAACTTTGAAGGCTGACCTATACATTTACATTAGAATACACGACACACATTTTCTTCGTATACACGTCTCATATACGTTACACTTTTCTTTTAATAAATTAATCTTTATTAATTTTTAGAAGCAAGAGTTGTTGAGTATGTTGCGTTGGGGAAGTATGAGAGGGGGCATAGTACGACAGTGAGAGAGTGATAGGAAAAGGTGTCCATGGGCTGATGGAGTGTGTTGGACGGAAGCTGGTGGATTCTCCAGGATATTGATAGGGAAAAAATATTATAATGTGGGTGTTGACTCTCCTCACTCCAGGGACGACACTTTAAAGGAGGACACGACAAGAATATCCAAAGAAGCATGCCTTGGCAGAACAGAGTCAGAAAATTTGGAACTCCTTACTTTAGATGAAATAACAGATCAATAAGCAGACGATCAGTGTCTGCTTTATAGAGACGAGGGCGGACTGCAAAGACATATTAATAAACTGGGTTCAACATGCTGCAGATACAATATGAGTATAAATATAGCCAAAAGCGAAGTACTGCAAGATAGCAGATCTCCTGGTCCACTAAGTATACATATAAATAGCACAACTCTGAAACAAGTTATAGACTTCAAACATCCTGGAAGTATGATCACAGCATATGACAGATTGTACATGAAAATCGAAATCAGATGCCAAAAAGCCAAATATACATGTGTCCGCAAAACGACATATAATAAACAGCATATTCACACCAACCCTATGCTACCAATCTCAAACGTGGATATTATCTAAATGACACTAACGCAAAATCAACACCTGTGAGATAAGATGCCTGAGGAGAGCTACCAACTCAACCATCCGAGACCAAGTAAGAAATATTGTTATCAGACAGACAGTGGGATCACCACCTCATAACCACATTTATTAACAGAGAGAAGATCAAATGGTTTGGTCATCTCGTTAGAATACAACACCACCAACTACCAGTACTAGCGCTACATCAAAGAACATCTGCGACGAGAGAAAGAGGACGCCCGAAAAAAAGACATTGTACAGTCACAGGAATGACACTATCCTGTGCCACCCATGGGGCGCTGCAACGTCAATTATTCCTCCTAGTTAGTTAGTTAGTTAGTCGACAGATCATCCTCGTTGCACATCGGACCATTCAGTCCATACGTGCTCGGATCCCCTCCTCAGCAAATCCCGCAGCGTGTAGCGGCTAACGACGCCAGTTCTGTGTTGGTTTATCAATCTTCTTTGGCTTCCTGCGTAGTGTTCTTGTTTGGCCACCCCTCTTTTAATTTGCTGCTCTCGCAGTCTGGCCATTGTTGTAGATTCACAGTCATCACTTGGTTCTTGCAAAAGTCTCACTTCTCGTAGAGCATTCAGAATGTCAGCCTGGTCCATGGCGCGTCCGCCCTCAACAGTAGCCTCACCTGCGAGCTTGTCAGCCCGCTCATTTCCTTGTACTCCCGCATGCCCTGGCACGAAGATGAAACTAATATTTGCCAGCCGAGACCGCTTCAGAGGCAGCAACCATTCTCTTCGGATCGACCCCTCCTCTATCCTCTTGATCATGTTCATTGAGTCGCTAAGGAAACAAGCCCTAGTGAATGTCTGTGTCTCGAGCCATGTTATTGCTTTACTTACTGCCATGACTTCCATGGTCAGGCTACTTGTGGTTTCAGTGAAAGCACCAGAGTCCTCCTTCACAATTCTCCCTCCGGCCCGAGCTGTAAAGGCCCATGAGCTTCTCACATGTCGGACGACTGACCCATCTGTGTAGATGACCGCGTCACTGTCTAGCGAATTCTCGAAAATCAACGCTTGTACTTCAGCCTCAACAGCAGCCGGATTTTCTTGTCTGCATTTTCTATCTAGTTGGATGCAAACTGAAAAGGATGTGCAGAAGTCTGTTGGCACTTGCACCCACTCCTCGCCAGGTTCTAAGTCCTCAAGTGAACACACCTGTTGAAGAATGTCCTCGGCTTGACCCATCCACGACCGTCCTCTTTTTAACCTGCTGCCCTTCACCTTCCTAATTTCACTATGCAGTGGATGCTGTGTGTTTGCGTTAATTCTGAGGTAGGCACGTGCCCTGCAAACTTGCATTCTCTCTTCAATGGTTGGAAAATCAAGAAGGTAGCGCATCGCCCTGCATGCTGTATCTCTTGTACATCCAAGAATAATGCGCATAGCTTCATTCTGTATCCTTTCCATCCTTTCTATCTGCTTATGGCTGACAGTCAGGATTGCCATTGCATACTCCAAAACAGACATGACCAGCCCCTCATACAGAAGACATAGATGGCGCTGCTCACAGTTTGCTGCCGCCATCACCCGCATCGCTGCCAAACCCCGCTTGGCCTTTGTTATCACCTGGTCTATGTGCACATTATAAGCAAGGCTTCGATCAAACCGTATCCCCAGGTAATTCATTGCCTGCGTTCTTTCCACCGTCTCTGAACACAGCATTACAGTTGGTGTTGGATTGTTGACAATATGATTATTCAACGAGAACCAAGTCACTGTTGCCTTTGTTGGGTTGACCATTGCCCCAGCTTCATCACACCAAGTACTTATGCGATTGAGTTCGGTTTGTAGTTCCACAGCAACCTCCTCTCTATCCTTACCCTGACGATACACTAAAACATCATCGGCATATGACAATGTCCTGCCAGGTCCAGTGATCTGCTCACTGGTGATTCTCACTGTGTAGGCGTTGAACAGTACCGGAGATAATGGTGATCCCTGTGGTAGGCCAGGATATATTGTTGTTGGTTCCGAAGTCCAACTGCCACATCTAAAAACTACTTTCCGTTGGAAGAGAGCTGCAGCGATCCAACTAAGGAGGAATGGACTTACGTTTAGTTCAAGAAGCTGAAACATTAAAAAATCCAGTGGTACTCTGTTGTATGCGTCCTCAAGATCAATCGCTGCAGCAACGGTTTCAGTGCCTGAGTGGAAACCTTCATAGACATCGTGGGCAAAGACTGCTGCATTGGTCCAGGTTTCTCTTTTTGGACGGTACCCACCCAGGGTAGGTGGGAAAACACCTTGCCTCTCTAGTTGGCTTGATATTTTCCTGGCAATTACCTTCTCCAGCAGCTTGCCTATTGTATTCTGCATGGTTATAATTCGATATCCCTGAATTTTCTTGTGGTCTTTGTCAGGCTTCGGCAAGGGAATCAGATAGCTGTGTAACCATTCCTCCTTGATGCTAGCACTCCCTATACTGTTGTTGTACATGTCTGCAAGTTTCTCTAGCTCATTGTCGGTACACCTATTTATGTCGTCGTATCTTATGCCATCAGGACCTGGAGCACTGTTTTTTGATCGTCGAAGCACAGCCTTGATTTCTTGCCCTGTCACTGTGTCGTCATCCGAAGTGTTCTGGGCCTTGCATCTGTCTGAGGTGACCTCCTTGGCCAGATTCCGGCCTCCCATGTCTGTCTGGTTGCTCTGCTCAAGGTAGCGTTCAAAGAGGGCTTTGCCCTTGTCCTCGTCAGTCCTCTGCCAGATGAGGTCAGCACCTTGGAAGTCAGAAATGCTCTTATTCTTGACTACACCACTCATGCTTTTATGTAGTCGCCAGAACAATTTCAGTGACTTGTCTGTGCTTACTCTTTGACACACCTCTGCCCATTTTTCGCTTTTAACCACCGTGACCAGTTTTTTGAAATAGCTTACTTTTGTGTGCATCTCTCTTTCTAAGTGCAAGCAGGGACTAGGATGACCAGCTCTGTTCTTCTTGGCATTTTGCCATCTCCTTACAGCACTACGCTTATCCACCCAAGCCTTCTCCACCTCGAAACTCCACCACGGTGGCTGCTCCCAGCTTTTTTTCCTTTTCTTCCTGCCCTGAAACGTTCTGCGCTTGTCACGTCTTATTTTACTCACCACATCTTGCCCTGTACTGTCATACTGGAACGTCTTTACCTTTAGCTTGTGCTGCCTGGTTCTGCCTTTCTCCACCAATATGCTGCATGGGTGGTGGTCGCTGCCATGGTGTCCTAGGACACCCCATCTACACACTGTAGTGAGTGAAGGTGAAACTAGCGCCAGATCAATAGCACTGTCCTCATCGCCTGGGCGGCTTGCTGTCCTGGTGACACAGCCACTGTTGATACAAACCAGGTCGATGGTTTCCAGTGCAGTCTCGAGCTCCTCCCCTTGTGTATTGGAGGAAGTGTTTCCCCATGATCTGCCTTTAGCGTTGAAGTCACCACAGAAAATAACATTTCTCTCGTGGCCTAATATGCCACTTAAGCACTGCCACTTCTGGGCGTCCACACTCGCATTGCGGGCATAAACATTAACCAACACGAATGGTATACTGGAATGAACTCTCAACGCCTGTATTTGTATATCGTCACTGTTCCAACTGGACATGTCTAGCTCTGATGCCACCATGCTGTCGCGAACGAGAATTGCCGTTCCCAGATGTCGTCTGTTATAGAAACATTTGAAGCCGGCAATTCGGAGTAGCTGATCGCCCAGTCTCGTCTCCTGGAGTGCTACAATGTCGTTCCTGTAAACTAGGGTTTCTAAAATAGAGCCCCGTTGTTTTACACTGGCACAGTTCCAATATAGAATACGGATGTTCCTGAGTCCTAGACGGTGACACTTGAGTCTAAAACGTCTCAAGCCACCGCGCTTACCTGGCTTCTTTTTCCCTGCGCGGCTACCACGCCGCTTCGGTATGTTGACTGCTGATCGTTCGGAAAACACACGTTGTTCCGCCATGTTGAAAAAACGTAAACACAGACTTTTGATTGAGAACCACACACGCTGCTGAAAATTCACTCAAGGATGGCTTCGCTCGATGCACGAACTCCGTAGCACCCGCGCAGATCTTGAGTAGAAACTCCTGGTTTTACATCCTGGCACACCAATTACACGCAAGAAATGAATAAATCCATCCCTTACGCGAAAAAGTTAACGAACACAAAACAACACGACCGTCCGTCGCCATCTTGAAACCGGAAGCCAATTCCTCCTAACGACGCTTAAAGGCAAAAGTGGAAGATGATGATGATGATGATGATGATGATGATGATGATGATGATGATGATGATGATGATGATGATGATGATGATGATGATCAGTTCATAGAACTAGATTTAAGCTGGAGTGACATGTTCACAAACTTGAAACTAGTCTTCAGACTATGAACTGACATGACATAACATCAACTTGTTACTCATCACGTGTCAGCAGGCGACACGACACATGATATCGACGTGGCATTTATTGTTTGACGTGACATCACCGTATCGGTTGACATGCCACCGAGTTCAAAAACCCAAACCCTCCAGCCACGATTCCACAAGAAGCCATGGCAGCACTCTGTTTGTTACTCTGAACAATGTTGTATGTTGGTATCTTCCTGCAGGAGATTATGAATGCCTGTATTGTATTTACTTGCAACAGTGTCCCGTTCATCCCTGCTGTCTCATAATCGGGATGTATAGTGTCTGTTGCTGTTTCAGATACATTGATATAAAAGATAATTATGTTTTCCTTCATTTTGTACTTTCATATTGTGTAGATGACCTAATCATGTCTCTCAGACAGGTGTGATATTCACATTGTGCTCTCCATTTGCATTGTTGCCATTTCTATCAGTTTGTGTACAGTTTTTAAATAAATGAATTACATTATGATCTTACTTTGCCGCATTGACCATGTATTTACGAATTGTTATTGTTGTGACCTATATAACCACATTGACCTTTCCAACAGCGTCTCCACGGCTTTGACCATGACCTCGCCGGGTGCTTATGGAGACACGGCTACAAAATTGTCTACTGTACTGGGGTTGACATCCTTGCCCGGCAGCTCGGCCCACGAGGCCTATTATGACCTCATTGTCCAGATAACTAATGTGTGTTCATGATTTCTCTCTGGGCATCGGGTTGGAGTCATGACTGTGTCATGGTAAGAACACTTGTTACAACTGGCATAATCCCACTGGTTACGCAGACGGCTGTAATGGATGAGTCTCTGATGGCTTCACAGTAAATTTCCCAGACTGCAGCATTAAGAACATGACTAGGTCTTCTAGGGCATAGACCTTGGTGAATATGTCTGGCTACCCCACTCCGGCGTGGTAATGGACGTAGTCCAAGAATGAATCCACCATAACTGTTTCATTTGCCAAACAAAATATAGGAGGTGCATCATCTCTACGAGGATCATCGACCACTAACTGTTCTATCCTTGCTCACAACACCAAAAAGTCGCTTTCGATTTCTTTAAAATTCATCGGGATCTTGTGTGTATTCTTACTGTGTTTTAAGGCTAAGTGCATGTTGCCACGTGGAACTTCAACAGCGTCGATGAAACTATGCAAGTATTTAGTGATTCCATCCCACAGGGTCAAGGACACCATCTCCTCCTCAAGTACCAATTAGTAATCAGTTGGCTCTTCCATAAACATAACTTGGACGTTAATGATGTGAAACGGTATGTCCAGAATTATCTTGTCTTTCGCAATTCTGTTATTTCGCCGCTACTTGAAATGTTCAAAACATGACGTTTGAACAAGTTTTCATATGGAAATTTCCAGCCGCAAATCTATTATTTCGTCGCTACATGAATTGTTCAAAATATGACGTTTGAACATTGTTTCATCTGGACATTTAATGATTTAGTATGTAGTGATTTCATCCCGTAGGTTTAAGGACACCATGCCCTCCTCAAGTGCCTATTAGTAATCAATTGGCTAATCTATATACACGACTTGAAAGTTAATGATGTGAAACTGTATGTCCAGAATTATCTTGACTTCGCAATTCTATATTATCGCCGCTACTTGAAATGGACAAAATATGACGTTTGAACATTTTATTTTTTCATCTGGAAATTTCCAACGACAATTCTATGTTTTCACCGCTACTTGAAATTTACAAAATATGACGTTTGAACATGTTTTCATCTGAACATTTCCAGCCGCAAATCTATTATTTCGCCGCTACTTGAAATATTTAAATTATGACGTTTGAACATTTTTTCATGTGGACATTTCCAGCCGCAATTCTATTATTTCGCCGGTACTTGAAATGGTAAAAATATGACTTCGAAAAGTTTTTTATTTTATCTGGAGAACATTGGAGGTTATGCTCGCATAGCCTGCTCACAAAGAGATGTTGCCATGCCAAGCGGCGATGACACATGGTGGGAATGTAGAAGCGGCCTTTTCTAATCTATCAAGGTGGGAGGCCGCTCAGAAACAACCAGTCAACAGAAATCTTGATCAACCAAAGCAAAATCAACCAGCTTTTCGCTCTACACTTAAAAGGGATGAATCGCCGAGTTTGTTGACAAGCGCCAATTTAAATCGTACTGCTAGAGGCTGGAAGAGCGCCAGACAATCGAGATTTGGTAAGTGTCAGGATCTTCTATTAGGCTCGTTGGCTAACACATGTGAGACAGTACAGTATAACATGATTCGACGTAAGACACAGCAACACAAGTTCTATGGATTTATTGCCACATTAAATACATAACGATAATTACAGCAATGTACAACATATAACTCACAACCACATTACAGCTCATAGGTCTGGCGCTCAAGATATCAGTCGTTCAGCTTACAACCACGGAGATTCACACAAACGCCTTGCTCTCGTCACACACGTCCGTTCAGAGTCCTGTCCCAGCTTGGTCTGAGCTATCACGCACACTGTCCACTGCCTCTGGTGGAGTCACGTGGCTTTGCGTGCGTCTGTCGTCAGCGCTGGTCGCGTGTCAGGTAAGAATCTCGCCAGCCGACAACTCTTGTCCGCCGGGTGCCGTAACGATGTTGCTGCGTAGCTAGGCTCTGACATTCTCCCCGGGTACCTCAATGAAAGATGCCATCTTTCATTCATGATGTATGTATATACTGGGGTAGTGTTAATTTCATGTCAGAGACTACTTTTTCCCAGTGTTATGCATGAAAATACATATAAGGCATAGAAATATATACAAAAAAAATGTAAGTTGCATTGAAATGACAAATGAAGTACAACTTTTAACACAATTCAGGTTTCATCCCCCTGATGCCTGGTTACCTTCATTGCAATAATACCCAGTCAGATCAGTAGCACCAGCTTCACGCATCTACCTCGCAGCTATTTGAAAAAAACGTAATAATATGATTGTTTTGCAACAACCATCTAGCCAGACTGAAATACGGCTTTGTATTTAGTCGTATTAAACACTTAAACTCTGCCCTCATTTGGTCAGGAGCTCTTATGTTGGTTTGCAATGTTGGCAGCTCTATGACATGCTTGGTGGACGCCTACCTGCTGTGCTAACCATTTGAGCAACAAAATGTCTATTCATACAATATACATTAATGAACATGTTTCAACTTATGGCCCTTGATGTAAATCACAAATGCAAGGGAAGTAATTTTGACATTTAAGAAATTACATACATTACAATAATTATTTAATTTCTTAGCGTCATTGCTTGACGTTGCTTCATATTAACGAGAAAAAGTCGGTAATATGAATACATTAATCAAGATATGATTCTAAGATTACACTAATCAAAATAAATAAGTACCCAATTGGTATATTATATTTTATAGATTCAAAAGGATTTTACAAGTGTCATAAATTTTTGAAATTTTGTATGTCGTCTGCTAATTTTGCTAGACTTTTTAAATTACACCGGAAATACACGCGAAACGCAAAATTTGGTTGATGTTACATTTTCTGAACACAAATGATCCGGTTTTATTTCGGAACGGATAGTAAAATGTTCTCACAGTTCGTGTTTGATGTTATAGTTTCACAACGGATTATGATGGAATGTTCTTATTTCCGATGTGTTCACAACTTCTGGATAAAGATCGACTGTTCTTATTTCTGATGTTAAACGTCGAACAATTTGGATTAAATTCGCTGTAGAGGTGGTGTAGGAGTCAATGTTCGGTCCACATTTGCACATGTTAAAATATCACGGTGAAGAAAATCACTCACAAATGTCACAATGGTAAAGTTCGCTTCTGGTAAGTGGTTAAGCGTCTGTGACACTGTTCTTGGTGTATATATACAATTAATATTGTTCTCATTCTAACACACACTACACAATTATACTACACTCATTACATGACTTGTTAAAATAAGTATATTATACATGTCGGTTTCTAAACCGTATCACAATTTTCATTATAGACCTTACACAGTAGGTGAATGGAAAAAATTTCACTCATTGGTGGCTGTGTTGGGCTGAGTGTAATATTACACAGTGCACTCAGACATTGCTTACTGGGTCTGTCGGACAACGGGACAAAAGGTCGGCGATTGTATTCATTCTGCCGGGAATATGGCGAACTTCAAAACTGAAATTCTGAAGCTTCAAGGACCAGCGAGCAATCATATTATTTGATGGTACTGCGGAATTGATATACCTTAATGGACTGTTGTCAGTTTCGATGATAAAGTGACGTCCTAGAAGATATCTGGACAGCTTCGTTACACTTTCTACTAAGGCCAATGCCTCTAATTGCGGAATGGACCATGCCCGCTCTCGGGGCCTTAGTTTTCTTGATAGGAAACAAACGGGATGCAGGATGTCGTTGTATTCCTGCAATAGGACTGCACCGATCGCAATGGAGCTAGCATCTGTTCTCAATCTGAAAGGTAAACGAATGTTGGGCAATTTAAGGATGAGATTAGGCGAATTCTTATCAGAAAAGTGTGCCAAAACTTTATCAAATGCATTTCGTAGGCATTCATCGTTTACAACTTTTTCGGGTTTATTCTTGGTTAGTAAGTTAGAAAAAACCTCAGTCAGTTCTGAAAAATCAGGAATAAAGTTTCTGTAATAATTAATAAGTCCCAACAAACTGCGGACTTGTTTCTTATTTGTTGGAAGTGACAGTTTTAGAATTTTTGAGACAATTTTGTTGTCTGTCATGACAAAGCCATTGGATATTCTGTACCCCAAAAATGATATCTCTTGGTAAGCCATGCTCACCTTTGAAGGCTTCACTGTCAGTCCGTGCTGTCTGATACTAGGTAGTAGTAGTAGAACGTCCTGTCCAGGTGTTAATGTTATAGTTCCGTCGTTGTCTGGACACAGATGTCGTCAGTATAGTGAATGATATTAGGAATGTCAGATAGGAGGAGTCGTATAGCAGACAAGGCAAGTCTGGAGTTACTGGATCTAAGGATATAAAGTGGGTTACGGTTAAAATCTTCCAAAAGGATTTTCAAATTTCATGTTGAGATCATTTTGAGTGCTATCTCCAAACCTGCACTCGTACATGTGTGTATACATTCAATAGTTCAAACAATAATAATACACCATGTATAGTTGTGAAATGTAATCGTGCATGTTTGTATGATCTTTTGCAATTTGTGTATATTTTCCAAAATATGTAGGATAATTTGTTGCTGATTTTTGTCAGTAATTTCACCGACTGATGTTTTACATTGTTCAGCAAAGGTATGTGTCTGAGTTGATTTAACATAGAGATTATGAGTGGTAGTAACAAAATTTGGTTCAACAGTAATGACATAAGTAACAAAGTCTGCTGGTTTGTCATGAGTAATATCATCTGTGTTGTGTCATGATGATGTGGAAATATAACTGTTTGTGAAGACATTTGTTTTGTATTTACAATCAGTAGTGCAAGTATAACTATCCACTGTGTGCACTTGGTTATGTGTGTAGTTAACAGAGAGTATAGGAGGTATAATATATACCATGATGATTTGTGATCTTTCATCGCTGTTGTTAACTGTTTGTTTTCTGCACCTTTTTCTTTGTGCTGATACACACCAGTTTCTGTTTCTTTTTGTTCTGAGATGGTAATTACGTTGGTATGGTGTGGTATCTTGGTCTGTTCATCATGTTGTTGTATGATGAGTGGGGTAGATAAGGTAGTATTTGTTGTGGTGTTAACTTTTTCCTGTGGGTGACTTTTGGACTCTGTGAAGTCTGTCACATTTAATACATTTCCAATTAACAAATCACAACATGGATTGTCTAATAAAGCACAAGTTACTCTGCCTGATAGGAAAGGTGATTTTATATTGGCCCATGCCATAGGATATTTCTCTACTGTTCCTGAAACAGTTTTGCAGTAGATGTACTCATCTAGGTAGTCTTTAGGATCAGCTAAGGTCTTTCGAAGACCGATAAGACAGGACCCTGTGTCGCGTACACATGTGCATACTGTGTCATTGATGTAACCTTCATGGAATGTTAGTTTTCCTAACGACAGTCTTGAGGTTTTGTTCAATTCCTCACTTTCTTGTTGAGTATTGACCTCTTTACTATAAGGAATGAGGTTGAGTGATGTTAACAACATTATTACAATATGGTACAAAGTCTGGTGTTGTCTTCATGTCTGTGATGTTCACTTTTCTTACGTTCTTTGCTGAACTGCCTTTTGAGTCTATTGCCAAGTTAGCTTCCTCATTGGCAATAGGGACGGCGTGCCCGCATGTTAAGGTACCATTTTCATTGAAGGTATTACAGACAGTACATTTGTTAGCACTAAATACATCACAAGCCTGTGCTGCATGTACAGGATGTTTTTCTGGATTTTCGTCTTCTGACGCTGAGCTATCGAACAAGGCGGCATTGGCTTTGTTGGTCATATGCCTGCCTTTACAATCCATGCGATGGTGACCGTAAGCCTTGCAGAGAAAACATTTACGTGCACTTTTGAACGATTTACGTTCTCTGTCTTGTCTGTTTACCATATTTTGCAAGTATGTTGGGTACCCTGGGTTTTTATCGCACATTTCGTTTAAATGGTGGAAAAATTTACAGTGAATGCAATGTATAACTTTATCAGAGGTAGGCCTGTTTGGTTTTTGCCTACTATAGTTGTTCTCATAGTTGGCTGCTGCTACCCAGTTACTGTCAGTAGCTTCAGTGGCAAAACACTGTTTATTTGCCGTATAATAGGCCGACCCACGTTTTTCCATTTCTTCCACACTTGTGCATTCATTCTCCTGCAAGAACTTAGAAAAAGATGGTGGGATAGAAGAAATAACTTTATCTCGAATAATGAGATCTTCTAATTTATCATAATTTTTGTTAATTTTGGCTGATGACGTCCATTTGCTGAAAATGTCTCGGACTAAACAGAGGTAGTCAGAGAACGTTTGAGTTGATTTTGGACTCAGTTTACTGAATTGTTCTCTGTACCCTGCTTCATCTAACATGAAATGTGCCATTATTTTAGATTTAATGTAATGGTACTCTTTTCTGAGGTCTTTGGGGATGGTTTCAATGACTTTCAAGAGGTTCCCCAGATAGACTCCTCATATATAAAATATTCCATTCCGAAAGTGGAACTTGGTAATGTTCCATTAATGTCTCAAAATTTTGGGTAAAGGCTGCTATGCAGTCACCCGAGGTATAGTTACGAACGATACCTTGGTACTTTTTATACTGGTTTTCTTTTTCCAGTCTTTCAGATTTCTTCGACTCTTTATTCATTGCAGTCTCAGTGTCGAGTTGTTTCATTTTCAACTGTAATTCGAGTTCTTCTCTCTTACTCTGAGCTGCTATTTCTGCTTTCTTAAGTTCACCGTCTATCTCAGCTTGTTTGGCAGCTTTTTCAATCTCTGCCTGTTTCAAGGCTGTTTCCATCTCTGCTTGCTTTGTCTTTGCAGCCATTTCTACTTCGGCTTGCTTTAATGCTGCTTCCATCTCTGCTTGCTTGGCAGCTCTTTCAGCTGCTCTATCTTCGCGTTCACAGTACTCAGCGTATTTCTTCTCACTCCATTGTGTTAATTCATCACCATGTAACTGTAATTTTATCCCCATATCAATGAAATCGAACAATGACGACATGATGGAGAAAATACGTCAATGACAATCAACCACACAAATATATTATGAATGATTAGTAAGAAAACAACTTACAATTGATTTGACTATACGATGCGTGCCCACTAATGCATACGTAAGTTAAAGTAAAGAAAAATATACTCAAGTGCCCTTGGATATGGTGAAGAACGGTAGGGCAATCGGGCTAGAAACTGTAGGGTCGTACTTCGGAACCACGAATGACCTCTACGGCAGGGTTATGGATGGTACGCAAAAACCTGCTTTATTTTTGGAGAGAAATAAGTTAGCGTGTGTTTGTTGGTGTGTGCCTGTAAGTCACTAAGTGTTGATTAGGTTTGGATGGCGTCGAGTATAATTGTATGTCGTAAATTTGTAGTCAACAGTGTTTCTTTCAACAGAAGTTACACTCTTTCCAAAACTCTTTGCGTTCCACAAACTCAATACACAAAAACAATCTATCTGTATTTGAACACTCAATAACATTGATGACACATCACTTACATCAAGATGACATTCAGTAAGGACAAAGACATCAAGTTTACAAGATGGCGACAAGGTCAAAATGGCGGCAAAATCACAATGTTGACAAGGTCAAACGGTGACAAGTTTAACAAATCACAAATGTTTAACACGTTTACAGGATCAAACAATATGTACTGTACATTTACTAATGATCTTAAACATATTTAGACAATGTAGTAATGGATCACACTGAGACTTTTCCGATCACATGTACATCACTATAACCTTGACAAATTTTACAAGTACAAGAATTATAGTTTTAAATAACAAAGACGAACAACACACGTCTAAATATATTAGGTTCTTAAATAAAGACGAGCAACCCACGTCCACACATGTCAGGATCTTCTATTAGGCTCGTTGGCTAACACATGTGAGACAGTACAGTATAACATGATTCGACGTAAGACACAGCAACACAAGTTCTATGGATTTATTGCCACATTAAATACATAACGATAATTACAGCAATGTACAACATATAACTCACAACCACATTACAGCTCATAGGTCTGGCGCTCAAGATATCAGTCGTTCAGCTTACAACCACGGAGATTCACACAAACGCCTTGCTCTCGTCACACACGTCCGTTCAGAGTCCTGTCCCAGCTTGGTCTGAGCTATCACGCACACTGTCCACTGCCTCTAGTGGAGTCACGTGGCTTTGCGTGCGTCTGTCGTCAGCGCTGGTCGCGTGTCAGGTAAGAATCTCGCCAGCCGACAACTCTTGTCCGCCGGGTGCCGTAACGATGTTGCTGCATAGCTAGGCTCTGACAGTAAGTGCAGACGAATTCTTGTTTAAATATTGTTATTATTTTATTTTCTTCTACAACACAAGAGGGGGTGCTTGCACAGCTGTCAATACGTTTACTCGCCGTTACGATCTTACGGGGTTCAGTATGCAAACAGCACTGCCCCTCTGCTTTTAAATGTGTAGGCCTATCCCTCTTGTAACAACAGAGGGCGTGCACGTTTCAATAACCCACAGAATAATGCCGACGGTAGCGCACCTGCTGCTCGGGTCTTCCACGTCGGACAGATCAACGGGTAGGAACCAGATGAAGAGATGCACAAACCTCGTAGCCTCGTGCTGCACTGCTTTTTATCCTCGTACAATTTTTAGAACTGTTGGTTGTGTTACAAGTCATGGATCATTTGTTTGTGTTACAGTTATTAGACCTGTTGTTTGTGTTTCAATTTTTAGATCTGTTGCTTGTGCTACAATAATAATAGATCTGTTATTTGTGTTATAATTCTTAGAATTTTCGCTTGTATTAAAATTCTTAGATCTGTTGTTTGTGTTTCAATTCTAAGATCTGTTGATTTAGTTACAATTCTTAGATCTCTTGTTTGTGTTAAAATTCTTAGATCTGTTGTTTGTGTTACAGTTCTTAGATCTGTTATTTGTGTTATAATTCTTAGAATTTTCGCTTGTATTAAAATTCTTAGATCTGTTGTTTGTGTTTCAATTCTTAGATCTGTTGTGTTAGTTACAATTCTTAAATCTGTTGTTTGTGTTACAATTCTTATATCTGTTGTTTGTGTTACAATTCCTATATCTGTTGTTTGTGTTACAATTCTTAGATTTGTTGTTTGTGTTACAATTCTTAGATCTGTTGTTAGTGGTACAATTCTTAGATTTGTTGTTTGTGTTATAATTCTTAGATTTGTTGTTTGTGTTACAATTTGTAGATTTGTTGTTTGTGTTACAATTTGTAGATCTGTTGTTTGTGTTACAATTCCTATATCCGTTGTTTGTGTTACAATTCTTAGATCTGTTGTTAGTGTTACAATTATTAGATTTGTTGTTTGTGTTACAATTCTTAGATTTGTTGTTTGTGTTACAATTCTTTGATATGTTGTGTGTGTGTTACAATTCTTAGATTTGTTGTTTTTGTTACAATTCTTAGATTTGTTGTTTGTGTTACAATTCTTAGATTTGTTGTTTGTGTTACAATTCTTTGATATGTTGTGTGTGTTACAATTCTTAGATTTGTAGTTTGTGTCACAATTTGTAGATTTGTTGTTTGTGTTACAATTCTTAGATTTGTTGTTTGTGTTACAATTTGTAGATTTGTTGTTTGTGTTACAATTCTTAGATTTGTTGTTAGTGTTACAATTCTTAGATTTGTTGTTTGTGTTACAATTTGTAGATTTGTTGTTTGTGTTACAATTTGTAGATTTGTTGTTTGTGTTACAATTCTTATATCTGTTGTTTGTGTTACAATTCGTAGATTTGTTGTTTGTGTTACAATTCTTAGATTTGTTGTTAGTGTTACAATTTGTAGATTTGCTGTTAGTGTTACAATTCTTAGATTTGTTGTTTGTGTTACAATTTGTAGATTTGTTGTTTGTGTTACAATTCTTAGATTTGTTGTTTGTGTTACAATTTGTAGATTTGTTGTTTGTGTTACAATTCTTAGATTTGTTGTTTGTGTTACAATTCTTAGATATGTTGTGTGTGTTACATTTCTTAGATCTGTTGTTTGTGTTACAATTTGTAGATTTGTTGTTTGTGTTACAATTCTTAGATCTGTTGTTTGTGTTACAATTCTTAGATTTGTTGTTTGTGTTACAATTTGTAGATTTGTTGTTTGTGTTACAATTTGTAGATTTGTTGTTTGTGTTACAATTCTTAGATTTGTTGTTTGTGTTATAATTTGTAGATTTGTTGTTTGTGTTACAATTCTTAGATTTGTTGTTTGTGTTACAATTTGTAGATTTGTTGTTTGTGTTACAATTCTTAGATTTGTTGTTAGTGTTACAATTTGTAGATTTGTTGTTTGTGTTACAATTCTTATATCTGTTGTTTGTGTTACAATTCTTAGATTTGTTGTTTGTGTTACAATTCTTAGATTTGTTGTTAGTGTTACAATTTGTAGATTTGCTGTTGGTGTTACAATTCTTAGATTTGTTGTTTGTGTTACAATTTGTAGATTTGTTGTTTGTGTTACAATTCTTAGATCTGTTGTTTGTGTTACAATTCTTATATTTGTTGTTTGTGTTACAATTCTTATATCTGTTGTTTGTGTTACAATTCTTAGCTTTGTTGTTTGTGTTACAATTCTTAGATTTGTTGTTAGTGTTACAATTTGTAGATGTGCTGTTAGTGTTACAATTCTTAGATTTGTTGTTTGTGTTACAATTTGTAGATTTGTTGTTTGTGTTACAATTCTTAGATTTGTTGTTTGTGTTACAATTCTTAGATATGTTGTGTGTGTTACATTTCTTAGATTTGTTGTTTGTGTTACAATTTGTAGATTTGTTGTTTGTGTTACAATTCTTAGATCTGTTGTTTGTGTTACAATTCTTAGATTTGTTGTTTGTGTTACAATTCTTAGATTTGTTGTTTGTGTTACAATTCTTAGATTTGTTGTTAGTGTTACAATTTGTAGATCTGTTGTTTGTGTTACAATCCTTAGATTTGTTGTTTGTGTTACAATTTGTAGATTTGTTGTTTGTGTTACAATTCTTAGATTTGTTGTTTGTGTTACAATTCTTAGATTTGTTGTTTGTGTTACAATTTGTAGATTTGATGTTTGTGTTACAATTTGTAGATTTGTTATTTGTGTTACAATTCTTAGATCTGTTGTTTGTGTTACAATTTGTAGATTTGTTATTTGTGTTACAATTCTTAGATCTCTTGTTTGTGTTAAAATTCTTAGATCTGTTGTTTGTGTTACAGTTCTTAGATCTGTTATTTGTGTTATAATTCTTAGAATTTTCGCTTGTATTAAAATTCTTAGATCTGTTGTTTGTGTTTCAAT
Source organism: Cepaea nemoralis (assembly GCA_014155875.1). NCBI lineage: Eukaryota > Metazoa > Mollusca > Gastropoda > Stylommatophora > Helicidae > Cepaea > Cepaea nemoralis. The sequence continues at coordinate 70,067 of JACEFZ010024807.1, forward strand.
TCTTAGATCTGTTGTGTTAGTTACAATTCTTAAATCTGTTGTTTGTGTTACAATTCTTATATCTGTTGTTTGTGTTACAATTCCTATATCTGTTGTTTGTGTTACAATTCTTAGATTTGTTGTTTGTGTTACAATTCTTAGATCTGTTGTTAGTGGTACAATTCTTAGATTTGTTGTTTGTGTTATAATTCTTAGATTTGTTGTTTGTGTTACAATTTGTAGATTTGTTGTTTGTGTTACAATTTGTAGATCTGTTGTTTGTGTTACAATTCCTATATCCGTTGTTTGTGTTACAATTCTTAGATCTGTTGTTAGTGTTACAATTATTAGATTTGTTGTTTGTGTTACAATTCTTAGATCTGTTGTTTGTGTTACAATTTGTAGATTTGTTGTTTGTGTTACAATTCTTAGATTTGTTGTTTGTGTTATAATTTGTAGATTTGTTGTTTGTGTTACAATTCTTAGATTTGTTGTTTGTGTTACAATTTGTAGATTTGTTGTTTGTGTTACAATTCTTAGATTTGTTGTTAGTGTTACAATTTGTAGATTTGTTGTTTGTGTTACAATTCTTATATCTGTTGTTTGTGTTACAATTCTTAGATTTGTTGTTTGTGTTACAATTCTTAGATTTGTTGTTAGTGTTACAATTTGTAGATTTGCTGTTGGTGTTACAATTCTTAGATTTGTTGTTTGTGTTACAATTTGTAGATTTGTTGTTTGTGTTACAATTCTTAGATCTGTTGTTTGTGTTACAATTCTTATATTTGTTGTTTGTGTTACAATTCTTATATCTGTTGTTTGTGTTACAATTCTTAGCTTTGTTGTTTGTGTTACAATTCTTAGATTTGTTGTTAGTGTTACAATTTGTAGATGTGCTGTTAGTGTTACAATTCTTAGATTTGTTGTTTGTGTTACAATTCTTAGATATGTTGTGTGTGTTACATTTCTTAGATTTGTTGTTTGTGTTACAATTTGTAGATTTGTTGTTTGTGTTACAATTCTTAGATCTGTTGTTTGTGTTACAATTCTTAGATTTGTTGTTTGTGTTACAATTCTTAGATTTGTTGTTTGTGTTACAGTTCTTAGATTTGTTGTTAGTGTTACAATTTGTAGATCTGTTGTTTGTGTTACAATCCTTAGATTTGTTGTTTGTGTTACAATTTGTAGATTTGTTGTTTGTGTTACAATTCTTAGATTTGTTGTTTGTGTTACAATTCTTAGATTTGTTGTTTGTGTTACAATTTGTAGATTTGATGTTTGTGTTACAATTTGTAGATTTGTTATTTGTGTTACAATTCTTAGATCTGTTGTTTGTGTTACAATTCTTAGATTTGTTGTTTGTGTTACAATTCTTAGATTTGTTGTTTTTGTTACAATTCTTAGATTTGTTGTTTGTGTTACAATTCTTAGATTTGTTGTTTGTGTTACAATTCTTTGATATGTTGTGTGTGTGTTACAATTCTTAGATTTGTTGTTTTTGTTACAATTCTTAGATTTGTTGTTTGTGTTACAATTCTTAGATTTGTTGTTTGTGTTACAATTCTTTGATATGTTGTGTGTGTTACAATTCTTAGATTTGTAGTTTGTGTCACAATTTGTAGATTTGTTGTTTGTGTTACAATTCTTAGATTTGTTGTTTGTGTTACAATTTGTAGATTTGTTGTTTGTGTTACAATTCTTAGATTTGTTGTTAGTGTTACAATTCTTAGATTTGTTGTTTGTGTTACAATTTGTAGATTTGTTGTTTGTGTTACAATTTGTAGATTTGTTGTTTGTGTTACAATTCTTATATCTGTTGTTTGTGTTACAATTCGTAGATTTGTTGTTTGTGTTCCAATTCTTAGATTTGTTGTTAGTGTTACAATTTGTAGATTTGCTGTTAGTGTTACAATTCTTAGATTTGTTGTTTGTGTTACAATTTGTAGATTTGTTGTTTGTGTTACAATTCTTAGATTTGTTGTTTGTGTTACAATTCTTAGATTTGTTGTTTGTGTTACAATTCTTATATTTGTTGTTTGTGTTACAATTTGTAGATTTGTTGTTTGTGTTACAATTCTTAGATTTGTTGTTTGTGTTACAATTTGTAGATTTGTTGTTTGTGTTACAATTCTTATATCTGTTGTATGTGTTACAATTCTTAGATTTGTTGTTTGTGTTACAATTCTTAGATTTGTTGTTAGTGTTACAATTTGTAGATGTGCTGTTAGTGTTACAATTCTTAGATGTGTTGTTTGTGTTACAATTTGTAGATTTGTTGTTTGTGTCACAATTCTTAGATCTGATGTTTGTGTTACAATTCTTAGATTTGTTGTTTGTGTTATAATTCTTAGATTTGTTGTTTGTGTTACAATTCTTAGATTTGTTGTTTGTGTTACAATTCTTAGATTTGTTGTTTGTGTTACAATTCTTATATTTGTTGTTTGTGTTACAATTCTTATATCTGTTGTATGTGTTACAATTCTTAGATTTGTTGTTTGTGTTACAATTCTTAGATTTGTTGTTAGTGTTACAATTTGTAGATGTGCTGTTAGTGTTACAATTCTTAGATTTGTTGTTTGTGTTACAATTTGTAGATTTGTTGTTTGTGTTACAATTCTTAGATTTGTTGTTTGTGTTACAATTCTTAGATATGTTGTGTATGTTACAATTCTTAGATTTGTTGTTTGTGTTACAATTTGTAGATTTGATGTTTGTGTTACAATTCTTAGATCTGTTGTTTGTGTTACAATTCTTAGATTTGTTGTTTGTGTTACAATTCTTAGATTTGCTGTTTGTGTTACAATTCTTAGATTTGTTGTTAGTGTTACAATTTGTAGATTTGTTGTTTGTGTTACAATCCTTAGATTTGTTGTTTGTGTTACAATTTGTAGATTTGTTGTTTGTGTTACAATTCTTAGATTTGTTGTTTGTGTTACAATTCTTAGATTTGTTGTTTGTGTTAATATTTGTAGATTTGTTGTTTGTGTTACAATTTGTAGATTTGTTGTTTGTGTTACAATTCTTAGATCTGTTGTTTGTGTTACAATTCTTAGATTTGTTGTTTGTGTTACAATTCTTAGATTTGTTATTTGTGTTACAATTCTTAGATTTGTTGTTTGTGTTACAATTCTTAGATTTGTTGTTTGTGTTACAATTCTTTGATTTGTTGTTTATGTTACAATTCTTTGATATGTTGTGTGTGTTACAATTCTTAGATTTGTAGTTTGTGTTACAATTTGTAGATTTGTTGTTTGTGTTACAATTCTTAGATTTGTTGTTTGTGTTACAATTTGTAGATTTGTTGTTTGTGTTACAATTCTTAGATTTGTTGTTAGTGTTACAATTCTTAGATTTGTTGTTTGTGTTACAATTTGTAGATTTGTTGTTTGTGTTACAATTTGTAGATTTGTTGTTTGTGTTACAATTCTTATATCTGTTGTTTGTGTTACAATTCGTAGATTTGTTGTTAGTGTTACAATTCTTAGATTTGTTTTTAGTGTTACAATTTGTAGATTTGCTGTTAGTGTTACAATTCTTAGATTTGTTGTTTGTGTTACAATTTGTAGATTTGTTGTTTGTGTTACAATTCTTAGATTTGTTGTTTGTGTTACAATTCTTAGATTTGTTGTTTGTGTTACAATTCTTAGATTTGTTGTTTGTGTTACAATTCTTAGATTTGTTGTTTGTGTTACAATTTGTAGATTTGTTGTTTGTGTTACAATTTGTAGATTTGTTGTTTGTGTTACAATTCTTAGATTTGTTGTTTGTGTTACAATTTGTAGATTTGTTGTTTGTGTTACAATTCTTAGATTTGTTGTTAGTGTTACAATTCTTAGATTTGTTGTTTGTGTTACAATTTGTAGATTTGTTGTTTGTGTTGCAATTCGTAGATTTGTTGTTTGTGTTACAATTCTTATATCTGTTGTTTGTGTTACAATTCGTAGATTTGTTGTTTGCGTTACAATTCTTAGATTTGTTGTTAGTGTTACAATTTGTAGATTTGCTGTTAGTGTTACAATTCTTAGATCTGTTGTTTGTGTTACAATTTGTAGATTTGTTGTATGTGTTAGAATTCTTAGATCTGTTGTTTGTGTTACAATTCTTAGATTTGTTGTTTGTGTTACAATTCGTAGATTTGTTGTTTGTGTTACAATTCTTAGATTTGTTTTTATTGTTATAATTTGTAGATTTGTTGTTAGTGTTACAATTCTTAGATTTGTTGTTTGTGTTACAATTCTTAGATTTGTTGTTTGTGTTACAATTTGTAGATTTGTTGTTAGTGTTACTATTCTTAGATTTGTTGTTTGTGGTACAATTCTTAGATTTGTTGTTTGTGTTACAATTTGTAGATTTGTTGTTAGTGTTACAATTTGTAGATTTGTTGCTTGTGTTACAATTTGTAGATTAGTTGTTTGTGTTACAATTCTTAAATTTGTTGTTTGTGTTACAATTTGTAGATTTGTTGTTTGTGTTACAATTTGTAGATTTGTTGTTTGTGTTACAATTTGTAGATTTGTTGTTAGTGTTACAATTCTTAGATTTGTTGTCTGTGTTACAATTTGTAGATTTGTTGTTTGTGTTACAATTTGTAGATTTGTTGTTATTGTTACAATTCTTAGATTTGTTGTTTGTGTTATAATTTGTAGATTTGTTATTAGTGTTACAATTTGTAGATTTGTTGTTTGTGTTACAATTTGTAGATTTGTTGTTATTGTTACAATTCTTACAATTGCTTGAGCAAGATGGCGGGACATTTTTTCGTCCCGTAAAATGGAACGTGTTTTTTTCCGAAATGTGTATGGATTAAGTGTGTTTTTCGTGGTGAAATGGAGTTCGGACCGTGCAACGGAGTTCGTGCACGCGCGCCCGGACTCCCTTCGGCGTATCCTCGGCGCCCGGTGGCGATAGTTAAGCCTAACATGACGACCAGACGACCGACAAGAACACGGCGTGGTAAGAGGGCGGGCACACGCAGAAGGCGGTTAAAATGTGACAGATTGGGCATCGGACACGTTCGAGTACTGTACTGGAACTGTGCATAATTTAGTCAACGCCGACCCATTCTTGAAAAACTACTGTACGGGAACGATATTGTAGTCTTACAAGAAACACAGCTCGGCGACGGAACAGTCAATGTCGCGGGATTTCAGGGATTCTTTAACAGGCGGCACCTCGGACAGGCCATTCTGGTCCGCGACAACATACTAGTGTCTGAGATCGATATGTCTTCCTGGAACAGTGATGCCCTGCAAGTGCAGGCATTAAGAATAATGACACCAGTGCAGCTTGTAATCGTGAACGTTTATGTGCGAAATGGGAAGGTCGACGTGCGACAATGGCAGAGTTTGTTCGATATGGATGAAAGGCATATCATCTACTGTGGGGACTTCAATGCCAGAGGCAGTCAATGGGGGAATTGCATCACCAATAGACAGGGAGAAAATCTGGAGGATGCCCTGGCATCTGCTGCTCTAATCTGTCTGAATGATGGGAAGGTCACTAGAATAGCCACTCGACCAGGTGACTCTGACAGCGTCATTGACTTGGCTCTGGTGTCGCCCACCATCGCACCAATGTGCCGGTGGGGCACACTGCGATACCACGATAGTGACCACTACCCTTGTGTCATCCTGATCAAGAAAGACGGGGCCATGAGTCAAAGAAACAAGACAAATGCCTTCCCGTACGACAACACTGGTCAAGACGCCATAAGCAAGATCAGAAGAAGGAAACTAACTTCCTCCCGCAGGAGACAAGAAAAATGGTTGCAGCCACCATGGTAGAATGGAGAGGTCGAGAAGGCATGGCTGGGAAAGAGGCAGGCTGTCAAAGACTGGCAAAAGGCCAGAAAGGCTAATATGCCACAGATTGAGTTGGCGAACCTGAAGACTGAGGTCGATAGGACGACGACTTTATTCAAATCCTGCGCCAAACAGGCCAAGGCCGAGAAATGGGACGAGTTTTGCAGGAAGGTGTGCTCCGAGCGATCTCTTACGACATTCTGGCGCCTCCACAAGAGCATGAACGGTGCTGCACAACGTAGGGGTATTCCAGACTTTCAAGGCACAGACCTCACATGGAAAAAGTCGGATGCGGATAAAGGTAAGGCCCTTCTTGCACGCTACATAGAACAGACTGACCAGAAAGACGAGCCCGCCAGACAGAGGACCACAACGACACTCTCTCAGTTGTGCGAGGGGGTCGGGACAGACGAAGAATGGACAATCGCAGCTGAGATATTGCGTGCGATGCTCAAGAAATCACCTAACACCGCCCCCAGGCCCAGACGGCATCCGATATGGTGACCTACTGGTGATATCAGATGATGACATGGAAGAACTGGCCAGAGAATTCAACACCAGTATCCAGAGGGGTCAGGTCCAAAGAAGAATGGCTACACAGCTACTTGCTGCCGCTGCCAAAACCGAACAAAGACCATTCCAAGATAAGCGGCTACAGAATCATTACGATGCAGAATACTGTTGGCAAGCTACTGGAGAAAATTGTCGCACACAGACTTGCTTGGGACTTGGAACAGCTCGGCTGCTTCCCGCCCACACTTGGAGGATACAGACGCAACAAAGAGTCATGGCTGAATGCAGCGGTCTTTGCTCAAGATGTTTACGAAGGATTTCAGGTCAGAGAAGAGACATGTGCGGCCGCCATAGACTTAGAGGACGCATATAACAGAGTATCTTTCGAGCACTTGATGCAAACCCTCCTCAGACTGAAAGTGCACCCTCACCTTGTACGATGGATAGCTGCAGTTCTGCTCCAAAGGAAGGTGGTGCTAAGATGCGGGAGTTGGTCTTCTGAGCCGATAACGATATGTCCAGGATTGCCGCAGGGTTCACCACTGTCACCAGTACTATTCAACGTGTATACGGTGCCGATCACTGAACAACAGTTGGACGGGAGGGGTAGGACTCTGTCATTCGTTGACGACATCCTCGTGTATCGACAGGGTCGAGATAGACAGGCGGTTGCCAATGATATGCAGGGCGAACTAGATCGAATTTCCTCATGGTGTGCTGATGCCGATGCCCTTGTCAACCCTGCAAAGGCAACGGTTACATGGTTCTCACTAAACAACCATATTGTGAAAACAGACCTGCCGGCAGTAAGAATGGATGGGAGCAGTTTGAGTAGAACCCAGTCAATGACATATCTTGGCGTGAGGCTTGATCGTAGCCTGTCCTTCAGAGATCATGTCGATTATGTCATAACGAAGGCTCGAAAAGGTTTGTCAGCAATGAGAGTCATGGCGACTGCCAATATCGAGCAAAGACTGCTAATACTTCTGTTCCAAGGACTTGTGCTTTCACGCATCGAGTATGCCCTGGCCATCCTCACTGTCAGCCCTACACAGATTGGAAGACTTGAAAAGGTACAAAACGAAGCCATGCGCATCATTTTGGGCTGCACGAGAGACACCAGCTGTGTAGCAATGAGATA
>JACEFZ010024807.1:82500-167500 GCA_014155875.1 Cepaea nemoralis
CCCCGTATAATGGTGTTGTTTCCTTCATTTAGTTTTGCCAGTCGTCATCCTTCCTCCATCCCCATTCTTGTCTTGGTCTTGGTCTGTTTTCGAATCTTCTGGCTTTTCGTTGGTACCCTGTGTCGTAGACGGCTTGGTAGCTTGTTCTTGCTGGAGAGCAATCTCTTCCCCTGGCCACCGTCCATTCATTGTCGCTGGTGTTTTGGATTTATACGTCTACTATTTCCTCATCTGGTTCTTTCTCTTCTGTTTGTGACTTGGTATCTTCTGTTTCCAATCTCTCTTTCTCTCTCTTTCTCTCTTTCTCTCTCTCTCTCTCTCTCTCTCTCTCTCTCTCTCTCTCTCTCTCTCTCTCTCTCTCTCTCTCTCTCTCTCTCTTTCTCTCTTATGTTTTTTTTATTTAAGCTGTTCTGTCTTTTCTCTTTCTTCTTGTATTTGTATCAGAGTCTCCTCCGTCTTGGCTTTTACTGCAGCCATTCCCGCGACATCCTGCTCAATCTTCTGCAGCATTTGCTCCAGTCCGTCTACAATGCACTTAACGTCTGTTATTTGCGTCTTTTGTGTCTGATCTCTTTTCTCATGGATGTTGGTGAACTTGGATCTCAGGTCCTTCAGTTGGCCTTCCAATTATGTCTTGTCGCTCTTTGTTAGACGGGTGGTAGCCTCGTACTGCCTCCTAGTCTCTTTGTAAGATAGATTAGATTTGATGGCTATCTTCATGGCTTCCTTGCTGTCTTGGTGGCAGGGGCAGCCGGGGTACCTTTCGCCGTGATTTCCGAGGCAGTGGACGCACTTTCTGTTTGGGTTAGGCCTCCTGAAGTCCGTGTTTGATCTTAGCTTGATGGCACTGACTGTAAGGGTGGGATTCAGAGCATGATCTGCATATCTCCATCTCTCTTTAGCATGTCATGTGCCACTCCTCTGCCCGATGAAGTCAGCACCTTGGAAGTCAGAAATTATGTTATTCTTGATTACCCCACTCATACTTTTATTTAGTCGCCAGAACAATTTCAGTGACTTGTCTGTGCTTACTCTTTGACACACTTGTGCCCATTTTTTTTACTTCTAATCAACTTAACCAGTTTTTTTATTTTTTATTTTAAAGAAGCTTACTTCTGAGTGCATCTCTTCTTATAAGTGCTTGCAGGGACTAGGATGGGCAACTCTGTTCTTCTTGGCGTTTTGCCATTTCCTTACAGCACTACGCTTATCCACCCAGGCCTTCTCCACCTCAAAATTCAATCAAGGTGCCTGCTCCCAGCTTTTTTCCTTGCCCTGAAGCATTCTCCGATTGTCGCGCCTTATTTTACTCACCACATCTTGCCCTGTACTGTCATACTGGAAAGTCTTGACCGTTGACTTGTGCTGCCTGGTTCTGCCTTTCTCCACCAATATGCTGCAATGGTGGTGGTCGCTGCCGTGGTACCCTAGGACACCCCATCTACACACTGTAGTGAGTGAAAGAGTTACCATCGCCAGATCAATAGCACCGTTCGCGATACGGGCATAAACATTAACCAACACGAATGGTAGACCAGACTGAACTCTAACCGCCTGTATTTGTATGTCGTCATTGCCCTAACTGGAAATGTCTAGCTCTGAAGCCACCATTCTGTCGTAAATGTGAATCGCCATTCCCAAATGTCGCCTGTTGTAGAAACATTTGAAGTCGGCGATTGGGAGTAACCGCTCACCCAGTCTCGTCTCCTAGAGTGCTAAAATGTCGTTCCTGTATACCGGGTTTTCCAGAATAGGGCCTCGTTGTTTTACGCTGGCACAATTCCAATATAGAATACGAGTACTCCTGAGGCCAAGGCGGTCACATTTGAGTCTAAAACGTCTTGCCCCACCTCATATGCCTTGCCGTTTGCCGCCTCCCCGCCGCCCCCGTCGACTTGTTATGTTGACTGTCCTCCACACGGAGCGCAAACATTGTCCCGCCATTTTGAAAAACCGAAAACCACAGAAACACACACGCTGCGTAATTCACTCAAGGATTGCTTCGCTCAATGTCCGAACTCCGTAGCATCGGCGCAGATCTTGAAAAGAAACTCCTGGTTTTACCTCATGGCACGCAAATTACACGCAAGAGATGGAATTATTCATCTCCTACGTGAAAAAATGAACAGTCACAAAATAACATAACCGTCCTCTGCCATCTTGACCAGAAGTTGTAGAATGCTACTGAGAGAGAAGAAGAGATGATCAGAAATCTGTTACCCACCTGAGACTTGGTACCGTCCAGCTTCTGGAAATCACGTGTCTGCGTCTTCGATTGAGAGAACTGCTGCCTTCAGGTTGCATTAAATGCTATCGTGTTGACGAGAACTGTCTCCGTGGAGGCATTCACGCTTCCTGTAACATGGACAAATAGTGGATGGTAGGACCAAATATACATGCATGCAACTTAACACCATTAGTATACCGCCAAATATCAATTAATTCTGGTCGTCGTCGTTGTCAGTCAACACCATGTACGCTGACGGGCGATCCCTGGCTTTTCTTCCAGGTACAAAGGTTCCTCACTGCTCCTGTGACATTTGGTTTGTGTACTTGTTTCCAAAGGTTGTAGTTTGAAGCCTTGGCCAGGTAGTAATTACTGACATCGGTGATAAACTGCTGTTCTAGTGATATGTCAGGGTTGGCAAACAGCATATTTGCTGTGTTCACTCTCACGTGAAAACTGGCAACTTTCAGCTGAAAATAATCACGTGAAAATGCTTTGTCGTGCGTTTCCTTGCGTATTTTTGGATTCGTCTTGTGTCTCTCCTGATTAATTTTTGGAAGCGCCTTTTCGTGCGCCTCCTGTTGAATTTTCTCGTTACGCCTTGTCGTGCGTCTCCCGATTTATTCGGAAATGAGAAAAATAATATGTAACACTACATTCGATTAACCGTAACCACAGTTATCCAACATTATCTACCTCTTACATAAGTATCTGCGTGCCCAATTTGTGAAGTTTTGAAAATAAAGTTCATTCGTTCGATCGTACTGGTGATAACAGATCTTTGATCATTCCATCCGTATACTCCTTCACGTAAGAATTTATCTCTTTTTCTGTACCATCTTCAGCCGAAAGGTTGAAGTTGGAAACATTGGCCATGTAGTAATTACTGACATCGCTGACAAACTGTTGTTCCATCGTTATGACGGAGTTGACAATCAGCGCATTTGCCATGTTCACTTTTACTTGACTGGCACTGTTTAGCTGAAAATAATTACGTGATAATGATATGCCGTGCTACTTCTGACGAATGTTTTGATATTACCTGTCGTGGGTCTCTTGGTGAATTGCTGATACGAATTGTCATGAGTCTCCTAAAATTTTGGATACGCCTTGTCGTGCGACTCCTCGTGAATATTTGGGTACGCATTGCTGTGGGTCTCCTGACGAATTTTTGGATACTCCTTGTTGTGCATCACCTGATTTATTAAAAAATGAGAAAAAAATAATGTGTAACATCACTTTCCGATCAAACGTAACCACAGTTATCCAACATTATCCACCTCTAACATAAGTACTTGCTGGTAGCAGATCTTTTATTATTCCATCTATTTTATCTTCCACGTAAGAATTGATCTCTTTCTCTTAACCACCTTCAGCCGAAAGGATGAAGTTGGAAACCTCGGCCAGGTAGCAATTACTGAAATCGCCGACGAAGTGCTGTTCTATTGAGATGTCAGGGTTGACAAACAGCGCATTTTCCGTGTTTACTCTCACGTGCCTACTAGCACCTTTCAGCTGAAAATAATCACGTGAATATGCTTTTTCGGGCATCTCCTAACGTATTTTTGTGTACGCCTTGTCGTGTCTCTCCTGATGAACTTTTGGAAGCGCCTTTTCGTGCGTCTCCCTGTGAATTTTTCGATATGCCTTTTCGGGCATCTCCTGATTTATTCAAAAATTAGAACAATAATGTGTCACATCACTTTCCGATCAACCGTAACCTTGAGCTTAGCTCAATGCACGAACTCCGTAGCATCGGCGCAGATCTTGAGAAGATACTCCTGGTTTTACCTCCTGGCACACAAATTACACAAAAGAGATGAAATCATCCATCTCCTACGCGAAATAGGGAACGGTCACAAAACAACACAACCGTCTGCCGCCATCTTGACCAGAAGTTTTAGAATGCTACTGAGAGAGAAGAAGAGATTATTTGAAATCTGTTACCCACCTGAGACTTGGTACCGTCCAGCTTCTGGATATCCCGTGTCTGTATCTTTGATTGCGAGAACTGCTGCTTTCAGGTTCCAGTAAATGCAATCGTGTTGACGAGAACTGTCTCCGTGGAGGCATTCACGCTTCCTGTAACATGGACAAATAGTGGATGGTAGGACCAGATATACATGCATGCAACTTAACACCATTAGCATACCGCCAAACATCATTTCATTCTGGTCGTCGTCATGGTCAGTCAACACCATGTACGGTGACGGTCGACCCCTGGCTTTTTTTCCAGGGACAAAGTTTCCTCACTGCTCCTGTGACATTTGGTTTGTGTACTTGTTTCCAAAGGTTGTAGTTTGAAGCCTTAGCCAGGTAGTAAGTACTGACATCGGTGATAAACTGCTGTTCTAGTGATATGTCAGGGTTGGCAAACAGCATATGTGCTGTTTTCACTCTCACGTGAAAACTGCCACCTTTCAGCTGAAAATAATCACATGATAATGCTTTGTCGTGCTTCTCCTGACGTATTGTTGGATTCGCCTTGTCTTGTCTCTCCTGATGAACTTTTGGAAGCCCATTTTCATTCGTCTCCTGGTGAATTTTTTTTTCGATATGCCTTGTCGGGCGTCTCCTGATTTATTCAAACATGAGAAAAAATAATGTGTAACGTCACGTTCCGATCAACCGTAACAACATTTATCTAACATTATCCACCTTTAACATACGCACTTGGTGGTAGCAGATCTTTGATAAATCTACGTGTATTCTCCTCCACGTAAGAATTGACCTCTTTCTCATGATCACCTTCAGTCGAAAGGATGAAGTTGGAAACCTTGGCAGGTGGCAATTTCTGAAATCGCAGATAAAGTGCTGTTCTATTATGATGTCTGGGTTGACAAACAGCATATTTGCCGTGTTCACTCCCACGTGACAACTGGCACCTTTCAGCTGAAAATAATGACGTGAAAATGCTTTGTCGTGCGTCTCCTGACGTATTTTTGGATTCGCCTTGTAGTGTCTCTCCTGATTAATTTTTGGAAGCGCCTTGTCGTGCGCCTCCTGTTGAATTTTCTTGATACGCCTTGTCGTGCGTCTCCCGATTTATTCAGAAATGAGAAAAATAATATGTAACACTACATTCCGATTAACCGTAACCACAGTTATCCAACATTATCTACCTCAAACATATGTATCTGCGTGCCCAATTTGTGAACTTTTGAAAATAAAGTTCATTCGTTCGATCGTACTGGTGTTAACATATCTTTGATCATTCCATCCGTATTCTCCTCCACGTTAGAATTTATCTCTTTTTTCTGTACCACCTTCAGCCGGAAGGTTGAAGTTGGAAACATTGGCCAGGTTGTAATTACTGACATCACTGATAAACTGTTGTTCCATTGTGATGACGGAGTTGACAATCAGCGCATTTGCCATGTTCACTTTCACTTGACTGGCACTGTTTAGCTGAAAATAATCACGTGAAAATGCTTTGTCGTGCTACTTCTGACGATTTTTTTTATACTACCTGTCGTGGGTCTCTTGGTGAATTGCTGATTCATATTGTCGTGGGTCTCCTAAAATTTTGGATACGCCTTGTCGTGCGTCTCCTGGTGAATATTTGGTTACGCATTGCCGTGGGTCTCCTGACGAATGTTTGGATACCCCTTGTTGTGCATCACCTAATTTATAAAAAAATGAAAAAACAAATAATGTGTAACATCACTTTCCGATCAAACGTAACCAGTTATCCAACATTATCCACCTCTAACATAAGTACTTGCTGATAGCAGATCATTTATTATTCCATTTGTTTTGTCCTCCACGTAAGAATTGATCTCTTTCTCATGACCACCTCCAGTCGAAAGGATGAAGTTGGAAGCATTGGCAGGTGGCATTTATTGAAATCGCCAACGAAGTGCTGTTCTATTGAGATGTCAGGGTTGACAAACAACGCATTTGCCGTGTTCACTCTCACGTGACTATGGCCACCTTTCAGCTGAAAATAATCACGTGAAAATGCTTTGCCGGGCATCTCCTGAAGTATTTTTGTATACGCCTTGTCGTGTCTCTCCTGATGAACTTTTGGAAGCGCAGTTTCGTTCGTCTCCTGGTGAATTTTTCGATTCGCCTTGTCGGGCGTCTCCTGATTTATTCAAAAATGAGAAAAATAATGTGTCACGTCACTTTTCGATCAACCGTAACCTTCTGCTTCGCTCAGTGCACGAACTCCGTAGCAATCGGCGCAGATCATGAGAAGAAACTCCTGGTTTTACCTCCTGGCAAAGAAATTACACGCCAGAGTTGAAATTATCCATCTCCTAACCGAAAAAGGGAACGGTGACACAACAACACAACCGTCCGCCGCCATATTGACCGGAAGTTGTAGAATGCCACTGACAGAGGAGAAGAGATGATCAGAAATCTGTTACCCACCTGAGACTTGGTACCGTCCAGCTTCTGGAAATCCTGCGTCTGTGTCTTCGATTGAGAGAACTGCTGCTTTCAGGTTCCATTAAATGCTATCGTGTTGACGAGAACTGTCACCGTGGAGGCATTCACGCTTCCTGTAACATGGACAAATAGTGGTTGCAGTTTGAAGCCTTGGCCAGGTAGTAATTACTGACATCGTTGATATACTGCTGTTCTAGTGATATGTCAGGGTTGGCAAACAGGATGTTTGCCGTATTCCTCTCACGTGATAACTGGCACCTTTCAGCTGAAAATGCTTTGTCGTGCGTCTCCTGACGTATTTTTGGATTCGTCTTGTCGTGTCTCTCCTGATTAATTTTTGGAAGCGCCTTTTCGTGCGCCTCCTGTTGATTTTTTCGATACGCCTTAATGTGCGTCTTCCGATTTATTCAGAAATGAGAAAAATAATGTGTAACACTATATTCCAATCAACCGTAACGACAGTTATCCAACATTATCCACCGATAACATACGCTCTTGGTGGTAGCAGTTCTTTGATCGTTCCATGTGTATTCTACTCCACGTAAGAATTGATCTCTTTGTCATGACCACCTTCATTCGAAAGGATGAAGTTGGAAACCTTGGCAGCTAGCAATTACTGAAATCGCTGATGAAGTGCGGTTCTATTGAGTTGTCAGGGTTTACAAACAGCGCATTTGATGTGTTCACTTTCACATGACTACTGGCACTTTTCAGCTGAACATAATCACGTGGAAATTCTTTGTCGTGCGTCTCCTGACGAATGTTTGGATACGCCTTGTCATGCATTTCTTTATGGATCGCTCATAGGTCTTGTCGTTCGTCTCCTGACGAATGTTTGGATACGCCTTGTCATGCATTTCTTTATGGATCGCTCATAGGTCTTGTCGTGCGTCTCCTGAAGAATCGCTGATAAGCATTGTCTTGCGACTCCTTATGCATTTTTGGATATGGCATGTCGTGCGTCTCCTGGGAAATTTTGGATATGCCTTTTTGTGCGTCTTATGATGATTTGATGATACCTCTTGTCGTACGTTTCCTAAACAATGTGTGCATACGCCTTCCAATTCCAATTCGAATTCTTGAGAATATCGGTCCCTTTCAAGCGTCGACTTATTGATTTGGCTATAGTCTGGGCCCTTCTGGTGTATCTCGATTGTTACTTCACTTAATCATCGACTTATTGATTTGGCTATAGTCTGGGCCCTTCTGGTGTATCTCGTACTTATTCTTTCGAAGATATAGATATGTATATCTGCTTCCTTGAAAATGTCTGAATGGTTGTAATTGTGTTCATTTCAACTTTTGGTGTCGACTAGCATGTTTGAACAGAGTGGTGCACTCGTAAGGTATGGCGTAAGTGTGTTCTCGCCCCGTATTATGGTGTTGTTTCCTTTATGGAGTCTTCATCCTTCCTCCATCCCATTCTCGTCTTGGTCTTGGTATGTATTCGTATCTTCTGGGACTTCTTTGGTACCCTGTGTCGTAGACGGCTTGATAGCATGTTCTTGCCTCGCTCTCTCTCTCTCTCTCTCTCTCTCTCTCTCTCTCTCTCTCTCTCTCTCTCTCTCTCTCTCTCTCTCTCTCTCTTCTCTCTCTCTCTTATTTTTTTAATTGAGCTGTTCTGTCTTTTCTATTTCTTTTTGTATTTGTATCAGAGTCTCCCCCGTCTTGGCTTTTACTGCAGCCATTCCCGCGACATCCTGCTCAATCTTCTGCTGCATTTGCTTCAGTTCGTCTAAAATGCGCTTAACGTCTGTTATTTGCGTTTCTTGTGTCTGCTCTCTTTTCTCATGGATGCTGGTGAACTTGGATCTCAGGTCCTTCAGTTGGCCTTCCAATTATGTCTTGTCGCTCTTTGTTAGACGGGTGGTAGCCTCGTACTGCCTCCTAGTCTCTTTGTAAGATAGATTAGATTTGATGGCGATATTCAAGGCTTCCTTGCTGTCTTGGAGGTAGGGGCAGCCGAGGTACCTTTCGCCGTGATTGCCGAGGCAGTGGGCTCACTTTCTGTTTGAGTTAGGCCCCCTGAAGTCCTTGTCCATCTTTGCTTGAGGGCACTGACTGTAAGGGTGGGATTCAGAGCAGTATATGGATATCCCCACCTCTCTTTTGCATGTGTCACGGGTATGCCAAATCTTCCGTCACCTGGAACACTGCAGCACTCTAGGTATGTAGTGCTCTGGAGCGTGTTCTCTTTTTGTTCTATCTAATGATCTGAGGGAATCATCCGCTCCACCGATGTGATGATGACGACTGTGGAGGGGTGTTGTTCTTCCTGATGATCCTCTCTGCACTGGTAATATTTAGTATCTAGGTCTCTCTCGACAGCATCTCCCTCATCTGATCATTTGTGAGATGGATCTTAACTCGATTGATGGCCCATCGTTTGATCGTGCGGTGTCGAGTGGCTTCCACTGAGTTGTCGTGGGGAAGCTTGATGTCGGCGTTCTCTTGTTGTGATATCTTCTTCATTAGTGCGGTGGTCTTTGAGTTCTTGTTGTTGGGGACCCCTATTCTATCAGCTGTCTTGCGCAGTTGGACGATGTTGTATCTTCCCAGCTCGTTCTCCAACAGACTCAGTATCTTGTCTGTTGGTAGCGCCGACAATTTAGCCCCCCCCCCCCCCCCCCCACGCTGGTTTGTTTCAGCATGATTCAGCCGGTGAAGTCCTCGGTTGTTGTTTCCTCCTGTGTGGAGGTTGATGGTGAGCCGCTTGGCTGCGTCTCACTGGTGTGTTATGGACTCCCCGGCTGCTGCTGGCTTCAGTTGGAGTCTCTCTCTTCAGTGACGGGAACAGCTTCAGCTGGTGTAGGAGTGGGACTGCTGTGTGTCTACACAGGATCAACAGTCGTAGCAGCCTTCCTAACCTCTCCCTTATTCTTCCTGGCTGCATACATTGCGTGTCTTTACGCGGCGTTTTTAGTGCGAGCCATCCTCTGCAATGCCATATTGCAATCTGCTGCTCTACAGAGCGTCGAGTCGAATGATGATGCTTATGATGATGATACCCGATGTCGTGCCTCTCCTAATGAATTTCTAGATACGCCTTGTCGTGTATCTCTTTCTGAATGTTTCGAAACGCCTTGTCGTGAGTCACCCGATTTATTCAGAAATGAGAAAAATAATGTGTAACATTAAATTCCGATTACTCCCCCGATGTGTCTCCACCTTGACGTGGTGGGGGAGCTTGCGTGTCCCATCGACCCCATTTGCTTGCCGATGGATGAAAAACTACATATCGGACAGCTTATGGGATAGGGACCAGACTAAGAGAGACACAACCTGCTGCTCTGCAGGTATAGACTGAGGATAACAGTCAAAAGTTTAAAAGGTGCACGAAGGCAGACATTTTTGGTCCTGACAAAACTCTTAAGGCTCCCTGTCGAGGGCTGTGGCTGAACGCCTCTAAGCCACAAACCCTCGGATCTGAGAGCCAGGCCGATACCAGTCTACCGGAAACTCTTAAGGTTCACTGTCGAGGGCTGTGGCTGAACGCCTCTAAGCCACAAACCCTCGGATCTGAGAGCCAGGCCGATACCCGTCTACCGGAAAATAGAAACATGATACTGAGCAAGCTACATGCTCAGGTCTGATACATGTTCGAAGGCTCTCAGCTGGGGGATATGAGAGATTCCCGGATGAAGGGGCCTGGCCGTTTCCCGTTCACTGCTGCACGAAGGTAAGGTGCTGAGCCGGCAGCACATGTAGCCTACCTCGTGAGCGAGTACAAAAAAGTCAGAAAAGTGCCCCAGTCGAAGGGTTACGGAAACTGTCTGTATCTAACTCATAGAGAGTGTAGACAAAAGTGGAAGAATGTCTCATCAACGCGAAATGGAACGCACGGCGAGCGAACCTATTGCGTGGTCTGAAGTCACAAGCAAAAGCTTACCGAGTGGATGTCACTCGCAGTCTGACCGCTCCTGGTGTGTGATTGAGCGATCAGTGGCAAGTGGGATGCCCAACACATGGAAGTGAGGAACTAAAGCAGCCATGAGCAGGACGTGGAAACTCCTTGGGTGAGCCCAGTCTCAGAGCAATATGTGCCGGCTCTGCAATTATGGAAGCCTCCTTGGATAGCGAGATAATGCCCATGGTCTGCCCCTGCCTTCCCTTGAGGGCAGACCACGATATCGTTGATCGTTCTATCTTGACCAGCTGAGATGTGGGTGACATTACAACAGTCTAACGTGTCTCGAAACCAGAGGAAGGCTAACCTCACTAAAAAAATGCCCGCCGGAAGTCGGAAGTGTCGTCCTACGGGTGGCAAACTAAAAATGGACACTACGCATTTACGTCCGAGTGAAATGTCTCGTCCGAATGTCTCCCGTGCTAGGAACAGCTCCGACTACCTAGTTTCCGAATGCCGCTATTGTTCGGAACAGCTCTGACTAGGTAGTTTTCCGAATGTCTGTCGTGCCTGGAACAGCTCTGACGGGCGCAACGACAAGCACATGTGCGAAAACTCGCTGAGTGAATACCTTCTGCAGACCTGTCTGGTTTGTGCGGGAACGGCCCGGGGCGAACGAAAAGCCCAATACATTGAAGTGAGGAATTAAAGCAGCCATGAGCATGACGTGACCATTCCCTCGGTGAGCCAGTATCAGGGCGCTATGTGTCGGCCCTGCAACTATGGAAGCAACCTAGGATGGCGGAAAATGCTATGGACTGTGCCTTCCTTCCCTTGAGGGATGACCGAAGTCCTCGACTGTTCGAACTTGACCAGCTGGGATGTGGACGGTACCACAAAAGTGAGAGTCTCCCAGGATTGCTAACCTGGTCAAAAATGCACGCGAAAGCCGGATGTGTGACCTAAGGGTTTTCAACCCAAGGGTGCCTAACGCACACCGCAATCACATCTGAAAAAAAAAAACACTCCGGATGAACGAAAAGAAGAAAGAAGAAGAATTCCGATTAACCGTAACCACAGTTATCCAACATCATCTACCTCTAACATACATATCTCCATGCCCAATTTGTGAGCTTGTGAAAATAAAGTTCATTCGTTCCATCGTACTGGTGGTAACAGATCTTTGATCATTCCATCCGTATTCTCCTCCACGTAAGAATTTATCTCTTTTTCTTGACCACCTTCAGCCGAAATGTGAAGTTGGAAACACTGGCCAGGTAGTAATTACTGACATCGCTGATAAACTGTTGTTCTATAGAGATGTCGGAGTAGACAATCAGCGCATTTGCCATGTTCACTTTCACTTGACTGGCACTGTTCAGCTGAAAACAATCACGTGGAATTGCTTTGTCGTGCGTCTTCTGACGAATATTTGGATATGCCTAGTGGTGCGACTGAACGTAAAAATATGCCTAGTACATCGACAGCAGCTGGAAATGCTGGTGTTGACTGCAACGTCCTGTAAGGGATATGCAAAATTTAAAAAAAAATGTTTCTAAAGTCGTGCGACTGTAGGTGGATTGCTTATACGTCTTGTCGTGCGTCTCCTGATGAATATTTCAATCCAACATGTCGTGCGTCTCCTGATGAATTCTGATACACACTGTCGTGGGTCTACTGACGAATTTTTGGATTCGCCTTTTCGTGCTTCTCCTTGTGAATTTTTCGATACCCATTATCGTAGGTCCCCTGATGAATTTTTGGATACCCCTTGTTGTGCGTGTCTTGATTTATTAAAAAAAATATAAAAATAATGTGTAACATCACTTTCCGATCAACCGTAACCACAGTTATCCAACATTATCCACCTCTAACATCCGTACCTTGTGGTAGCAGATCTTTGATCATTCCATGTGTATTCTCCTCCACGTAAGAGTTGACCTCTTTCTTTCGACCGTCTTCAGCCGAAAGGTTGAAGATGAAAACCTTGTCCAGGTAGTAATTACTGACATCGTTGATAAACTGCTGTTCTAGTGAGATGTAACAGCGCATTTGCCATGTTCACTCTCACGTGACCACTGGCCCATTTCAGCTGAAAATAATCACGTGAAAATGCTTTGTCGTGAGTGTTCGAACGAATATTTGGATACGCCTTGTCGTGCATCTCTTGATGAATTGCTGTTATGTCTTGACGTGCGTCTCCTGACGAATTGCTGATAAGCATTGTCTTGCGATTCCTTAGGCATTTTTGCATAAGGCGTGTCATGCGTCTCCTGGGGAATTTTTGATACGCCTTTTCGTGCATGTCCTTATGAATTGCCGATATACATTGTCTTGCGTCTCCTTTCGAAATTTTGGATATGCCTTGTCGTGCATCTCTTGGTGATTTGCTGATACGTCTTGGTGTACGTTTTCTGGGCAATTTTCAGATACGCCTTACAATTCCATTCAACGGTTGATTTACCTATTTGTCTTTGCGAAGCGTATATATCTCAATATGTCTCGCTCTCAAAGAAAAATTCAGATCAGTTTAACTACCCATGTCCAAACCATTTACATATTATTATGT
Organism: Cepaea nemoralis; assembly: GCA_014155875.1. Lineage (NCBI taxonomy): Eukaryota > Metazoa > Mollusca > Gastropoda > Stylommatophora > Helicidae > Cepaea > Cepaea nemoralis. The sequence goes on from JACEFZ010024807.1 coordinate 95,539, forward strand.
CCGATGTCACCAATAAGTGTAAGGAGCACATATCCGTCCGCTAGAAGTACTCGAAGCAGTATATCTGTCAATGTTGAAGAAGTATACAGGGGAGTTCCAGTCTCCAAGAATTGTACAGAATGTGTGCAATTTACATTTCATTAACGAAAGAGTTCATGTCATTAGAGGGAAAAGTTAACAATAATAGGTCTGTGAAAGACCACGCCTATTACCAGACCGTCCTGTGCGTGTGGTAAAACGTGGCTAATGCGTGTTGGTCAGAGATAGGCTACCTCATACCGTAAAGAAAATGTCACCCAACTAAGCATGGACATGGAGTGGCACACATATCATGTTACAGGCATGCTTATGGGAATATACTCCATAGGGAGTCTTACAATCACAAGAAGAAGTGTACAGAGCTGTGTACATCTGTTTACTAGAATCGTAATAAATGATTTGATTATGTGTGTATGTGAGATAGATAGATAGAGAGAGAGAGAGAGAGAGAGAGAGAGAGAGAGAGAGAGAGAGAGAGAGAGAGAGAGAGAGAGAGAGAGAGAGAGAGAGAGTAATGTAGAAACAGGAGCAACAGATACATATAATAAAATAAGAATACAAACCTTAAGAGCAGACTCTATCCTTTCAAATTAATATCTGATTTGTGGATGAATAAGTCTGTCATTGTTGTCGTGTATTACTATTTAAGAGTCATGGACTCCACTAGGCAATTTCTGTCATATATTGATAGAGCGTGGATATTACATGTGCGTTTCTATCTAGGCGTTCCCTTCGTGACAGCAGATTTACAGTATTTAAATAGGACGTTTGTTTAATGGAATTGTACACAGCAGTAGGATTAAAGAGAGGGGAAAATGGTAAGGAACATGAGACTTAATAAAGAGGTTATGAAAGTAGATAAAGAAATTCATGAACAATACAGAGTGACTGTGAAAAATAGGTACAATGCAATAGCTAAAATACAGAGTATAAATGAACAATGGGAAATGTTAAGGAACTTCATTCATCAAACTAGTAAAGAAATATTACCGGAGAAGCCAAATAGCTAAGAGAAAATGGATGAATTAAGAAATCTTAATGCTGATGGACAAATGAAAACAGAGTAAAAATGACAAATAAGAATACGCTAAGATAAATAAATAAATAAAAGATAAATGTGTGAAGGAAAAAGAAAGTTGATTAAACAATCAATCAATAATGTGCCATGCCGGAAAGCGTGGGCGGTCATGACTCGCCATTTCACTCGATCACCGGAGTCGTGGATCAGCTCAATGTTCCTGTCTCGTCCATGCCATGTGGCCAAGCCATCCAGGTATTTTTCTCTCGGTCTTCCTCTTTGTCAGTTCCCCTCGATCTTGCCAGTTGTCAACAAGTTCTCCAATCCATTTCTTCTCATAACATGTCCAAAAATTTTGACTGTCTTCTTCTAATTTCTCTCATCAGTCTACGATTTTCATTTGTCTCCTGTAGTACTTGGTCATTGGTTTTTCTATCCGTCCATGGTACTTTTTGCATTTTCCTCAGAAACCACATTTCTGTAGCCATCAAATGCTTTTCAGCTTGACTGCACATTGTCCAAGTTTCACATCCATACAAAAGAACAGGCTCTATGTACCCCCTCAACACTCTTTTTCTCGTCTCAATTGACATATTTTTATTGGTCAGAATGTTTTTCATCTTGCTAAAGGCTACTTTCGCCATGGCGATTCTTGTTCTAATCTCTTCAAGGCATCTCCCATCAGATGTTATGACTGTTCCAAGATAATTGTATCGATTCACTTGTTGAAGAATATTTCCATTTACTTGTATATTACATTGTGGCACTTCTTCCTTCCTAGTGACGACCATAACCTGAGTCTTTTTACAATTTAATTATAACCCCAGTTGCTCACTGTGTACAACAACCGCATCTACTAATTGTTGCAGGTCCTGCGCATTGTCTGCAATTAATACTGTATCATCTGCGTATCTAATGTTATTGATGTTTCGTCCTCCAATGCTGATTCCATTTATATCCTCTACATTTCTGAAAATATTTTCACTGTATAGGGAAAAAAGATCTGGAGACATCACACATCCCTGCCTAACACCTCTCTTAATTGGCTGATACTGTCCCACTTCATTATCAATCCTTATTGCAGCTTGTTGTTTCCAATATATGTTTTTTATAAGTCTAATGTCTTTCCCATCAATTTGTAGATCTGCAAGCATATCCACCATGTTGACATGTCTAACTCTGTCAAAAGCCTTTGTATAGTCAATAAAGGCTTACTTCTATAGAACGTTCAATAACTGTTCGCAGCATATACATAGCATTTACTGTACCCTTTCCTTCTACAAACCCGCATTGTTCTTCCCCTATTTCAGGTTGTATCTTCTTCCTCACTCTTTGCATGATAATTCTTAGCAAAATCTTTGTGATGGGACTCATTATACTAATTGTTCTATGTTGATCACATTCCAAGGTTCCTGATTTCTTTGGGATTGCAATAAATACAGAGTTACATAATTCAGGAGGTATATCTCCAGTATCATATAATGTGTTCAGCAGTCTAGTGACTTGCTCTAGTCCAAATTCTTCTAGAGCTTTAATCATTTCTGTTGTGATGTTATCTGCACCGGGGGCCTTGCCAGCTTTCATATGCTTAAGAACATTTCGAACCTCCATCTCCAAAATTGGCGGTCCTTCATTATTAAATCTAATATCATACTGTTCGTCTCTGTTATCATCATAAAGGTGTTTCACATAATCTGTCCATACATGTAGAATCTGATCTTTTTCTATTATGATTTTGCCATCTTCAGTTTTTAGACACCCTGTTGATGTACTTGTTCTTTTATTAGTAAGTTCCTGAATTCTTTTGTGCACTAATTTGGTATTTTGACTGTTGTGTTGGTTTTCAATTTCTAAGCACTTTTCCTCAAGCCATGCTTTTTTTGCCTCCTTACATAATATTCTGACTTGTCTGTCAATTTCTTCATATTTGACAGAATTATTTTTGTTGAGTCTTCTTGTTTCCATGAGGTGTAAAATTTCTTCAGTCATCCATGTCTTACGACCCACCTTCTTTAATTTTGGAATAGTTGTTTCTGCAGCCACATTGATTGAATTCTTCAACATTTCCCATTGATCATCCACATCCTAGAATAGGATCTCTAGATCAGACAAAATTTCAAATCTGTTCTGTACTTCTATGTTGAATTTGTTTTGTATTTCCTTGTCATTACTCAATGTACACAAATCATATTTAGTGTTTCCTGTTATATACTTGACTTTCTTCAACTTTATTCTCAATGTTCCTGTGAGTAATCTGTGGTCACTATAAGAATCAGCACTGGGAACTGTTTTTGCTAGTGTTAATGCGTTTCTAAATCTTCTGCTAATCAGAATGTAGTCAATCTGGTTTCTAATCCTGCTATCAGGACTCTTCCATGTCCATAATCTTCTAGGGTGTTGCTTGAACCAGGTGTTTCCTACAATCATTTCCTGTTCTTTTGCCCACTCTACGAGTCTGTATCCTCTTTCATTTCTCTCTCCTAAACCATAGTTTCCTACTGTGTATCTATCCCCTTGATCTCCTACGTTTGCATTGAAGTCCCCTATTATGATGCTTATTTCTGAATTTTTACATTTCTTTAAGGCAGACTCTATGTCATTATAAAATTCTTCTACACTATCTTCACTGGATTCTCCTGTTGGGGCATATACTTGAATAATATTTATGCTAAAAGGTCTGCCACTTAATTTAACTAGTAGAACTCTGTCCGACACGGCCCAATATCCTTGAACAGATTTTGCTGTTTTCCGGTCCAAAATAATTGCCACTCCTCTATGACGATCTTCACCTCCAGAATAAATAATCTTGAAATCTTCCTCTATCTTGATGCCTGATCCTGTCCATCTCGTTTCTCACATACCTAAAATATTAATTTTTTCCCTTTCAATTTCTTGTTTTATGTTCTCTAATGTTCCGTCGTTGTTTAACGTCCTAACGTTCCATGTTGCTAATTTTAACGTCTCTGTCCTTGTCTTGCGATGATCAGTCTTTAAGCGAATCATGATATACTAGGCACTTTTAAAGAGGTAGTTTGCCGTTGCTTTCCTCTATGGCAGTGACCTTACTGGTCGGAGACCGCAGCCATTGACTCAAGTAGAGTTCGTCTGCCTGCCGTCGTGAAGCTCGAGGCCATGACCCACAATATCTGTCGGCTGCCCTCAAAATTTCATCCACCACCATAGCTAAAATACAGAGTATAAATGAATAATGGGAAATGTTAAGGGACTTCATTCATCAAACTAGTAAAGAAATATTACCGGAGAAGCCAAATAGCAAAGAAAAAAATGGATGAATGAAGACATCTTAATGCTGATGGACAAATGAAAACAGAGTAAAAATGATAAACAAGAATTCGCTAAGATAAATAAAGAAATAAAAGATAAATGTGTGAAGGCAAAAGAAAGTTGGTTAAACAATCAATCAATCATGTGCCGTGCCGGAAAGCGTGGGCGGTCATGACTCGCCATTTCACTCAATCACCAGAGTCGTGGATCAGCTCAGTGTTCCTGTCTCGTCCATCCCATGTGGCCAAGCCATCCAAGTATTTTTCTCTCGGTCTTTCTCTTGGTCTGTTCCCCTCGATCTTGCCAGTTGTCAATAAGTTCTCTACTCCATTTCTTCTCATAACATGTCCATAAATTTTGACTGTCTTCGTCTAATTTCTCTAATCAGTCTACGATTTTCATTTGTCTCCTGTAGTACTTGGTCATTGGTTTTTCTATCTGTCCATGGTACTTCTTTGCATTTTCCTCAGAAACCACATTTCTGTAGCCATCAAATAGTTTTTCAGCTTGACTGCACATTGTCCAAGTTTCACATCCATACAAAAGAACAGGCTCTATGTACCCCCTCAACACTCTTTTTCTCGTTTCAATTGACATCTTTTCAATTGGTCAGAATGTCTTTCATCTTGCTAAAGGCTACTTTCGCCATGGCGATTCTTGTTCTAATCTCTTCAAGGCATCTCCCATCAGATGTTATGACTGTTCCGAGATAATTGTATCGATTCACTTGTTGAAGAATATTCCCATTTACTTGTATATTACATTGTGGTACTTCTTTCTTCCTAGTGACGACCATAACCTGTGTCTTCTTATAATTTAATTCCAACCCAGCTGCTCACTGTGTACAACAACCGCGTCTACTAATTGTTGCAGATCATGTGCATTGTCTGCAATCAATACTGTATCATCTGCATATCTAATGTTATTGATGTTTCATCCTCCAATGCTGATTCCATTTATATCTTCTACATTTCTGAAAATATTTTCACTGTATAGGGAAAAAAAGATCTGGAGACATTACACATCCCTGCCTAACACCTCTCTTAATAGGTTGATATTGTCCCACTTCATTATCAATCCTTATGGCAGCTTGTTGTTTCCAATATATGCTTTTTATAAGTCTAATGTCTTTCCCATCAATTTATAGATCTGCAAGCATATCCACCATGTTGACATGTCTAACTCTATCAAAAGCCTTTGTGTAGTCAATAAAGTAAAGATGTATATCCTTGTTTACTTCTATAGCACGTTCAATAACTGTTCGCAGCATATACACAGCATTTACTGTACCCTTTCCTTCTACAAACCCAAATTTTTCTTCCCCTATTTCAGGTTGTATTTTCTTCCTCACTCTTTGCATGATAATTCGTAACAAAATCTTTGTGATGTGACTCATTATACTAATTGTTCTATTTTGATCACATTCCAAGGTTCCTGATTTCTATGGGATTGCAATAAATAAAGAATTACATAATTCAGTAGGAATATCTCCAGTATCATATAATTTGTTCAGCAGTCTATTGACTTGCTCTAATCCAAATTCTTCTAAAGCTTTAATCATTTCTGTTGTGATGTTATCTGCACCGGAGGCCTTGCCAGCTTTCATATGCTTCAGAACATTTTGAACCTCCATCTTTAAAATTACTGGTCCTTCATTATTAAATCTAATATCATACTGTTCCTCTCTGTTATCATTATAAATGTTTTTCACATAATCTGTCCATACATGTAGAATCTGATCTTTTTCTATTATGATTTTGCCATCTTTAATTTTTAGACAGCCTGTTGATGTACTTGTTCTTTTATTAGTAAGTTCCTGAATTCTTTTGTGCACTAATTTGGTATTTTGACTGTTGTGTTGTTTTTCAATTTCTAAGCACTTTTCCTCAAGCCATGATTCCTTTGCCTTTCTACATAATATTCTGACGTGCCTGTGAATTTCTTCATATTTGGTAGGATTATTTTTGGTGAGTCTTCTTGTTTCCATTAGGTGTAAAATTTCTTCAGTCATCCATTTCTTACGACCCACCTTCTTTAATTTTGGAATAGTTGTTTCTGCAGCCAAACTGATTGAATTCTTTAACATTTCCTATTGATCATTCACATCCTGGAATAATATCTCTAGATCAGACAATATATCAAATCTGTTCTGTACTTCTAAGTTGAATTTGTTTTGTATTTCCTTGTCATTACTCAATGTACACAAATCATATTTTGTGTTTCCTGTTATATATTTGTCTTTCTTCAGCTTTATCCTCAATGTTCCTGTAAGTAGTCTGTGGTCACTATAACAATCAGCACTGGGAACTGTTTTTGCTACTTTTAGTGCATTTCTAAATCTTATGCTAATCAGAATGTAGTCAATCTGTTTTCTGATCCTGCTATCAGGACTCCTCCATGTCCATAATCTTCTAGGGTGTTGCTTAAACCAGGTGTTTCCTACAATCATTTCCTTTTCTTTTGCCCACTCTACGAGTCTGTATCCTCTTTCATTTCTCTCTCCTAAACCATAGTTTCCTACTGTGTATCTATCACCTTGATTTCCTAATTTTGCATTGAAGTCTCCTATTATGATGTTTATATCTGAATTTTTACATTTCTTTAAGGCAGATTTTATGTCATTATAAAATTCCTCTACACTTTCTTCACTGGACTCTCCTGTTGGGGCATATACTTGAATAACATTTATGCTAAAAGGTATGCCACTCAATTTAACTAGTAGAACTCTGTCCGACACGGCCCAATATCCGTGAACATGTTTTCCGGTCCAAAATTATTGCCACTCCCCTTTGTCGATCTTCACCTCCAGAATAAATAATCTTAAAATCTTCATCTATCTTGATGCCTGCTCCTGTCCATCTCGTTTCGCACATCCCTAGTATATTAATTTTGTCTCTTTGTATTTCTTGTTTTATGTTCTCTCATTTTCCGTCGTCGTTTAACGTCCTAACGTTCCATGTTGCTAATGTTAATGTCTTTGTCCTTGTCTTGCGATGATCAGTCTTTAAGCGAATCATAATGTACTAGGCACTTTCAAAGAGGTAGTTTGCCGTTGCTTTCCTCTATGGCAGTGACCATACTGGTCGGATGACCGCAACCATTGTCTCTCGAAAGAGCCTCTGCTGCCGTCGCGAAACTCGAGACCATAACCAACAATTATCTGTCGGCTGCCCTCAAAATTTCATCCACCACCTGCCTTCCGTGGCTTCTTTTGAACACTTCCAATAAACGAACCTGAAATAACATCACATAATCCACAGGAAAAACACTAACCACAGGAATTCCACAGGAAATCCACAGAAAAACACTGAACAGCGTCTCCCCGAAGAACAACGCGTCATCTCGTCGCCATTGTACCGGTTAAACAAGCAATGCAAAAAAAAATAACTTAATTAAACGGCATTAAAGATAGAGTGGGCAAAAGAACAGGAAATTATTGTAGGAAACACCTGGTTTAAGCAACACCGTAGAAGATTATGGACGTGGAGGAGTCCTGATAGCAGTATCAGAAACCAGATTGACTACATTATGATTAGCAGAAGATTTAGAAACGCACTAACAATAGCAAAGACAGTGCCCAGTGCTAATTGTTATAGTGACCACAGACTACTTACAGGAACATTGAGAATAAAGTTGAAGAAAGTCAAGTATTTAACAGGAAACATTAAATAAATATGATTTGTGCACATTGAGTAATGATAAGGAAATACAAAACAAATTCAACATAGAAGTACAGAACAGATTTGATATATTGTCTGATCTAGAGATATTATTCCAGGATGTAAATGATCAATGGGAAATGTTGAAGAATTCAATCAGTTTGGCTGCAGAAACAACTATTCCAAAATTAAAGAAGGTCGTAAGAAATGGATGACTGTAGAAATTTTACACCTAATGGAACCAAGAAGACTCAACAAAAATAATCCTGCCAAATATGAAGAAATTGACAGACAAGTCAGAATATTATGTAAGGAGGCAAAAGAAGCAAGGCTTGAGGAAATGTGCTTAGAAATTGAAAAACAACGCAACAGTCAAAATACCAAATTAGTGCAAAAATCATAATAGAAAAAGATCAGATTCTACATTGTATGGAAAGATTATGTGAAACACCTTTACAATGATAACAGAGAGGAACAGTATGCTATTAGATTTAATAATGAAGGACCGCCAATTTTGAAGATGGAGGTTCAAAATGTTCTTAAGCATATGAATGCTAGCAAGGCCCCCGGTACAGATAACATCACAACAGAAATGATTAAAGCTTTAGAAGAATTTGGACTAGACCAAGTCACCAGACCGCTGAACACACTAGAAAATAAAAATTAAATAATAATGTCTACAAGCACGTGGTGTTCCCAACCATCTAAGTACTAACCACGCCCGACGTTGCTTGACTTCGGTGATCGGACGAGAACCGGTATTTTCAGTGTGGTATGGTCGTAGACGATGACTGGTGCCCCTTTAGTGTATATATACTGAAGAGGGGAGAAGGGGCTGAACGACTACTTGGACACTTCTCTATAAGGTCCGCGCGATAATTTATTTGTATCGTGCGGTGCCAATAAATCGGTGGTTAACAGTGTCCACTTTAATTGACATTGACTTAAAGAGAAGGAGGAACGGCTGGCCGAGAGGCTAGAACGCCGGACTCTCATTCGGGAGGCCCGGGTTCGATCCCTCGGTAAGGTGTCGGATTTTTTTCTGTCGGGGGCAAAAAGAAAATCCTAACCTACACAGTTCGCGGCGACTGCACTAGCAGGCGGCCTTTATTCCTCAGGCTCAAAGACCCCTCTGCCATACACCGCAAGGTACTATATTGGCAGTAAATGACAGTTTATGACAGTTTTAAAGAGAAGGACGCCTCCTTCATAAAGAAGGAATTCAAGGTCCCAGCCCATCAGTTGAGGTGGACACTGTTGACTACCTATTTATTGGCACCAACCTCATCCCACCCCGACCACGGCCCTTTTCAGGTCCTCATCACCATTTACCAGTTCAGCAATCTTCCTGAATGCACAAGAGTTCGCTATGTTTATCTATGTGTGAGATCAACCCCATCCCACCCCAACCACGGCCCTTTTCAGGGCCTCATCACCATTTCCCAGATCAGCAATCTACCTGAATGCACAAGAGTTCGCTATGTCTATCTATGTAGTGAGACTGAGTGGGAGGTACGGGGTGTCAGGCATTTGTAGCACCTTTGGTAAGGATGACTCTCATGTCCTTTTCAGGACCCATCCCCCACTGGTCCAAGCCTGACACCCAGCTCGTGCCTGTGGCTCCTAGTAGCTGTCAGCATGCGACAGCGGCCACCCCCCGGGCAACAGCTGTGAGAGGCTGGCTTAACCAGGCATGGGTAGTCGATTTGGTGTCAAACCAAGCGGTAAACTTGTGTATGCCTACCCAGCATGTGAAGACAGACTTCGGCAGACTGCGCGGAAGAAATCATTCCTGATTCAACGGGCAAGACGGTGTTTACCTGCAAAGCGTTGTGGAACGTAATGAGCACGGCAAGGCACGTAGAGCGCCCTGGTCATCCACAGCACCTGTATTCGTCTCCAGTCGTCTCGACTTGTCTTGCCACTGGACTCAGATGGACTCAGGCGAGAGAGTGAGGTCAACAAATTGCGCAACTCTTCCTCACTTTAATCCAAGTCATCGGGCAAGTCATTCTTCATCCAACGTCATATATCACCTTCAAGCCCTGTGGCGATGGGCGAGCGGCGAAGCGGCAGGCGTGGGTACGCTGGCAGCCGTAGTCGCAGACCTGCACACAGGTGGCTCAGCCCATATGGTCGTCTTCTACTGACCGGAGCAGCAGTGGGATTCAGCAGCCCCCTGAGCGACTGAGCAGCCCTCTATAGGAACACACTGCTCACCTCCATAGCATGAGGAAGGGGCTAGAAAAGGTGCCCTAAACATTGTCTGCTCCATCACTACCTAACCAGCTAGCCGCGGTTGGTGGGTACCCTAAATGCGGTCGACATACAAACAAAGATAAAACAAGCAAAGCTAAAAGAGTAAACCATATTCCCTTAACAATTGGAACTTGGAATGTACACACCCTACTTGACTGAGACGGCGCGTCGAGTCCAGAGAGACGAACAGCACTGATTGGGAGAGAGCTGGGCAGGTACAACATCGACATTGCAGCCTTGAGCGAGACACGACTTGCAGAAGAAGGCCAAATCTGTGAAATAGTGCCGGCTACACATTTTTCTGGAGTGGAAGGAAAAGCGAGGAAAGACGACAATCCGGTGTGGGATTTGCCATTAAGTCGGCCCTGGTCGGCAAATTAGCTGGATTTCCAAAGGCTATAAACGACAGGCTCATGACCATTAAGTTGCCCCTGCTGAATGGAAGGAAGCATGCAACCATTGTGAGTGTCTACGCACCGACTATGACCAACGAAGATGATGTCAAGAACAAGTTCTATGAGGACCTGCACAATGTATTAACATCTGTTCCCAAAGGAGACAAACTTATACTCCTTGGTGATTTCAATGCCAGAGTAGGCACGGACACCACCTCTTGGAGTGGCATTATTGGAAAGCATGGAGTCGGAAATTGTAACAGCAATGAACTCCTCCTTCAGACATGTGCCGAACATGATCTCCTAATTACGAACACAATTTTCCGTCTCCCCATGAGAAATAGGACATCGTGGATGCACCCTCGCTCGAAACACTGGCACCTCATTGACTTGTTCATCGTCAGGAGGAGTGACAGACAAGACGTTCGAGTGACAAAATCCATGTGTGGTGCCGAATATTGGACAGACCAACGTCTCATTGTCTCGAAAATAAACATTCACATCAGGCCACCACGGCGTCCTCAAGGGGTGAAATGCAAAAAAAAGCTAAATGTCACCCGCCTAAACAGCAAGAAAATGCAGCAGTCGTTTGAAAATATGCTGGAAGACCGCCTCAAGCCCAATGCTGCAGCTAAACAGGATACAGAAACAGAATGGACAGCCCTAACGGACATAATTTACAACACTGCTATGGAAATCCTGGGTCCAGCCCCCCGAAAGCATAAAGACTCGTTTGATGAAAATTCCGAAGACATCAACCAATTGCTGGCAGAGAAACATCTTCTCCTCAAGGCACATTTGAATGACCCGAAGTCAACATAAAAAAAGATGCCTTCAAGAACATTCAGAGAGTAGTGCAGCAGAAACTTCGGCACATGCGGGACTCCTGGCTGAGCAGCAAAGCTGATGAAATTCAGGGCTTTGCTGACAGACATGATATGAAAAACTTCTACGACTCACTGAAAGCGGTCTATGGTCCTACATCACCAGGGATAGTTCCCCTCCTCAGTGCAGATGGGGGAACATTGGTCACCGATAAGAAAGAAATCCTTCAACGCTGGCAGAGCATTTCAGCAACATCTTAAATGCAACTTCCTTCTTCGATGATGAAACCATCAACTGCCTTCCTCAAGTTCCCACCAATGAGACACTTGATGACCTGCCAACCATAGTGGAAGTAAACAAATCCATCCAGCAACTCTCCAGCGGTAAGGCACCTGGTCCTGACTCAATTCCAGCAGAGATATACAAGGCAGGTGGGCCGGTCCTAACAGAGCAGCTTCACCAAGTCTTTACAAACATATGGGTGAACGAAACCATGCCACAAGAGTTCAAGGACGCGTCAATAGTCCACCTTTACAAACGTAAAGGAAACCACCAATCCTGTGACAACCACCGAGGCATCTCCTTGCTTTCAATTGCAGGGAAGATACTCGCCAGAATTCTTCTCAATCGCCTCACAGCCCATCTCGATCAAGGTCTTCTTCCTGAGAGTCAATGTGGCTTCAGAAAAGAACGTGGAACTGTTGACATGATTTTCGCTGCAAGGCAGCTGCAAGATAAATGTCAGGAACAGAACTGCGAAATGTTCTCCATTTTCATTGACCTTACCAAGGCTTTTGATACAGTCAGCAGAGAAGGACTGTGGAAGATTATGGCAAAATATGGCTGTCCACGAAAGTTTGTCCAAATAGTGCGGCTATTTCATGATGTTGCGAAACTGATCTAATGTATGCCCCAACTGTTTCGTCTAGTGGGAGCACGTTGCGTAACTGATCTTAGTTATGCATCAATTGCTTCTCCTAGAGTGAGCGAGTTTAGCAGCTGATCTTCTTTACGCACCAACAGCTTCTTCTAGAATGAGCACCTAGCGCAACTAATCTTATTTATGTCCCAACTACTTTATTCAGAGTGAGAACGCTGCGCAACTGATCTTATTTATACCTCAACTGCTTTTTCTAGAGTGAGCACGTTGCGAAACTGATTTTCTCTATGCTCCAACTGCTTTTTCTAGAGTGAGCACGTTGCCCAACTGATCTTATATTTGCCTCAAATACTTCTTCTATAGTGAGCACGTTGCGCAGCTTAACTTACTTATGCCCCAACTAGCTTCTTGTATTGTGAGCACGTTGCAAAACTGATATTATATATGCATCAACGGATTCTTCTAGGAGTGAGCACGTTACGCAGCTGATCTTATTTATGCCCCAATTGCTATCACTTGACTGAGCAATTTGCGCAACGGTATCTTATTTAATGCTCCTAACTGCTTCTTCTAGAGTGAGCACGTTGCGCAACTGATCTTTATTATGCTTCAACTGTTTCTCTTAGAGTGAGCACGTTGCGTACCTGATCTTATTTATGCCCCAACTGCTTATTCTAGAATCAGAACGTTGAGCAACTGATCATATTTATGAACCAATTGCTTCTTCTAGAGTTAACACGTTGCGCAACTGATCTTAATTATTCCCTAACTGCTTCTTTTTGAATGAGCACGTTGCGCAACTGAGGTTATTTGTGCCTCAACTGCATATTCTAGTGTGAGCACGTTGCGCAACTGTTCTTGTTCATGCCTCAACTGCTTCTTCTAGAGAGAGCCCGTTGAGTATCTGATCTTATTTATGCCTCAAGTCTTTCATCTAGAGTAAGCGCGTTACGCAACTGATCTTATTTATACCTCAACTCCCTTTTCTAGAGTGATAACATTGCGTAACTGATCTTATTTATACCTCAACGGCTTTGTCTAGAGTGAGCACGATGTGCAACCGATCTTAATTATGCCTCAGCTGCATATTCTAGAGTGAGCACGCTGCGCAGCTGATCTTATTTATGCTTTAGCGGCTTCTTCTAGAGTGAACCCGTTCTACAGAACCAAGCGCTGGGCATTATCCTAGGAACAGGCAAGCAAACACCAAGGGAAGCTCTAGAGGTAGCACTAGGAGTACTTCCACTACAACTGAGAAGAAAGCAATTAGTGTACAACTACTGGATGAAGGCTGCGAAGGATACAAGACACCCCGCGTTCAGTGCATTCGAAGAAAACAGAAGCAAATGGGGAGGAATACCCATACAAAAGACACAAACACCAGCAGGATGGACAGCTGCACAAGAGATGAACGCGGACGAGAAACTAGCCAGGGCACTGGCACGAACGAAAGTTCACAGACAAACAACACGCCAATGGGAACTAGAACTGCCATTAACGGATACGACACTCGCGAGCATAATTAGTAAATCAACAGAGGACAGGGAAGCCAAAGACATAGCGGAGGAATACATAAGACAAATAAGCACGGACAACCTCACTATATACACAGACGGATCAAAGAACGAGAATGGGGAGGTAGGGGCAGGAGTAGTAGTACCATACCGGAACATCCAAAAGGAGCACAAAATAACAGACAATACATTGGTATACACGGCAGAACTAGTAGGTATTATGAAAGGGCTAGAAATAGCAACAGAGAACCCCCCTATAAAACTAACTATACTGACGGACTCACTATCTGCAGTACAAGCATCAGGCAACCACACTAAAGTGAACAGACAAGACCTGAAAGTGAAAATATTAACACTAACAACAAAACTAAAAAGTATGGGATGCCAGGTCACAATTGCATGGATACCAGCACACAGAGGGATAACTGGCAATGAGAGGGCAGACAGGGCCGCAAAACGCGGGACAAGCAGCCAGAATATAGTAAACACAGGACTCGGCATTCTGGAGGCAAAAAGCATTATCAAACAACAAGTAATCGACAAATGGAAACAACAATGGAGAGACAGCAATAAAGGACGACACGCCTACCACATGCTCAGAGAGCCAAGTATGAAAAGTCAAGTGAAAGACAACACAAAAATACCAACGTACAAGAAACTATGGAGATTGAGAATCAGGAAATGGAAAGATAAAATCACCCGACCACTTTGCATTGATTGTCTGGAGGAAAATACTATAGAACACTACCTACTATCGTGCACAGCCTATGCCCAGGAACGCAGGGACCTAGTAGAATACTTCCAAACAAGAAACACGACGATGACGATGAAGGAATGCCTACAGGTGGAAGGCGACAAAGAAGTACAAAAGCTTACAAAACAATTCATTGCAAGAACAGGGAAAGAAATATAACCAACATAAAATAAAGCCAACAGCAAAATAATAATACAGTGAGGAAAAACTCGACCACACGAAAACCAGACAATAGGAAATATATCCCTATGGATGCATTAAATCTCTCAAATGGCGGACAATAGAGAGACGAAACGACCCTCTTCGACGCGGGAGACAAGGAGAAGGGTGGAAATTACCCCAACGATGGAGAAGACGATGGGAAACCTCCCTGACGATGGATAAGAGGGACGTGCAGGAAACCCCTCCGGCACGGGACAAGAGGAGACGGTAGGAAACCTCCCCAACGGTGGACAAGAGAGACGATACAATCCGACCCCTATGCTTGACAAAAAACCGTTGAACCAAGACCCAAGAAAACAAGCCCAGACGATAACAGGCGGCCCCCCCCCCCCCGGACAAGCCCAAGAAAACAGATGATAAAAGACAGCCCCTCCCCACCCCCGGGGTCAGCTCCGGAAAAGAAGACACCAAACGAGAGGGATGGGCAAACCGATAATGATAGCAGACACACCAGCAACAACGACAAAAGCAAAAAGGATGGCAAAAAAGAGAAACTCGGCCAGACATGCAGTAATAGAAGCTGTCTAACGCACAAAAGACCATAAAACCTATACCGCAATATGAACCACCACAACTATAACCAACGTCATTGAGACGGGTTGAACGAGGTGGAAAGTTTCTTTTTTTTCGACAAATCGGAATCGGAATTCTAGAGTGAGCACGTTGCGCAACTGATCTTATTTATGTCTCAACGGCTTTGCCTAGAATGAGCACGGTGTGTAGCTGATCTTATTTATGAGTCAAGAGCTTCTTCTAGAGTGAACACATTGCACAGCTGATCTCCTTTATGCAACAACTGCTTCTTCTAGGGTGAGCACGTTGAGCAGCTGATCATAGTTAAGCCTCAACGAATTTTTCTAATGTGAGCACGTTGCGCAAATGATCTTATTCATGCCCCAACTGCTTCTTTTAGAGTGAGAACGCTGCGCAACTGATCTTATTTATGCACCATCTGCTTTTTTTAAAGTGAGCACGTTGTGCAACTGATTTTATTTGTGCCTCAAATGCTTCTTCTAGAGTGAGCACGTTGCGCAACTGATCTTATTTATGCCCAAACTGCTTCTTTTATAGTGAGCACGTTGCGCAACTGATCTTATGTATACCCCAACTGCTTCTGTTAGAGTGAGTACGTTGCACAACTGATTTTATTTATGCCTCAAAGAATGTTTCTAGGCTGAGCACGTTGCGCAACTGATCTTAATTATGCCCAAACGGCTTCCTCTAGTGTGCGCAAGTTGCGCAACTGATCTTATTTATGTCACAATTTCTGCTTCTAGAGTGAGCACGTTGCGCAAATGATCTTCTTTATGCCTCAAAGGCTTATTCTAGAGTCAGCGCATTGCACAATTGATCTTATGGATGCCTCAACTGCTTTTACTCGTATGAGCACGTTGCCCAACTAATCTTCTTTATCCCTCACCTGCTTCTTTTCGAGACAGCACGTTTCGTAACTGATCATATTTATGAATGAATTGCTTCTTCTAGAATGAGCACGTCGCGCAACTGATCTTATTTATGCTCCAGCTTCTTCTTCTACAGTAAGCACGTTGCGAAACTGATCTAATTTATGCCCCAACTGCTTCGTCTATTGTGAGCACGCTGCGTAACTAATCTAAGTTATGCATCTACTGCCTCTACTAGAGTGAGCGAGTTGCGCAGCTGATCTTTTTTATGCCCAGACGGCTTCCTCATGGGTGCGCAAGTTGCGCAACTGATCTTATTTATGTCTCAACGGTGTTGTCTAGAGTGAGCACGTTGCGCAACTGATCTGATATATGACTCAACGGCTTCTTCTAGAGTTAGCACATTGCGCAACTAATCTTATGTATGCCGCAACTGATTCTTCTAGAGTGAGCACGTTTCATAACTTATCATATTTATGAACCAATTTTTTTCTTCTAGGGTGAGCGAGTTGCGCAGCTGATCTTCTTTATGCACCAACTGCTTCTTCTAGGGTGAGCACGTTGCACAGCTGATCATAGTTATACCTCATAGAATTTTTCTAGAGTATGCACGTTGCACAACTGATCTTTTTTATGTCCCAACTGCTTTTTCTAGAGTGAGCACGTTGCACAACTGATCTTATTTATGCCTTAAAGGCTTCTTCTAGAGTGAGCACATTGCACAATTGATCTTATGGATGCCTCAACTGTTTCTACTCGTATGAGGACGTTACGCAACTAATCTTATTTATGCCCCAACTGCTTCTTCTCGAGAGAGCATGTTTCGCAACTGAACTTATTTATGCACCAACTGCTTATTCTAGAGTGAGCACGTCGCGCAACTGATCTAATTTATGCACCAACTGCTTCGTCTATTGTGAGCACGTTGCGCAACTGATCTTATTTTTGCCTCAAATACTTCTTCTATAGTGAGCACGTTGCGCAGTTGATCTTACTTATGCCCTAACTGCTTCTTGTATTGTGAGCACGTTGCAAAACTGATATTATTTATGCCTCAACGGCTTCTTCTGGAGTGTTCACGTTACGCAGCTGATCTTATTTATGCCCCAATTGCATCACTTGAGTGAGCACTTTGCGCAACTGATCTTATTTATGCCCCAACTGTTTCTTTTAGAGTGAGCACGTTGCGTAACTGATCCTATTAATGCCCCAACTGCTTATCCTAGAGTGAGAACGTTACGCAACTGATCATATTTATGAACCAATTGCTTCTTCTAGAGTGAACACGTTGCGCAACTGATCTTAATTATTCCCCAACTGCTTCTTTTTGAATGAGCACGTTGCGCAACTGAGGTTATTTGTGCCTCAACTGCGTATTCTAGAGTGAGCACGTTGCGCAACTGTTCTTGTCTATTCCTCAACTGTTTCTTCTAGAGAGAGCCCGTTGAGTATCTGATCTTATTTATGCCTCAAGTCTTTCATCTAGAGTAAGCGCGTTACGCAACTGATCTTATTTATACCTCAACTCCCTTTTCTAGAGTGATAACATTACGTAACTGATCTTATTTATACCTCAACGGCTTCGTCTAGAGTGAGCACGATGTGCAACCGATCTTAATTATGCCTCAGCTGCATATTCTAGAGTGAGCACGTTGCGCAACTGATCTTATTTATGCTTTAGCGGCTTCTTCTAGAGTGAGCACGTTGCGTAACTGATCTTATTTATGTCTCAACGGCTTTGCCTAGAATGAGCACGGTGTGCAACTGATCTTATTTATGTCTCAACGGCTTTGCCTAGAATGAGCACGGTGTGCAACTGATCTTATTTATGTCTCAACGGCTTTGCCTAGAATGAGCACGGTGTGCAACTGATCTTATTTATGTCTCAACGGCTTTGCCTAGAATGAGCACGGTGTGCAACTGATCTTATTTATGAGTCAAGAGCTTCTTCTAGAGTGAACACATTGCACAGCTGATCTCCTTTATGCACCAACTGCTTCTTCTAGGGTGAGCACGTTGAGCAGCTGATTATAGTAATGCCTCAACGAATTTTTCTAATGTGAGCACGTTGAGCAAATGATCTTATTTATGCCCCAACTGCTTCTTTTAGAGTGAGAAAGCTGCGCAACTGATCTTATTTATGCCCCATATGCTTTTTCTAAAGTGAGCACGTTGCGCAACTGATTTTATTTGTGCCTCAAATGCTTCTTCTACAGTGAGCACGTTGCGCAACTGATCTTATTTATGCTTATATTTTTTCTGTTACAGAATGCATATTACACAACTGATCTTATTTATGCCTAAACGGCTTCTTCTAGAGTGATCACGTTGAGCAACTGATCTTATTTACGCCTCATCTGTTTCTTCTAGAGTGAGCACGTTGAGAAACTGATCTTATTTAAGCCCAAACTGCTTCTTCTAGAGCAAACACGTTGCGCAACTGATCTTATGTATACACCAACTGCTTCTGTTAGAGTGAGTACGTTGCACAACTGATTTTATTTATGCCTCAAAGAATGTTTCTAGGCTGAGCACGTTGCGCAACTGATCTTATTTATGCCGAAACGGCTTCCTCTAGTGTGCGCAAGTTGCGCAACTGATCTTATTTATGTCACAATTTCTGCTTCTAGAGTGAGCACGTTGCGCAAATGATCTTCTTTATGCCTCAAATGCTTATTCTAGAGTCAGCGCATTGCACAATTGATCTTATGGATGCCTCAACTGCTTTTACTCGTAAGAGCACGTTGCCCAACTAATCTTCTTTATCCCTCACCTGCTTCTTTTCGAGACAGCACGTTTCGTAACTGATCATATTTATGAACCAATTGCCTCTTCTAGAATGAGCACGTCGCGCAACTAATCTTATTTATGCTCCAGCTTCTTCTTCTACAGTAAGCACGTTGCGAAACTGATCTAATTTATGCCCCAACTGCTTCGTCTATTGTGAGCACGCTGCGTAACTAATCTAAGTTATGCATCTACTGCTTCTCCTAGAGTGAGTGAGTTGCGCAGCTGATCTTTTTTATGCCCAGACGGCTTCCTCTAGGGTGCGCAAGTTGCGCAACTGATCTTATTTATGTCTCAACGGTGTTGTTTAGAGTGAGCACGTTGCGCAACTGATCTGATATATGACTCAACGGCTTCTTCTAGAGCTAGCACATTGCGCAACTAATCTTATGTATGCCGCAACTGATTCTTCTAGAGTGAGCACGTTTCGTAACTTATCATATTTATGAACCAATTTCTTCTTCAAGAGTGAGCGAGTTGTGCAGCTGATCTTCTTTATGCACCAACTGCTTCTTCTAGGGTGAGCACGTTGCACAGCTGATCATAGTTATGCCTCATAGAATTTTTCTAGAGTATGCACGTTGCACAACTGATCTTTTTTATGTCCCAACTGCTTTTTCTAGAGTGAGCACGTTGCGCAACTGATCTTATTTATGCCTCAAAGGCTTCTTCTAGAGTGAGCACATTGCACAATTGATCTTATGGATGCCTCAACTGCTTCTCCTCGTATGAGGACGTTGTGCAACTAATCTTATTTATGCACCAACTGTTTTTTTTAGTGTGAGCATGTTTCGCAACTGAACTTATTTATGCACCAACTGCTTATTCTAGAGTGAGCACGTGGAGCAACTGATCTAATTTATGCCTCAAAGAATGTTTCTAGGCTGAGCACGTTGCGCAACTGATCTTATTTATGCCCAAACGTCTTCCTCTAGTGTGCGCAAGTTGCGCAACTGATCTTATTTATGTCTCAATTTCTTCTTCTAGAGTGAGCACGTTGCGCAACTGATCAGATTTATGCCTCAAAGGCTTATTCTAGAGTGAGCACATTGCACAATTGATCTTATGGATGCTCCAACTGCTTCTACTCGTATGAGCACGTTGCGCAACTAATCTTCTTTATCCCCCAACGGCTTCTTTTCGAGAGAGCACGTTTCGTAACTAATCATATTTATGAACCAATTGCTTCTTCTAGAATGAGCACGCCGCGCAACTGATCTTATTTATGCTCAAACTTCTTCTAGAGTAAGCAAGTTGCGAAACTGATCTAATGTATGCCCCAAATGCTTCGTCTAGTGGGAGCGCGTTGCGTAACTGATCTTAGTTATGCATCTATTGCTTTTCCTAGAGTGAGCGAGTTGCGCAGCTGATCTACTTTACGCGCCAACTGCTTTTTCTAGAGTGAGTACGTTGCGCAGCTGATCATAGTTATGCCTAAACGAATATTTCTAAGGTGAGCACGTAGCGCAAATAATCTCATTTATGTCCCAAATGCTTTATTTAGAGTGAGAACGCTGCTCAACTGATCTTATTTATACCTCAACTGCTTTTTCTAGAGTGAGTACGTTGCGCAACTGATCTTATTTATGCCTCAACGGCTTCTTCTAGAGTGTTCACGTTGCGCTTCTGATCTTATTTATGACCATCATCTTCTTCTAGAGTGAGCACGTTGCGCAACTGATCTTATTTATGCCTAACTTCTTCTTATAGGGTGAGTACGTTGCGCAGCTGATCATATTTTTGCCTCAACAAATTTTTCTAGAATGAGCACGCTGCGCAATTAATCTTATGTATGCCCCAACTGCTTCTTTTATAGTGAGCACGCTGCGCAACTGATCTTATTTATGCACCACTTCTTCTATTCGAGTGAGCACGCTGCGCAACTGATCTTATTTATGCACCACTTCTTCTATTCGATTGAGCACGCTGCGCAACTGATCTTATTTATGCACCACTTCTTCTATTCGAGTGAGCACGCTGCGCAACTGATCTTATTTATGCACCACTTCTTCTATTCGAGTGAGCACGCTGCGCAACTGATCTTATTTATGCACCACTTCTTCTATTCGAGTGAGCACGCTGCGCAACTGATCTTATTTATGCACCACTTCTTCTATTCGAGTGAGCATGCTGCGAAACTGATCTTATTTATGCCTCAAATTCTTCTTCTAGAGTTAGCACATTGCACAACTGATCTTATTTATGCCTTAACTGTTTCTTCTAGATTGAGCACGTTGTGCAACTGATCTTATTTATGCCTAAAAGGCTTATTCTAGAGTGAGCACATTGCACAATTGTTCTTATGCATGCCTTAACTGCTTCTACTAGCGTGAACACGTTGCGCAACTGATCTTATTTATGCCCCAACTGCTTCTTCTAGAGAGAGCACGTTTCGTAACTGATCATATTTATGAACCTTTAGCTTCCTTTAGAATGAGCACGTCGCGCAACTGATCTTATTTATGCTCCAACTTTTTCTTCTAGAGTAAGCACGTTGCGAAACTTGACTAACTAGACATTTGATAGTGTTAAACCTGTATATGTCGCTTTAAAAAAAAAAATAAACTAAATAAACCTGTATATGTAAGTTGTTGTTTTTTAAGCACTGTTTTATATGAACATGCAAAACTAGCTAGCGGTTGTATAAGAGAGCTCTTTACATTTAGGAGGGAAACGTTGATATTATTATTAAACTGCCAGTGCTGCATAGCAAATATTGCCGGAATATTAACATTACAAATGGTCAAACAGTGAGAACTCGATTCTATCCTGTACCAAGAACACCTGTTTGTCAGCAGGAGAAATTATGAAAGATGACCACAGAACTTGCCCCAGCTATTAAGTTATGGGCAGAATTTAAGCCTATGCTTTCTGTAATAAATATTCTTTTGGAATTTCCAAGGTAAATAGTGAGTTCATGATGTGTGTGAAGTGAAGCCATGCACGAAGTAGTCAACTTTGTGAGTTGCCTTCTGGCCGTTAATGAAATTGCAGTTTTTAAACAAAACGCAAAAAAAAAAAAACGTAGAATAAAATCATGATTATGTGGGTGGTTAAAAGATATTTCACAGTTCAGACTCTGCAACAGTAGTAGTATCAGCACAATAATTTGGGATAGTAAGAAACACTCAGTTAAAAATAATCCTGACAAAGTATAATATTTAATAATAAAATATTTAAAAAATTATTAATAGGTATATTTATAAAACAAAGTGTCTGTTGCAATCCAGTTGTGAATAAACGAAGTGTCTATTCACAATCGAAGGTTGGTCACATGACATCATCGGGACATGTGTTTGACTATATTATTCATTTTTGTTAACTCTTTCGGTTCCAAACAAAATTTGGGTCCTGATCAAACAGCTAACTTACTGGTAATTTATAGTAATTATTTATTTCTTGGAAAATGTCTCATGTTTGCTTCACATGTACCCTGCCCTGTTACCATACTTGTTTTTCAAATGTACCTTGTCCACGACACCTAACGGCATAAGTGGAAATCAACAACAACACCAACTTCTGGAATAAATGCTGTGGTTGATTTTGATGTCCTGTAAAAGACATTCAACTAACTGTACCTTCTGAAACAAACATGAATAGTCGCCGGGTCTGTAATGAAGTGGTTATGAATGCATTTTGTAATCCTGCATACCACGTTCGAACTGAATGCCGATGGTTCAGAAAGAAATGGCAAGCTACTGAACGTAAATATGCCCGGGAATAATTAAAAAAAACAAAAACATTCTGTTGATTTGCCAAACCAAGCCATACATCACAGTGTCAGGATTAATTCATTGAAACATATTGATCGACACAGAAATATCAAGTATATCATAATAGATTTATAGGATATCTGAATTTGTTGTTTGTTCGTTGGCTTTGAACGCAAGCGTAGCCAATATACGTGCTACTACTAATAGCTGCCACTACTAGAGAGTGCACCGGACTGATATTTGCATGTGGATTATTTTTCCTATTACCATTGTCCCTCACCATCAGGTAAACCCACTCAGACTTCAGGCAGGGGCAGACTTGGGTATTCCCCATACATGGCTGCTTACTTGTATAAGCTTCTACATTGATTTGTTCGATGTGTACTCACTCTATATTGTTTAAGGATTTTTCACAGCTTGTTTGTATCTACTCTATCAAATGCTCAGTATTCGATTGCGAATAGACACTTCGTTTATTCGCAATTCGATTGTGAATAGAGACGGTTTATTCACAGTTCAATTGCGAATAGACACTTCGTTTATTCGCAATTTGATTGCGAATAAACTCTCCCTTTATAAAATGGTTTGAGTTGAGTTAAGAACCAACATCACTGCTCTCAGGACATTCCCATATGTGATCCGTCTCCTCGTTCAACAGCCAGCGAAGAGTCATACTACTAATCATTCTCACTGCCATCTGATTTAAAGTTCTCCTGGTCTTCCCTCTCAGTTTTGAGATTCTTCTAGAACCCCTACCGATCCCCCGCAATCTCATTATTTCCACATACGGGTTCTCAATCTGTTTCCTCGCCTTATAATGCATGTTTTCAAATTGGGTATTACTAATGAGACCCCCACAGATAGATAGGTCTTGAAATCAAATCCAATAATGCTTGAACATCAATTAGAAGCGAAGATATGCATCTCTTTCCTTCGTGTTCCAGTCAAAATGATAGCTGAATTGATCTTTTCTTCTTCTTCTTCTTCTTCTTCTTCTTCTTCTTCTTCTTCTTCTTCTTCTTCTTCTTCTATCGTTCGCTTGAAATATGTCTATAACTGCAATGTTGTCTCTTGCATGATTTTAACTGTCTTTTTTAGTTCACACAGCGGTCCATAGAGTTTATCTTCCACTGTCATTTCTCTAGGCCAGAAGGTTTGCCTAGATGTGTTATATTTTGGGCAGTCTTGGAGTATGTGCTCTGCTGTCTGCGACACCAATCCACATGTGCACATGGCTGTTTCACCAATCTTGAATTTTGTATACATGTGGTTGCGTAATCTATTGTGTCCTGTTCTGAGGCGCAGAATAATGACTTGTTCTGGTCTGTCCATAATGTGGTAGTCATCTTGAGCAGGTTTTGGTGGCTTTCTGACTGATTTGATCATTCTTTTCTTTTGGTGGTATGTAATGGGCACATCAGGCTGTTCTTCTTTGGCTCCTTCCTTAGCCAATTGATCAGCTCTGTCGTTTCCAGGTACTCCACAGTGGGATGGTATCCACTGTATGGTGACCTTATGCTGACTGCTAAGTTCAGAAAGTAGTGTCCTTAGTACTGGCAATTTCCCAGACAGGAGCGCCTCGAGTACTGATTTTGCATCTGTCAATAGCACCACAGGCTGTGTACCATTGCTGGTATTTAGTAATTTCTCTGTTGCTATCTTGATTGCCTCAATTTCAGCATCATAGTTATGGCAGTAATTTCCTGTCGGTACTCTGGCTGTGTCCCTAGTATTATTTGGGTATTCTATGTACACTCCCGCTCCTCCATTTCGAACAGCATTTTGTGCTGACCCATCTGTATAGACTCGGATCCAGATGTCCTGTGGGTATTCTTCATCAAGGAAGCTGAGAGTGGCAGTTCTGCACTGCACACTGTTCTGTTCTTCCTTGTCAAATATTCCTCTAATTTTTGTCTGGATTTGTAATGATAGTCTATGTTCATCTTTCCATGGAGTTCGCTCTGGAATAGTTGTTAGGGGGATACCAATTGTGGGCAGATCATTGGTTTCTCTGCAGAGTCGTTTGGCCTGGTGGATAAAACTACTTTTTTTCAACCGCCCCATAGCTAGGTTTTCAAATCTGTTCTTCACAGGGTGGCTTGGCAAGCTGAGGAACTTTTCTGCTTGTATTAGCGTTTTCGTATCTCTGCTCTCTCTCAGTGCTTGTGTCCTCCCCATCTTTTCCAGTTCCACTATAGGGGTTGATCTCATCCCTCCTGTGGTGACTCTAAGTGCTTGATTTTGCACCTTGTCCAGCTCTTGTAGTGTGGTTTTTGATGCCGAACACCACGCAGTTGACCCGTATTCCAGGTGTGGTCGTATGCTCTGTTGATAAACTTTGCTAAGTATTTTCCCACTGGCTCTCCATGTGGTTCCACTTAGCTTTCTCAGGATGGCTATTTTCCTTCTGGCTTTTGCTACTGCTTTGTTGATGTGTTTTCTCCATGTCAGCCTGCCATCAAATGTTATTCCAAGGTATGTTGGTTCTTTATCTTCTCTTAGGGGTGTTCCATTTATCTGGATGATCCCTGCCTTTTGTTTTGGAGAGAGGGTAAATAGAGTGGTGCTGCACTTGTCAGTGTTTATGCTGACACACCATCTATTTGCCCATGCAACAAATGTATCTACAGCTCTTTGTAGCAATCTGGTGGCCACTGATGCATGTTCATTTGTGCTCCATAGAACCAGGTCATCGGCGTACATTCCCGCATTAATTCCATGCGGTAGATTAGCAACAAGATCATTGATGAAGATTAGAAAAAGTGTGGGGGACAAGACTCCACCCTGGGGAACACCGTGACGCAGTAGTACTTTCTTGCTCTTGAGTCCGTCTATCTGTACTCAGGCTCTTCTGTTGTGCAAGTATGCTTTCACCCATTTGTACATTCTTCCATTGACTTTGCAGTTTCTCAATTTCTTCATTAGACCTTCTTTCCAGACTTTGTCAAAGGCTTTCTTCAGATCTATCCATGCTGCAAGCACCAGCTACTTCTCTTGGAATGCATCCTCAATTTCTTGAGAGAGGTAGGTTGTCTGATCTTCCGTAGAGTAGCACAGCCTAAAGTCAGCCTGCTGTGGCACAAGGATGTTTTTACTTTCAATGTACCACTGAAGTCTGTGATTGATGATGCGCTGCAGTGATTTGCAGAGACAGCTGTTGAGGCTAATTGGTCTGTAGTTAGAGGCAATGGAACTATCTTTCCCTGATTTTAGGAGGGGTATCATGATTGCTTGCTTTGGCCTCTGTTCCTAGGTTCCTGATCATTTCATTGGAGATACCATCAGCTCCTGGTGACTTTCTCATTTTCAGTTTTGATATGGCTAGATCCAGTTCGCTGAATGTGATGGGTGCCTCCATCACAACATGTACTATTTCCTTCTGCCCTGTATGTTGCCATTTCTTTCAAATCTCTTGTTGTTTCTCTGGACTAATTTTGATATTGTTGTCTTGTGCAAATGAGTCCGCAAAATGGTCAGCTGCTTGCTTTCTTGTTGTTTCCATCTTTATGTAGTGCAATTTTTGAGTTTCTCCCTGTGCCCTCATCGTTAAGTTGTTTTATTAGCTTCCACAATTTCCTTGTGTCTCTTTCAACATTCAGAGACTCCGTTTTCTCCTGCCAGCTTTTCGATCTAGCCTGTAGCTTGGCCCTTTGAAATATGGCTTTTGCATGCTGGAATTTATTATGGTGCTCTTGGCTGGGTGTGGCCTCTGCTTGCTTTCTACACAACTTCCACATCATTATGCAACTGTTCCAGTTCACTACTCCAGTAGGGTTTATATTGTTTACGGGCTCCTCTTGGTACTGTTTCTCGCGCTGCCTGTAGTATGCATTTCCCAAACTCTTCAACTACTTTATTTATGTCTTTCTAAGTGTTCAGGTTTCTAACCAGTATGCTGGTGCAATGCTTGTACATTGCCCAGTCTGCTTTCTTGTAGTTCCACCTCGAGAGGGTGCTGCTTTCACTTACAAGCTCATTTTCTACGGTTAGAAAGACTGGCTGATGGTCACTGCCACCATGTTGCTTCCCAACAATTCATGTAATGTTCCACTCCAGGTCTGGTGAATGAAAAGCCAGGTCAGATGTAGTTGTAGTGTGTCATGATCTCGAGTAGAAAGTATGTGGGTCGGACGGCTTGTTAATCAAGATGAATCTATTCTCATCCTGCCAATCTTCCAGTCTCTCTCCTCTCTGGTCCATGTGATCATAGCCGCAGCTCTGCGAGTGGCTGTTGAAATCGCCACACACAATCATTTTTTTTCTTTTAATGGTAGTGTGTCCAGTGCCTGTGGGCGGTCACTTGGACAGTAGTGATTGATCAGATGTAGGTCTGTATTGCCTGTCTTAAGCTTAAGTGTCTGATACTCAGCCTCTTCCATGTAGACTTCGATTTGGGAAGCAGTGATGTTATTTTTTACAAGAGTCAGTATCCCACCTTTTCGCCTGTCCTTTCGGTCAGATCGGTAACACTGGTAGCCTCTGATTTTGAAGGCTATATTTTTTGTTGGGGGTGAGTTTCTTGCAAGCAACATACACTTACTTTTTCTTGGTCCAAGATGTTTTCTAATTCTATTTTTTTGTTGCTGACTCCCTCCGCATTCCAGTGCATTATTTTAAGTCTTTGTTTAGTAAGGCCAGCTGTTCTATTCTCAGGTCCCCTGGCTCCACAGGACATCTGAGAAGGACCTCCAGTAGTTGTGGTTGGGCCCTATCGAGACATAGGGCCGGGCACTGCACCTGCCTGGGGGTCCAAAGCAGGGCGAGCTCCATAACATTTAGCAGTAGTCGACATATTCCATTTTGCGTAATTCTGTGGCGTGCCTCCTGGCTGGTTGCCTCCGTCTTTAGCACCTTTCCTTTGCTAGAGCAGACTGGTCTCACTCGAGTTTAGATGTGTACACGCGCGCACACATATCTGCGCATGCATGTACGTGCATACACATCTAGAGCATACTGGTTATTTTTCAGTGCCAGAAACTCGCCGTCGCCCCTTCTCCTGTTAGTTAAAACAGTTCCGCCACGTGAAGGCCAGGAGTTGGGCTTCTGCTGCAGAGGTTATGTATTCACAAGCCATTGGGGTGTTTAAGCAAGGTTGGGCGCTCACCCTAACACTGCACCCCGGCTACATACAGCAGCATTTGGAACATGCTGAATTGATCATAATTTGTTTTCTTACTAGTCTAATGTCACTTGTTCATTTTTAAATGAACATCTTAGCAACCATACATTGCGATCAGGGTAGCGAAGCCTAACTGCTCATGTCATCTATTTTTACATATGATGCATCACGGTCTAGTTAGCAATTAAAAATTGCCACTAATTAATTGTTATTCATTAATTACCACAAGCATTCTTAATGTTAGCCTTAAAATCAAGCAAGCTATATCTTTTATTATGCAGAATTATGCTAGTTACCTAATGCATACTTTCCTGTTTTTATAGCATGCATCGCGAACTAATTAGCAATTAAGAATGGCCACCAATTAGTTATTATTCATTAATTGCCATGTGAATTCTTAATATTAGCTTTAAAACTCTGGCAAGTTATATCTTTTATTATGCAGAATGATGCTACGAACCTCACAGGTATTCTCCTGTTTCGATACCATGCGTTGTGACCTAATTAGCAATTAAAAATGGCCACCAATGAATTATTATGTTCTGTCATGTATTACTAATTATAGATGACACCTCCGATCACAATGATATATGGTTGCTAAGTTGTTAGTTTAATAACAAAAGTTATAGTAGCAACATGCTCAGTAAGTGGATTCCAGAGTATTTCTAGGTACTGCAGTTCATTTTACCGGAATTTTTCTTGCGGTTACGTTTGGATATTTGTTTTTGTCTCCGATATGTGGACGGTAAGCGTAATTATGATGTTAAATTCCATGATTATTTCAAGATTGAGTTAAAACAGACACTGATTACTCGATATAATTTTCCCCACCCCGTTTTGCATTCTGCATTTCTGGCACATTGGGAACCCTTGTTATACCGGTGGACCAGGCTGCCTATTCTAAGTGGAAAGTAAACCCGTAAATACCATTTTATGAGACATATTACATTGTTATGCTATGTATTATTAAATGTAGCATCCATTTTTACGTGTGTGTTGTAATTTTCGACCATTTAAGTTGGCATTACATCTCACACTAAAATTATGAAGATCGCATGCTGTAATGTGGTATTTCAATGACAGGGATGACAGTTTTCGTTGTCATACTTAATTTAATTATTGTTATGGAGTATTCAGAGCGATTAACATGATAATGAATGCATGTGTACATTCAACACCCATTATTGTATGTATGTTTAATTTTTCATCACTCTTCAAGGACAAGATCATTGATAATTTTGCATCTTTCCAACAGGACTTCTTTTATCAAAATGCATCTAATTACGCTGGCTGACAAGACTCGCGTGCAGTCCACGAGCGATCTGACGTCACACAGATGACGTGCAGATGTATATATCTGTATGCGTGAGTGTATATATAAACCGGCGGAGTTATTTTTCATTGAGAGTTAGACAGGCTGCTGTGTTAATCTCCGCTGGCGACAGTGTAAACTGATAGTTGCGTGAGTGTAGGTAGGGTCACAAAAGTTAAAGGTCAAAATCGTTTTTCTTCTATATGTCCCTTTTAAATGATAAACTTACACACAAACATTAATATCTCGGCTTAAAATTGACCTACAGACTTGAATAAGGCACCGTTAGATTGATTGATTGAGGTAGATTTAGATTTGTTTTTTCAAGAGCTATGCAGGTTATATAAATAAAATTCAATTTAGAAAAAGTTACTAAAGTGGCTATTTCTTTGTTCAAGATCACAACACTCAATATCTCCGTTTAGAATTGACATACAGGCTTCATTGAGGTAGATTTAGATTTGGTTTTTCGAGGCCTATGTAGCTGTAGTAGTACTCATTAGTAAATACCAAATTGAAAAATATGATCACAGTAATGCAACATTTAAAATTTTAGTCTTCAAAAATGATCAGGCATGATGTCGCCATGAAAATTCATTTTCTGAGTATGATGGGGTCCATGTAGAAAATGTCTCCAACAGACACTACCATTGATGAACAATAATAAGAGATGCAAAAATGCAAGATAAATGCTGCAGATTAAAAAAATACTTATCTAAAAGTAATTTTCTCTTTACAGTTAATTCTAAAATAAAATTTACTGCCAGTCCATGTGAGATTGTCTCATACAGGTCATATATGGATATGAAAACTGACTTAAAAAATATGTTCCGTCATGTTATTTGAGAAAAAAATAGTAAATGTATATAGATAAGTTATTAATAATCTGTATTCTTCTATTCTCTTTAACTTTAGTAGTTAAAATTGCACGTTTTGAGTAAAAAGCATGCATGGCCTAGTCCGATAGATATGCGGACGAAAATGAAATTGCTAATATTAACATAAATAAACTTTATAATAAAGTGATTCACTGATAAACAAAAAGTGGGTTTGGACCACACACAAATTGATGGCACAAAATGGGCACACTTTTCTTCACCACTATCACAAGTAATGTTCGTTAACACCATTAAAACACAATTATAACATATTTTGAAGCACATCATTTTCACACTAAATTGCAAAGGTCAGGAAAACACGAGGCAGATTTGTAGTCATCAGAATGAGAACCAATATATACACTATTTTCTATTTAGTTATGATTATTGTAATACTGCTCAGCTTATTTGTGATAGGCAAAGCAAACGTAAGGGCACAAGTGTGGCCCATTAGAGCAAGCATAATTCGACATGTACAATCGTATGATGACTAACTTTCACTGTTAGTTTTGTTTTCTATATGACCACCTGCTAAATAATTTAACTGAACAAACACATTGCTGCACATGCTATCAGTTTCATAAAGTACTTTAAATCAGAATAACTATCATCTAAAATTGTTTAAAACGATAATCTGATGTAATCGACGAGGCTGAGAACTAGTGGGCATTGCCATTTCTAAAATCAGAAAATTAACCATATTTTATGAAAGATTTATGTTGTTTTGAGAGACTTGACTCTTTGTTTCTGATAATTTGGAAAGAAAGGACTTCTAGTGTAAATTTTCATTTACTGGGCACTAAAATTGTGGAAGATATGGGAAATAAAACAAAATAATGCACTGTCAACATTCAGATGATTAATGATCCCACGGCAGCTTCTGGTAGTTTAGTTAAGATTATATGCTGTTCCACACCAAAACAAACAAAGCCACATACACGTAAGACTACTAAATGAACTAAATGTCATCACAAGTCAAAGCATAGAGTGCCTATGCAAGCACCACATTGGCTATGACTGTTAAACATTACAATATTAATAAATATAACTTGTCTGTTGTAACTGTTTGTTAGGGGAAATGGCATTTGTCATTAGGCATGTAACAAAGTAGTTCCTAACTATTCTGTAAGAATAATAATAATACATAAGCTGACATAAAAATAGGTTAACACATATTTTATTTTCTCTCATACTATAACGACTTTTACTAACTTCCAATAATTAAGGTAATTGGTTGACACAGTGTTTTATATTGTTATAAAAAGTTTTAAAGTTAAGATGATCAGCTTCATTGCACTGGGTAACTAAAAAAGACTGTTAGATTCATACAAGAGACAACATTGCAGTTATAAACATGGTTCAGGCGAACGAAAGAAGAAGAAGAAGAATTGCACTGGGTTTGCTCCATCTGACTGTTGCTCTTCACAGAGCTGCATGCCATCTGCTGGAAGCATCGCACAAAGGGCAAGCTCCATAGTGACAGCGATGATCTCCAAGGACTCAGGAAAAATAGCACTCATGATCTAAATTACTGCCATACATCAACTTTGTACTGGCTCGTTACAGATGCTGGACACCAACATGGAAAACCATCACATGTAGGACGTGGAAGAGAGTCACAACTTAGCGTCCTTGTGCAAACAACAAGTTTATTCATAGAGTTTTATCAGCCAGCCATTCACCGCCCTCATGCTCAAATAACAGAAGAGGGTAGAGGGCGCCATAGATTTAGTTGCGAATTTGCTGGTCTTACTATTTAAATATATATATATATATATATATATATATATATATATATATATATATATATATATATATATATATATATATATATATATATATATATATATTGTGTCAGCCCAATCAGTCTGGAAGAAGCACCTTCTCAAACCATTCCTACAATATAAATATTAACTATGGGCCAACTTACGGCAGTCGCTCGCCACTTTGCTGGAGTAACCACAACAGGTCGGTCGGCAGACGAAACTTGAATCACTTTGAACTGCCATCATCTTCACCCAGGCTGTAATATTATAATTCGACGCCCAACATCTGTGCTCAGCTGATAGCAATGTTAACTTGGCTTCTTTGTTGATTTCAAATAGCTGCAATCATTTCTTGCGTCTTTCTCACACGACAACCTTGGCTTAACTGAAGGCCTCACGTCCGCCGCTCCATGTCACCGGTTCCGTGTCAAGTGATCCGGTGAACTCTTAACTTTTAGAGTTCACTCTGTTTTTATACTGCCGAATGGTTTTCACTTATTCGCCCTGTCTCCCTCGTATCAGGTCCTTGCCTGTTTCTATTGACTATTCATGTCCTCCCTATACGAGTTGTTACAGTCTGAAAATGATCCCAAGTAATTTAGAGTGTGAGACAAATGAATTGACGACTTTGCTATGTGGGATCACTTGTATTGTTTTTTTTTACTGCTGGACTCATTGACAGAAGCTAAGTAATTAACAGGTATATAACTATACACGTGGAAGTGCTATTTAAAATAAAAAGTTAGTCTTATTGGCAGAATATTTCATAACTGAATATTGTAAAATATAGGTCAGTGAAATAATGAAAGGTTCCCTAAAAACCTAATTTTAGCGAAATATAACTATTACTTCTGATTATTATGTTTTTGTTTTCTTTAGACCTTTAATTGCAGCATCACCAAGACTGACTATTGAAGATCATACAATTTCTGTGGAAACAAACGAGTCTGCTGTTGTTTTCCAGTTAGATGGTTTGACATTAAGACCACAGACTTGTCGTGGACTTCGATGGAACAATCAGCTAGAACTTCACTTGACACTCCAAGCAGAACTGGTATTTGTTGTTGATTGATTATAGTATATTATGAACTTTCTTTGGGCCATGGAAGCGTAGTGGTTAGATCCTGGCCTGGTGGTCATGGATTCAAATGCACATCAGGACAGATTTTTCAAATTGGTCTGGGCTCCCAGGTCGATCTAGTCTAAAATGGGTATTAGGAAGTGTCTTGGGAAATAAAGGCAGCTAGTGGTGCTGATAACGCTACCCGCAGAGTGCCGATTGGTCTATACAAATATAGGCCTTGCATCATACGCCCAATTTGTGTAATGGCGTGTTAAAGAGTCCTTTACTTGTTTTTAATGAACTTCATTTGGCTGGCTAACTGTATGACATATTTCAAAGTTAGTTGTGAGTAGTACAGCAGCACAGAAAGTATGAAACTCCCACATATTCTTAGCTTGATGCTCAAGTTGTGCTTGAATTATTTGTAGATCTTTATTTTGACAAAAGCTGATTTGGTTTTTTATTCTACAACAGATATATATGTGTTTGTGTTCCATCTCTTATACATGCATTTCCATGATATAGTATGAATGTTTGTGTTTCATCTCTTGTACATGCATTTCCATGGTATAGTATGAAAGTTTGTCTTTCCATCTCTTATAGA
Source organism: Cepaea nemoralis (assembly GCA_014155875.1). Classification (NCBI taxonomy): domain Eukaryota; kingdom Metazoa; phylum Mollusca; class Gastropoda; order Stylommatophora; family Helicidae; genus Cepaea; species Cepaea nemoralis. Next base: position 129,034 of record JACEFZ010024807.1, read on the forward strand.
TGCATTTCCATGGTATAGTATGAATGTTTGTGTTTCCATCTCTTGTAGATGCATTTCCATGGTATAGTATGAATGTTTGTCTTTCCATCTCTTATAGTTGCATTTCCATGGTATAGTGTGAATGTTTGCGTTTCCATCTCTTGTAGATGCATTTCCATGGTATAGTATGAATGCTTGTGTTTCCATCTCTTATAAATGCATTTCCATGGTGTAGTATGAATGTTTGTGTTCCATCTCTTGTAAATACATTTCCGTAGTGTAATATGAATGTGAGGGAGCCATGGCTGAGAGCTTACAGTGTCCGCCTCAGGCTCAGAAGGTACTGGGCTTGATTCCTGCATGGTGCTGGTAATTTTACCCAAAGAACCATTGGTATCCAATGATATCACATATCTCTTTGATCTTTTGGGTAGTGCGGTCGCATACCTAGCCTTCGCAGATAAGGGAGAAAAAACAGGAGATCCAGTGAGCAAATTGTGCACGTTAAAAATCTGATGGCAATTGGAAATGGCAAATAGTAGGCTGTAAGGCTGCTGCCCTGCCAGAATTGTTTTTGAAAAGTAAGCCTAGCCACGAGTAGATAGAACCCGTAACATTGGATGGAATCTGTCTAGAGGAAGTAAATCTGACACAAACGCATGCTGTAGTCAGACACACTGACCTCTGAGGGTTAGGCACTCAGATTGTCTACCCGTGTGCATAATTAGATGTGACACACTTATCCCTGAGGGTCATGCACTCAGATTTGTTGACCCCCGTGCATAACTAGATGTGACACACTGACCTCTGAGGAATATGCACTCAGATTTGTTGCCCCCTGTGCATAACTAGATGTGACACACTGACCCCTGAGGGTTATGCACTCAGATTTGTCGACCCGTGTGCATAACTAGGTGTGACACACTGACCTCTGAGGATTAGGCACTCAGTTTTGTCGACCCCTGTGCGTAACTAGGTGTGACACACTGTCCCCTGAGGGTTAGGCACTCAGATTTGTCAACCTCTGTGCATAACTAGGTGTGACACACTGTCCCCTGAGGGTTAGGGACTCAGATTTGTCGACCTCTGTGCATAACTAGATGTCACACACTGACCTCTGAGGGTTATGCACTCAGATTTGTCTACCCCTGTGCATAACTAGATGTGACACACTGACCTCTGAGGGTCATGCACTCAGATTTTTCGACCTCTGTGTATAACTAGATGTGACACACTGACCTCTGAGGGTTAGGCATTCATATTGTCTACCCCTGTGCATAACTAGATGTGACACACTGACCTCTGAGGGTCATGCACTCAGATTTGTCGACCCATGTGCATAACTAGATGTGACACACTGTCCCCTAGGGTTATGCACTCAGTTTTGTCGAGCCCTGTGTATAACTAGATGTGACACACTGACCTCTGAGGGTTAGGCATTCATATTGTCTACCCCTGTGCATAACTAGATGTGACACACTGACCTCTGAGGGTCATGCACTCAGATTTGTCGACCCATGTGCATAACTAGATGTGACACACTGTCTCCTAGGGTTATGCACTCAGTTTTGTCGAGCCCTGTGCATAACTAGATGTGACACACTGACCTCTGAGGGTTATGCACTCAGTTTGTCTACCCCTGTGCATAACTAGATGTGACACACTGACCTCTGAGGGTCATGCACTCAGATTTGTCGACCCCTGTGCATAACTAAATGTAACACACTGACCTCTGAGGGTTATGCATTTAGATTTGTCGAGCTCTGTGCATAATTAGATGTGACACACTGACCTCTGAGGGTTAGGCACTCAGATTGTCTACCCCTGTGCATAACTAGATGTGACACACTGACCTCTGAGGGTCATGCACTCAGATTTGTCGACCCCTGTGCATAACTAGATGTGACACACTGACCCCTGAGGGTCATGCACTCAGATTTGTCGACTCATGTGCATAACTAGATGTGACACACTGACCTCTGAGGGTTATGCACTCAGTTTTGTCGACCCCTGTGCATAACTAGATGTGACACACTGACCCCTGAGGGTCATGCACTCAGATTTGTCGACCCATGTGCATAACTAGATGTGACACACTGACCTCTGAGGGTCTATGCACTCAGTTTTGTCGACCCCTGTGCATAACTAGATGTGACACACTGACCTCTGAGGGTTATGCACTCAGTTTTGTCGACCCCTGTGCATAACTAGATGTGACAGACTCCCCTTGAAAGAGGAACAAAGAAGTAATGTGCATGTGTTTGTCAGTAAAACATTTTATGGTTGTACCTCATGTATTTGGATGTTTTGGGTACATTTTGTATATCATAATTTAATGGTATACATACTCTTTCCGGTACATTCTTCACAATCTTAGTTTATTGCTTGAATTTTAAGTATCTCATTGAAAGGACTTTTTTTTTTAAATTTAAGAATGCTGGTGACAATAAAGGAGGTGACGCCGACACTGTCAAAGCACCACATCAGTATTCTTCAAACCAGGATCTGTTGGTGTCCAAAATTATAGCTTGTCAATCTAATTGCTTTTGTGTTGGATGTGGGGCACAGATATTCAAGCCCAACTGGTAAATATTTGATTCATATCTGGATCAGTTAACATTTTACATAATTAATGTTGCAGAGAACAATTGTGAACAAGAATGTCTTATGGGAACAATTGTGAATAAGAAAGTGTTAAGTTTTCATATTAACTTTTGCTTCCTAGTAGCTGAGAATCATCTAATGCTGGTGGAAATGCGGTTTCTGAGAATAATGCAAAGAATACCATGGAAAGACAGAAAAACCATTGAGCAAGTCTTACAAGAAACAAATGAAAACTGCACACTGATTAGAGAAATTAGACATAGTTAAAGATTTCTTGGGCACATTATGAGAAGAAAACTTAGTCATAGCTGGTGAGATTGGAGGGGGGGGGGGGGGGAGAACAAGGGGAAGGCAGAGAGATAAATACCTACATGGCTTGGCCACATGACTGAGACAAGAATGCGGAGCTGATCCACGACTTGTGATCGTATGAAATGGCGAAACATGACCACCTACCCTTATTGGCATGGCATGTGTTGATGATAATGAGGCTCTTGATTAATTATCTTTTGCATCTGTAAGTAAACACAAAGGACTCTTTTTACATGCCTTGAGGTGTATTGGGTATATGGTGCTAGCACTAGCCCCTCATTTACTTAGGCTAATTGGCAATCGATGGGTGTTGTAGTCAGTGTCATGCTGGCTGCCCTTACTTCCCAGCACATGTCCTGGTGCTCATTGTAGTCTGACTTGACCTGGGAGCCTAGGACAGTTCTTACAGTCTGTGATACATCTATGGTGCAGTTATGTATATTAAATAGATGCAGTGAAATATCAGTATTTTAGCAAAACATTGTGATACATCTATAATGCAGTTATATTAAATGTATGCAGTGAAATAACAATATTTTAGCAAACGATTGTGATACATTTATAATGCTATTATATTAAATATATGCAGTGAAATAACAGTATTTTAGAAAGAAAAAAATTGTGATACATCTATAATACAGTTATATTAAATACATGCAGTGAAATAAAAGTATTTTAGCAAAGATGGACACACTGATATTTTAAAATAAGATTTAAAAAGTTAGTCCTTTACAGGACGTCACTGTCAACCTTGGCTGTTTTTGGCTGTTTATGATTACTTGGCAAGTTTGCCATTGCTTTCTGAACGACCGGCACTTACACCATTTTTATGAAAATCAACGTAAAGCAGTTTGCTGCAGCTGTATTTCAAACATTGTATGAGGGATTACGAATTGCGTCTTTAACCCCTTCGTCGCAGAACTGGTGATAGATAATGAATTTAAATGTATTTAAGAAATAATTTTTTGCTTGCATGCTTGTCTGTTTATACTGAAATGTGCATTCTTTGTCATTCTAAACAAGTTTGGACAGTTTTCTCTGTGACTAAACAAGACTATGATGTTCAATTTAACTCAAATAAGGACAAGAAAATATGTGCTTTGTTGAGTGAACAGTTTTGCTCTCACATAATATGAGTGAGTTGCCTGTTGTCATGGACTGATGGGTCAATCTACCATTTCACGGTTTCAATTACCACACTTGCATGTCTCCCGCTACGTGGTTCATAGTTGATGTTTTGTCTTTTTATAAATCTTTCTACCCATTCATACACACTTCCCTGACTCAAACAACTGTCTCAATACTGAACCATCATTTTCCTGTAGATTTCACAAGATTTCGCACCCTTCCATGGTTCAAGTCGATAGTGGTGCAACTAATTTGTAATAGCTGTTGCACATATGCAAACAGCTGGATCCTCACAACTCCAACATGGGGGTATTGCTTAGGAGCCAGTTTGTGTCCGGAAATTAGATTTTCCATTGTCTGTACTCTTCCATGCACTTTATAATACAATTCTTGTTACTTAATAACTTTCCTATGTAAGTGTTCATATATGTAACGTGTCATCAGTTTTCACCCACATGTTTTTTCATCTCTTGTGTGTGTAGATTGGAAGCATATACCTACCAAGAGCACAAGGATTGTGACAGTTTTCTTGTTAAATATTCTCAGTGTGTTGCTAGATTTAATTTCTATTGACTTCCACAAATTGCATAGTATTATGGAAGCTCCTTTTGATTTTCTAGTTTTAATATTGTGTTTATCTTCCCCCATCTTAGTCTACATTGGTAACTAAATATGTGTATGCTTCCACCATTTAAGTGATGTTTCGACATGGGAAATCTGTTATTATTTGCTTGGTTTATTCTGATTATGTCTTACTACTGAATTACTATTGTAAACATTATAGAACAATTTAACCCCAAAACACTTTGGATTAATATGACACATAAAAGCCTACTTGCAGCATGGCTTTGAGGCCCTGTAGAGATATAACTAAGACATTCTCAATCTACTATATTCCACAAATCAAAATGTCTCCATTCCTAACAGTCTATGCTCAGTGTCTGTGAACATTTAGAGTATTGGAATTATAGTGGAGCAAAAATCAATATTTATTTTACTTTTCTTTTTGGGAATATTCTACAGAAGTGTGTATTCAGTCAATTATTGCATGTTCTGTTTATTAAACTTTCTTTGGTTTTTTTTTCATTAGTGTGTAGTAGTGTTGAAGCGTGGTGTGTTCATTATGGTGGATCAACCAATGTTTAAGAAACTTAGAATTTAGGATGGAAGATGACAATGTTAAGAAAAGCACACTGGAGCAAGAAAAACATGGCTGAAATATGTCCATTTAGGCTTCATGAATGTTCATATTCTATATTGGGACTGTGCGAGCATCAGACGAGGGCCCATTCTTGGAAGTCTTGTATACGGGACAGAGTTTGGTAGCCCTCCAGGGTATGCGGCTAGGTGATAGCATGCTGAATGTTACTGGTTTCACCTGTTCTTACAGGAACTGGTGTCATCACCCACTACAGGCTGAGGGAAATACTGGGTAGGATATTAAAACACTTTATGGACTGAATGGTTCTATGTGCAGTGAGAATAATCTTATTTATGGCTATTCTGTTTATATATGTTAGCAACCCATATGTCAGTAATAAAATCTAATTCAAAACAAAAACCTCCTCCAGCAATTTTAGAAGAGTGCTGCCTCTGCCAACAGAGAATTGGACAGACTTTGCTGACATCTGGTTCTGCCACAATCACCAGGCAAATGACAAGCCTCATGATCACGTACATCATAACCACTCGGGAGAGAGCACACTGCCAGCTGAGCTAAAGAAGGTGAAGATCTCAGGCTTGACTCCACGACTTGAAGATTGTTTAGTGAGCAGTTTATATATGCTAGTAAGCGCCAGGCAGGTCGAGTCATGTGCTGTTGTGTGCACCACAGACAGGATCATTTGTAAGCGCTGTGCAAACTTCCTAGGATTTGTTAAGCTTGGAGGTAAGTTTGTTGTATGATCTTTCATGTGTCTTTTTGTTGTTGAATATTTATAAATATTTGTGCTATTAACAGTCAGCCACAGTTTTGAATGGAAGTGAAGTATGAAATGCTTACTCAGTATCAGCATTTGATTTTATCAGATGACAGCGAGTTAGATTGTTTGATCATATAAAGACTACTCCCAAATAGCATTATAACAAACAGCTTTAACATTTTAGATACAGTGATTTTAGAGAAAGAGGCAGATGTCACACAATGAATAATGGAAATAAACAACGAATTAATATTTCCTTGTATTCAGCCTATACAGAGGCTCTGTACAGAAAGCTCTTCCTAATCAGATCTTGAAATATGTAACAGGAATGGTGAAAAGAAAAGGTAGAAAATAAAGAAGAAAGCTGTGCATTGCTTCCATGTTTCCCTTTCAGCACTTAGAATATATTTGCTAACTCATGATTAGGTTCATGCCATGTTGCAGTTTTAAACTACATTACAAGAAATCAGTTTATTAATTGTTCAGACCATTGAATTTCCTTAGCTATAAAGTGACTTAATACTCACTCAATGATATTGTGTGGATTGAGATTTTGCTCTTGGCTACGAGTGACATTCTTAGGAATGTGCACGTCCATTACAGCTGTTCCAGCAACACACAGAGTGAGTTAGTAACCGTTAGAGACTTCTGAAATAGCTTTCCCCAGGTTTTAAAATCAGAGATAATTTTATGAGAGATGGTTTTTGTTGCTAAGGGTAAGCTGCCTATTTGAAACTGGAAAATTTGTTTGGTTTTCTCTGCATTGGTCATTGATGGTGGCATTGGCTTTTCGTTGGGGATTTTAATATGAGTTTGGTCTCCTATTTCCTGTTCCCATTTGTTTGGCCAGTCTTCTCTTGTGTTATTTCTGAGGATCTGTTGGGTTGTTCCAATTTGCAAGGGCTGTCCCTTAGTTTTTTCACAGCTCCTCTTTTAGCTAGTTTACCTGCCTTCTCATCTCCCATTAAGTTACTAGTTGCTGTTCCCAGGAATCCACTATCATGTTGTACTGGTGGAGTAGGATGTTATCAAGTTGTGGATTGTTTCTTCTACTAGAGATGTGTTTGCTCTTGCCTAGGCGATATTTCAGCATGTCCAGGACAGACGAGTAAAAACTAAAGTAAGACACTGTTCTATTTCTTGGGTGACCCCATATTTTTTATTGACCAAACCTCGTCCAGTGGCTGATGTGGTCAGTATCATGCTGGATGCCTGTACCTCTCAGGACATTTCCTGGTGTCCATTTTAGGCTGGGTCAGCCTGGGAACTCAAGTCAGATTTGAGAAATCTCAGTCTCAGTGTGTTATTTGAACACATGACCACCAGGCTGGCAGGCAAGAATTCTAGCCACTGCACAACTGCGGCTCCCAGGACAGACTCAGCAGTGCTGAAAATCACTATGTTACATGGTTTTAGCTCCTTAAGGTCAAATTATTATTAAAACCATTCAGTTTATTTAACCATTCAGTCAGTGGCAGTTCATATTCCAGCAGTCTGTATTCACAGTTTGAACAATTTTCAGGTCAGGAATCACATAATTTAGAGGAGGCTTTGTCTGGATACTTAACCCTTTTACCGTGTGTCACGAGTTAACTCGTCATAAAAATTGTTGGCTTTAACCGTGCATCACGAGTTAACTCGTCATCAGATGTAAAAGTCTTCTGTGTGCCGTGCGTCCCGAGTAAACTCGTGTTAGTACAAAAATAGCATAGGAAATGCATAGGGCGGCTAATCCAACAGCCAGTTCAACAGCGGAAGATAAAAGTAGGTCATCACGTGATGCCAAAAGTGAAAGTGGACAGTAAACAAGAAAAAAAAGGTACGAAAGAACAAAAAAAGATGTAAAGTGTGTTGCAACAGACCCGGTCCCGATGGGAGAAAATTTTGTAAAGAGACACGATACTACTGTCCGGAGTGTGACACAGCACTATGTGCAGCTCCATGTTTTGGTGTTTACCACACCAAGTATAATTACTAAAAACAATTGACATCTAATATACGTATCAGTTTAGTTCGTTATTGAACAGTACCATTTAGTACAGAACATTTCTTATTTTCCTCACAATTTCTAAAAGACAACTCATTTTCACTTAAAAAAACATTTTATTTTGCCAGGACAACATAACATATCAAATTATGAAAGAAAAAAAATACACAGTTTGCATAACAAAAAAAAATTTTTCTTTCCACGGTAAAGGGGTTAATGCAAATATTTTTTTACTATAAAATAACATGCTTATCCTACTTTAATATACTTTTAGATGCTGACAGTGGGGACCATAATCTGCATTCCTATTTTCACGATCCATTAAATGGTGTCTACAAGCTTTATTTTCATGCTGTCTGTTTTCGGAACAATTTCGAGGAAGTGCCAGTCCATCAGATTAAGATGCCAGATGATCTTGTTTCAGACCAAATCAGTGAAAAGTATGTTAATGATTTTTATTGTTTTATCTATCTGTCTTAATCCATGAGATAATCTGGATTATGGTGTTATTGACTAGTGATGTTACCTTATAGCATTTGCTCAACATTTTCTGCTTAAAAGGTTATATACACAAAGTACTGAATTTATAGAAAGCACTGTCTTATGCAATAAGTCACTATCATTGAATGTAAGAAAAAGATGTGCTGAAATATTTATAGAACCTGTTTTGCTGTATGGCAGTGAATCATGAAATGTGAATGCACGAATTAGGCAGAACTTAGAAGTAATAGAGATGTGGTTCCAAATACTTTGGACTGCTGGAGTAACTATAATAATTGCCTGGAAGATGCTAATTATATACAATTGTAAGAAAGAAACAATAGCATTCTTTAGTCATGTAATGAGAAGAGAGGTGTTGGAAAGCTAGAAAGGTCAGTCGGACAAGAGGCAGACCAAGAGAAATGATGGACAGCGGTGGTGGCATGGAGGAATTTAAGCAGCAGAGTTGATTCAGAACACCAAAGACTGAGATCTGTGGAGAGACATGAAGGCCTACTCCAGCTGGTAGGACACATGATGATCATTGTTAAATTAAAATGTATATAAAATATTGAGTATAGAAAGAAGAAGAAAGATCATGACATTCTGTAGGATGTGAACATCAAAGAAAACTGGTTCGTAAACATCTTGAGTTAGAAACTGACATAGTTTGGCCACATTAAACATCACGATGGCCTGGAGAGAACAGTGATTGAAGGCATGGCTCCTGGAAGATACGGCAGGGGTTGATCAGCTCAATGACTGACACAGGACAGGGCAGATATTTTCTGCAAGAGTGCATGAGGCCAGCGAATTTGCAAGAGATCAAGAAACATTTCATTGAATCAAGATGAGAGCAACATTCTGCAAACGACCTGCAAGATAATTAAGTATAGAAAGAATTTCTTTGCTAAAAGAAATAACAGTTTATCTGGCAGTGAATTTTCAGTGAATGAAACAATAAAGTAGGGAAGATAAATGATAATCTAATGTAGTGTTGTAACCACATTTCAGCAATCAGAGTCAGTCTGTCGAAGCGTTTATAAGCAGCCTTCTCAAAGATCAGAGCCACATTTACACAAGCTTCCGGTTCATAATAGATTCATCATCCAACGATGAAAGCGGCATTGTGCTTCTGGTGAGTTTATTTATCCGCTATATTAGCATATAGATTTACATTTTGAATACACTTTTGGTAAATAAAATAGAATGTAAACAGTTTGCCAGCAGCACATGTATGATAGTTACACACCATTAGTAAGATTGTTATTTGCAGTTACTGGAACTATTCCACAAGGTGCTGTTACACATTATTGCTGTCCGTCAGTTTCTGTTCTAGGCTGTTGTCTTCAGCTGCGTTCATGCTCCTTAACTTCCTAAGTTTCCTCTTTGAAGATTCTTCATTAGAATCTCACCTAGTATTCCAGCTATCCTCATGATATAGATAGGATTAGCATGGATTAAGCCCTTAAAAGTATAGTTTAACAGACCGGGGGCAGTGTGCGCATGCACGTGCACGCACACACACACACACACATACATTATATATATATATCTGTTGATCATGAACTGTTGACCCTAGGTGAGAAATATATGTCTTCTATTGACTGTCATTAATATATATACCTCTTACACATTAATATCTGTAACATGTAGTTCAAGAAGTAAACATGGTTTGAATTAACTTTTAAGTTAACTCTTCTGTACCAAGCACACATTGACTAGCTGCTCTTACATGACTACACCACATTTAGTTTGAAAATGTGTGATGCATTCAGTAACCAATGAATATGTGGTTGGTATAAATGTCTAATTTACAGCAATTTGCCCATGGTCATTGTTCAGTGTCTGGTGATTTGCCCAGTATTGAATGTCAAGTATGAAGTTTTCTTAAACATGTCGCTTCACTATAAATCAGATGGTCTGTCTGCCAATTCCTTGGAAATTAATGTTATGATTTTCCCTTGACTTCCACAGTAACCAGTGAATACATGGTTGGTATAAATGAGTGTAACTGACAGCAATTTGTCAATAGTCAATGTTCAGTTTCTGGTGATGTGCCCATTATTGAATTCCATGTCAGGTATAGTTTCTTTAACACACCACTCTACTATAAATCAGATGGTGTAACTACCAATTCTTGGAAAATAGATGCTATGTTTTTTTCGTGCTTTCCGTATCCACTTAAGCAATTTACTTATAATATTTTATTTTGGATTGCTTTTCTGCAGTATAGAATGAGTTATGAAGATTAATAGCATTTGGTAATAGTCTTTGGTAAGTGTGTGATGAGAGTTTAAGTTTTTTTCTAGCCAGTATCTCTCTGGGATTGACATCACCTCATAGAATTAGCCCGTATGTTTCTCTGGCAAAGTAAAGACTGCTGATATAATTTTGGCTTTATAGGGCAATCGGTAATTTAAAATATTGGCTTAGCACTGAACAATTTTCTTTATGGCGGAAAGACTTCGCTTATTATGCGTGAATGGATTTACTTTACTTTTTCTTACATATATACATTGATTTATGTAAAGAGAACATGATTTTAATTTTATGTGTTTTCCTGATAGCTGTGGCTTCTAGATCAAGAACTGGCAGTATTTTTATCATCAAAAACAACAAATTCAGCTCTAACTTCAGAGTCTTCAGTACAAATGCAATCTCAGGTTACTTCACACAGTCTAGCTGCATGTAAATATATGAAGTTGTTATACAAAGTCACATTCCTGCCTTCAAATGGATCTCAAGTGTAAGTTTCACACATCAGAAAAAAATGAAGTGTTGAATGTTTCCTTGTTAGTGATGCCATACTTTTGTTATATTATTTCGCTATTTAGTTAATCTTTCATGAGTTTTATGGGTTTTTATAGTCGCGGGGCGTTGCGGCAAAAGGGTTATGAGTGCAATTTGCAGTGCTGCATACCGCATTCAAAACACATGCAGCTGATTTAGAAGCAGACTGCATTGTGCTGGTTTTCATACAATAGTATGAGTGTCTGTCTTTCAGAAAGCAATGCCTAACTACTGAACGTAAACTTACCGAGAAATCACAAAACGACCAACAAATGCTGGGGTTGGCTGCGACATCCTGTAAAGGCGAAGCAACTTACTTTTTATGGTCATAGTGGAAGCTGTGGTAGCACAGTGGCTGGACGCTCAATGATCATGGGTTCATTCTGTATTGGGGGGAATTCTAATTGTTAAAACTGTCCTGGGCTTCCAGGTTGATCCAGTCTAAATTGGCTACAGGAAATGTCACCTGACCTTCATGATGCTAACCACGTCACACATTAAGTGCCGAATGGTCTATACCATGTGCTCAATGCATCTTAAGGAGTGAAAAAGAACCTTTATTTAATTACTTATTATGTCAAAGTTACATCGAAACTATTAATTAGGAGCAAGTGAGCTAGCTTTTAGCATAACAAGAGAAACAATTTGTATCTGTCTAAATTGAAATATATCTTTAAACATCTAGTCTGTTAGAGCACTCAGCTAACAATGAGACAACTATTACACTGAATTGAGCAAATCCGGTTATTCTGTTTCATACCAGGACATAATTTCAGACAGAATATTGACACACATCTGCATACAACTATCTTAGGGTATCAACGAGCATTAATTACAGCAGCAAACATCCACAATGTGGCAACAAAAGGAAACCTCAGAGACCTTTACAACACCAGAAGGAAAATAGTAGGGAGATATAATTAACCAAGTGGACTGATAAAAAAACAGTAATGAGAAAGTTCTCACCAATACTAATGGTCAGATGGGCTGAATACTTTGAAGAACCTCTGAATAGACCAGTCCCAATGGATCATCCAGCTATCCAGCCTGCGGAAATAGAGCTGGATATCGACCATGAAAAACATTCTAAAGAAGAAATTAGAAAAGCTGTCAAACTTAGGGAGGATGTGAAAGCCTCAGGTTCAGATAGCATTCCATTAGAGGCTATTAAAGCCAGTATAAAGGCTATTAAAGCCAGTATAAACACTTCGCAGTTGGAGATGAAAGAATGTCCATCAGACCAAAGGGAAGGATATCTAGTGAAGCTGCCAAAGAAAGGGGCCTGCAGAAGTGTGGCAGTTATAGAGGAATGATGTTAGTGTCAGCATCCACTGCTGTCAAATCAGAAGTTTAACCTTGTGGAATTAAGTTTTGTCTGTGCTGGAGACTGAAGAAAACACTGCATATGACAGCAAAGACGTCTCTGTAGATGGATAAGCAATCAGGATCTTGATAACATCCTGCCCCATCAGTATAACATTTCAGTGGGTTCTTGGTCACAGAGATATCATGGGAAATGAGATGGATAGATATGCTAAAGCAAGAGACAACACAACAATGTGGTTCATGCTTCAGACATTCTCTGTTCGAGTTCAATTACTTTTGTCATGGCCACCGACATGGGCCATGATAAATAAGATAAACAATTAAGTTTAGATTGCCATTTGTAAGATTTGAAAGAAGTAGGAAATAAAGGACACTTGACCGTATGTTTATCTATTTCAGGCAAGCCGCACCACCTACTGTGTTCGCAGCATTGGCAGAGGGATAACACCGTCCACGGTATCTCCCTGCCACACCCATTATGCAAACAGCTTATTAGCCTTCTTGTGTCCAGCACCAAACAGTTAACCAGGTCACAGCGTAATCTGAATGGGTTTCATGTATGTGTTTGTTACCTTAGGTGTTATTTTATTTCAAAATATTTAAGTGATATTGTGTTGAAGGTGAGATGGTGTGTAACCTTCATGTTTTTATTGTTGGTAACCTGAGTGGCTACAGAAACAATGAGACTTGCGGTTTCTGAGCCCGTATAACCAGGTTTCGAAACACAGCGGTGCTGGTTTTTTCAAAAAAGGTATAGGAGCCGGTCGTTCAGAAAGCAATGGCAAACTACTGAACGTAAAATTTGCCCAGGAATCACGAACAGTGAAAATGCTGGGGTTGACTGCTACGTCCTGTGAAGGACATGCAACTTAATTTTATTTATTTTCAACCTGTGTGGCATGGATGAATATCATCAGCAGAGTTGATCCAGAGCATCAAGGACCGAGATCTCTGGAGAGACATGAATGCCTATGTCAGCTGGCAAGGCACATGATGATCATGAGCCCGATATATCAAGTTCATTCTTGTATCTTGTATGAAATCATTTTCTCTGACCTAGCTGCCTATCTTCTTGAACTCTTAACCTCTGCTTGCTTTGGTGTGTATTGTTACAGTTAGTTTACCTTAGAACAGTTGTTACATATAAGTTTATATTCTCCATTTTACATAGGCAAAGATGCCAACATATTTTTTTTTATTGATTAATAGATCAGTCTAATTTAAATGGTGGTCTTGGGTTTGATCCACATCATGGCAGTTATGAATTTTTAAAATCCAGCCTAAAATGGTTACCAGGAAATGTTTTGAAAAGAAAAGGCGGGTGATGTGATATTGACTTTGTTGCCCACCAAGTGCCATTTAGTGTATATAACTGCTTAGTCCATATATCCAGTGCACCTAAGGCGTATAAAAGGGACCTGTAATTTTACTTCTTCGTGGCCAAAGGCTTGTGAACGCGGTTTGTGAGCTGCTTACCAGGCGTTCAAAACGCAGCCACGACCGATTTGTGCAGCAGACCGGGTCACGTTGTGTTATAATGTATTGGTATGGGAGCCGGTCGTTCAGAAAGCAAGGGCAAACTACTGAACGTAAAACTTGCCTAGTACATCAACAGCAGCTGAAAAATGCTGGTGTTGACTGCAATGTCCTATAAGGGATATGCAACATTAAAAAAATGTTGTTTTACTTTACTTATTTGAATAGGTTTATGTTGATATTTTATTACATGCATTATAAATCATAAATACAAGTCACACAGCTGTATTTCTCTGTTCTCATTTGCAGGTTGGTTACTTGAAAGTCAGCTGACCTGAACATGATTCAACTGAGGAGAGACTTTTAACAGAAATGATTTTATTGTTACACCAACCTTTTTAAGATGAACAGTAGCACATCTCCTTCTCTCCATTCCTTCTTCCCTCCATCCTTCATTTGTTAGCGGCAACGCATGTTGCACCTAAGTTACATGAAACCACTTCTGTGGTTCAAACCATGTTGATGGCAGTCGTCATTCAGCCTTTCATGTTCTCTATAAAACGTTGGTTTGTAACAGTTTACAGTCCATCGGTCTCTGTTTGGCCTCTTCATTTGAGCCTGTGCTACCCAAACTCCTATATCTACTCTTCATAGATTCTTCTTCAGAATCTTTCCTAGTTACCCAAACATCCTTAGGAAATTGATAGCAGGAGCAACTTCATTGTCGAGGATATATAGTTGGTCTTATTTGGACCAAATACTGCCATAAAGCAACTGTACGCTGCATTTTAACGTATAGTTGAGCAGATCATGAGAAGTAAATATATGTTGAGCATGAACTGTTGAATTCATTGTAAAATAAAGTTATGCTATTGACTGCCAATAATCTATATATATATATATATATACCTTATTAGCCTTGTGTTCATGGTTTTGTTTTTTTCTCGAAGTTGTCTTCAGCATTATTTCTATACATCTTGGTTTATGTTTTAATTGTAAATATGCATAGACCATCTATGTAATCAGTGAGTTTTAATGAACACAGCAGTTTAAAGTTTCTAATGTCAGACAATGCTTTCAGTAACACGTGTTATTTACTGAAAAAAATAAGCTGATCTAACAGTTTTAATCATTTTTGCATGCCTTCAGCCTGTTAATTTCAGTGTAAGAACAGAATCCTGTCTTCCAATTAAAGGAGTTTTTATTGGTGTGTTCGCTTGCTGTGAACTCATAGTCCATACGTGTGCTACTACTACTCGTGCACTGGACTGATTTTAGTGTGTGGATTAACTTTTCCTGTTACCAGTGTCCCTTGCTGTCGGGTGAGCCCATTCCAACTTGTGAGGTACTTCAAATTTATGTCCCCGAGTCAAGGACAGGAAGTCACCATTTTAGTCCAACTGGCTGGTTTAAGTGTTGAACCCTCTACCTCGGTATCAGCACACCGGAAATTTTAGAGCAATCGCCCTGATCCATTCAGCCATGCTGACCTCTACTTAAAGGAAACAATGGCAGACAAATAAATTATATTTACATTACACCATTTATAAAATTAATGTTCACAAATAACTGGCAATAAAATTACCATAATATCCTACATCAGTTGGGGGGGGGGGGCTATATTAAGTTAAATTCAACTGAAGTTATCTCTATGTTTTAAGAAATGGCGACCTCTTCGTGTCTTGTTTGCATTTTATTTCCATTCACAATACAGGCAGCAGTAATTTTAATTTTCATTTTTGTCAAATACAGATATTAACCTGAAAATGAAATCATTACATGCGGTTTTATTATCTTATATCTTCATTATTAAATAACTGATTGTTTTAACTATTATCGTAATAAGTATATGTACAGGCAATCTTCCACTTAATTTTAATTTGTTTATTGTTAAGTGAACACTTAATTGATTATCAGTGTTTTTAATGTGTCTAGAAATGAAACCAGTGGTTGAGATACAGTGAAGAGTATAAATTAATGCGCTTATTGTGTTTTTAATAGCGTTTTATGAAATTTTGTAAACAGTAAGGACTTGATAATTTTAGATAAAAGCAGAAACCAAAATATTGAAAATATCTTTGCATCTATCTCAACACACATGTCTTATGATTTTATAGTTTAACATGCTTGTCTTCGTGTCACCTGCCAGAGTTTTATACCAATAATAACAGAATATATTAGTCAATGTTTCATGATTTCCGTTCTACATGCAAGTTGCCTACAATTTTATATGCAACTAAATACACATGCTCACTTAATTGAAATTCATGAATTCTTCTACTTCTTTCTCATGCTTTTGTTTATTCTTCTTCCTCCTCCTCCCTCCTCCCCCTCCTCCTCCACCTTCAGGCATTGACCTAACTATATCCAAAGAAAGTAGCAGCCAACTTAAACCCGTTGTCATAAATTTACTTCGCTATAAATACATTTCTCGCATTTTATTATTTCATTCTGTTGCAATGTTTCTACATCACCATATTATCTGCTTTGCTTGTTTTGGGATGAAAAACACATGTCTCCAGCGCCTTACCATTACCAGTGATTGCAAGGATAAGTTATCGAGAGCAAATGATGAAGTCAGTATAATCAGATATGACATTGAGTAACATGTAGAAATACTTTTTCTTGACTTTATTTTCCATGTGTGAGTACAGTTTTTGGTATTCGGTTAACATATGGTGCTGAAGAGTTCCAAATTGTGACTGAACATGCCAGGATTTCTAAATGTATGCCAACAGAACAGTCAAATAGTTTTAATAGTCCAGAATTGTAAACATGCCTTTGTTTTCATATTCATATAATGGCAAGTGGACTTATTCTTGTTAAACATTAAAATAAAAATAATTTTATCCTGATTGTTCTCTAGTATCTTAACGTCGTGGCAGATTTACACACAGATACATGTCATGCTGTTATTTTCCAAAGAGTTGTAAATTAATTAAAATATAAAGCAGAATAGTTTAATAAACAATAGCAATTATAAGAATGTATTTTTTAGACTAATAAATGATGATGTTGCTTTATAGTGTTAAATGAATTGGTTGTACACATTTTGCAGATATTGTCTTGTTATTAAATTGCTTTTATTGACTCAGATTTTATTTTTTATTTCTTTGTTGCACTGACATTTGTTTTATATCAGTGTGTGTTGCTTTAACGAGAAAACATTGACCAGTATTCATTAAATGTTCGCAATAGTTAACCTAGTTCTTTTCTTCTTATTTCCTCTTTCAAGAGAAGTATGTCACATCTTGTTATGCACCTCCCTAGCTCATACGACAGCGTGTGACTTTGGCATGTATTTGTGTAGGTTTATTTCCTTGATTATTGGTGGAAGGTGCTATAATGAAGGGGTGGAATTAATATGTAAGTTAATTATATGATGGAGAAAGGGAAGAATTAAAAGAAGAAAGTAACTTAGAAGGTCCACCTATTATAAAAGAAGAAGTCGCTGAAGCTGTCAAACATGAAGAAAGGAAAAACAGCTGGGCCATATGGAATCACAATAGAAGAATTAGAGGTACTGGAAGAATTTGTAGTCGAGATATTAACCAAAATGTTGAATGATATTTACAGAGCAATCTGCTGAATTCTGTGTTTATAGTTATACCAAAAAAGACCAGGAGCAATTTAATGCGAATATTTTCGTACAATTAGCCTCATAAACCATGTCACTAAGCTACTCAGAATTATAATGAGAAGAACAAGAAAGAAAATAAAAAATGGAAATTGGTGAAGAACAGTGGATTTGTGGAAGGAAAGGGTACAAATAAGGCAATATATACATTACAGACACTAATAGAAAGATCAATAGACACAGACTGACATATGTTTGTACTTCATAGATTATACCAAGGCATTTGATAAAGTAAAACATGATGGATTTATTAAAATGTTGGAAGATAGTAACATTATTAAAATGTTGAAAGATCCCAGAATAATAAAGACTTTACTGGAACCAAGTAGCAGCAAGTAAAATGGGAAGTAAAGAGGGCAGTTATGAACAAATAAAGCTATGAGTACTACAGGAACGTGTCTTGTCACCAGATCTCTTCTCCCTCTATAGTAAAGTAATAATGAGAGAGATCAAAGAGAAGCCAGTAATACTAATCGGAGGTTATAATATAAACAATATATGCTATGCAGATGACACAGTATTAGTGGCGGATAATGCAAAAGATCTACAACAGTTGTTGGACATTGTAGTAACAGAGAATGCAAAGAAAGGACTCTCCTTGAATATCAAGAAAACAGTAACAATGGTGATATCAAAGAAAAAGGTGACACCAAAATGTGAAATGGAAATAGAAGGGAAAATTCTTAACCAAATGGATAATTTTAAATACCTAGGGGCATTTATAACATCCGATGGAAGATGTACAACAGAGATTAAGAGCCAGAATAGGGCAAGCAAAAGCTGCATTTCAGAAAATGAAGAGTATTTTATGTAGTAAATCACTATCTTTGTATGTAAGACAGAGATTGCTGAAGTGCTATATAAAACCTATTTTGCTGTATGGCAGTGAATCTTCGAATGTAAATGAACAAATTATGAAGAACTTGGAGGCAACAGAGATGTTTCTGAGGCGAATGTTGCAAATTTTTTTGGACTGCCGAAGTAACTAAACTAATAACGATTGCCTGAAATTAGAACATGCAACAATAAAAAAGAGACCAACAGCTTTCTTTGGTCATGTGATAAGAAGAGGGGCATTGGAGAACATCGTGACAACTGGAAAGATCGAGGGGAAGAGAGGCAGACCAAGAGAAATGATGCTGGATCGATTGAGACGGTGGCATGGAGGAATATCTGCAGCAGAGTTGATACAGAAAACCAAAGACCGAGATCTGCGGAGAGTCATGAACGCCTACGCCAGTTGGACTGGCACTTGGTGATGATTATTATTTCCTTGGTACAAATTCCATTATAGCTCATGTGTTCTGTCTGCCTGTGGATAGACACACCTTCCTTCCTAAATATGTTTCCAGTTCAGCGGCCCTATGGCTTACTCTTTGCAATTTCCAACTGCCGTGGATCTGTTAAAATCCAAAAATGGGAAACGTGACCTCATGTTTTTCACCTGTATTCAAGAAAGCTAAGAATCAGATTTCACTACCTAACAGATCAGATAGGCGGGTTATCTCATTTGTAACATTTTTCTTTTTAATTCACCCCTGCTGGGGGTGAACCTGGAACTTATTAGCCAGAAAGGGACATCAAAGTCTCGTAGTTATTCACCCCGCCACCCCTCCAAATCTCCCATCCCCATTTGCTTCCTTTATTATTCTATAGTTTATACTTCTTTTCACAACATCAAATAAAAATCAACAGCATGTGCTTGTTATTCTTGCATTGAAGTTTCTTCAAATTCACAGTGATCTTTCTTTAGGTCAAGAGAGAACACAATTGTTAATAGTGCAGCTAGAAAGGCCGGCACTCTTCCGAATTGCGGTCCCAAATAGATCCGCAGTGAATAGGTCAGGGGTAAGGGTTAGGGTCAGTGTTTAGTTAACAACTAACCCTAACCCTTAACCCCTGACCTATTCACTGCGGATCTATTTGGGACCGCAATTCGGAAGAGTGCCTGTCACGTACAGTGAATGTCCTTCAAAGATATTGTTGTTTTTAAAAATAGTCCCATCGCAATAACTGCCGTTGGCGTGTGACAGTTTAGGCCTTCATTTATTCTAGGCCAGAGTATAATGAGGTGGGGTAGCCAGTTTGTTTACTTGTCTTTCCTTCTCAGAAAATTATGAGAAGCCCATTTTATGAAACTAGGACAACCCCAGAACCGTACTAGTCGGAACAACAACCCCGCTAAAAATTGGAGCCAAACTCCGGCTACTATCTTGATAGGCAAGTACACTAACCATACGCCACGCGGCTAGGTGGGAGTCAGCCTCGAATGTTGGAGGTCCCGGGTTCAAGCCGCGGTGAGAACCGGGATTTTTTCTCGGGGACTTCTAGTAATAAAATTTCCCCTGGTCTCTGGGTAGTGAGATCGGACGCCCGTGTGTATTGTTGCGCACGTAAAAAATCCCTTGCCAGTTGGAAATCGAAAAAGAGTAGCCTAATGCCGCTGCCCGGGCAAAATTTCCAGTTAAAAATCTACCCAAAGTATTTCAGGATCCTCGCCGGTGCTACGGAGTTCGTGCACTGAGCTAAGTTTCTCCAAACTCAGGTTTGAGTTAGGAGGAGAACGAAGCACTTATGGGTTACACCCGTGTGCCGTGATGTTGATACAGTCGACTAAACTAAACTCCACGCGGCTACTACTATTTGCTTAAGCCATTTTTAATGTCGCTGCCCAGGCTTAACTTACAACAAGCAGCATTAACTGGAGTGAACTGTGGAAGGTAGCAACCAATGGCGTGTCGGAAGGTACAAAACCAGCCCAAGAGTTTCTATTAATTACAAACGAATATAAAATCAAGATAACTGCACTTAGGACATTCCCACACGTGCTCCGTATCTTTCATCAGATGGCAAAGAAGATTTCCCATGCTGGTGGCAGTCTGATTAAACGTCCGCATAAATTTTCCTGCGTTGTTGAGTGTTGTCTCCAATTTGTTTAATTAATTATTGAGACCCTTGCTAAATGTAGTAATGCGTGGTAAATTTAAACACCTAGGAGCGATTATA
This sequence comes from Cepaea nemoralis, assembly GCA_014155875.1. Classification (NCBI taxonomy): domain Eukaryota; kingdom Metazoa; phylum Mollusca; class Gastropoda; order Stylommatophora; family Helicidae; genus Cepaea; species Cepaea nemoralis. The sequence goes on from JACEFZ010024807.1 coordinate 149,684, forward strand.
ACATCAGATGGAAGATGCGTGACCGAGATTAAAAGCAAAACAGGTCAAGTAAAAGCTGCATTTCAGAAAATAAAAAGTATTTTATGCAATAAGTCATTATCATTGAATGTACACGGAGGGGGATACTGGGGGGATCCGAGCATTTATGGACTGAACAAGTCGATGTGCAATAAAGATAATCTGACGACTAACAACAACCTCAACAACAACAACAACATCAACAACAACAACAACAGGTCAGTTGAGTTGAGTCAAGAACCGACATCACAGCACTCCGGACATTCCAATATGTGCTCCATCCTCATCTGCAGCAGTCAGCGAAGAGTCTCAATACCTCGTTTTGCTCTCGCTTGCTTTGAACTCAAGCGTAGTCCATATACTCTACTTTCAGTAGTGCTGGAATGAATTTTGTGTGTGGATTAGCTTTTACCTATTAACAGTGTCCCTCGCCATAGGGCGAACGCACACCGATTCAACGGTACTTGTAATTAACGTCCCCAAGTCAAGGACGATAGGTCATCATAGGGGTTGAACACCTTATCTCGGCATCAGCACACCGGATGTTTAAGATCACGCGTTCTTATCCATTCGGCCATGCTGACCTACAGTCACAATAATAGCGCCAGTGGCAGTCTGGCTTTCCAAGTAAGTTGCAATCTGTCAGTCTGGCCTTCCAAGTAAGTAGCAATCTGTCAGTCTGGCTTTCCAAGTAAGTAGCAATCTGTCAGTCTGGCTTTCCAAGTAAGTTGCAATCTGTCAATCTGGCTTTCCAAGTAAGTAGCAATCTGTCAGTCTGGCTTTCCAAGTAAGTAGCGATCTGTCAGTCTGGCCTTCCAAGTAAGTAGCAATCTATCAGTCTGGCTTTCCAAGTAAGTAGCGATCTGTCAGTCTGGCTTTCCAAGTAAGTAGCAATCTATCAGTCTGGCCTTCCAAGTAAGTTGCAATCTGTCAGGCTGGCCAGACCTCTGGTCACTCCCTGCAGCACCATTCTCTCCTAGCAGCGATGATCTACCCGTTCTTCTGCACTGTACACAGGATCCCAAAAGGCAACGACCGTATCCGCCTTATCATGCATCAATAAATACCCCACCAAATGGAGCATATCCGGCCATTCTGACCGCCTGCTCGTTTTTCACAACACCAGCATGTCCTGTGGGGGGGGGGGGGGATCCAAAATTTGCTCTCAATTTTTAATTGTTGAATTGAAACCTGCCACTATGTCCGAAGCATGCCTGTCTTCACCTTTCTCATCATACTGTATGAGCTGGTTACAATCACGACGCGCTTGTGCTGTTTTCCTGCAGCCAGCGGAACGCCTCACTTCCGTCATCTCCACTCTCAGATTATATGTTATGGTACCATATGCCAGGCTCTCCTGCACCGATCATTGTCCACCAACCTTAGCACGAACCCCCATACACTTCTTTTACCTCAACAGATCATTGAATCTAAGAAAGAGAGTGCTGAAATGTTATATAGAAATTGGAAGAATTTGACAGCAACGGACTGAGACGAATGTTACGAACACTTGGACTGTCAGAATAGCTACCAACTATTGCCTGGAAGAGGTAAATGAATGTAGAACATTATTTAAAACAATAATAAATAGACTAATAACATACATTTTGGTAATGTTGACATTGAGCTGATCCACGACTCTGGTGATCGCGTGAGATAGCGGCAAATGATCGCCTACGCTTGTCCGCGTGGCACATGATGCATGAAAAGAGAGGCATTGAATTACACCGTGAAAACTAGAAAGATCAATGGGAAAAGATGCAGAAGCAGACCGAGAGAAATGATACCGGATGGGCAGAAACGGTGGCGTAAAGGGTTGATTCTCAACACTAAGGTCCGAGATCTGTGGATAGACATGAACTCCTAGGCCAGGAGGCAAGGCACAGGATGATGATAACTCCATTGACTGGGTACGTTCCCCTGTTGCAAGGGACACAATCGGCGTTTGCCAATTATTACTACTAGGGGCGCTGGCTTTGCCTTGACCGAGTTCTCCCGACGTCAGACGTCAATAAAACTGGAAGAATATCAACAAACCACATATCCAGTGTGTGGCCCAGACGTCGCAGTTCACTTCTTTGTGCAGCTATCCTCCTGTACACGTAGCATTCTAGTTCAGAGCAGAGACGTACAGTAACGATACAGCATTCTTAGACAGTAATTTCACCACATTCATGGCTACAGCGCAGAAACAAGAGAAAACAGAGGATCTCATTGGTGAGTTTGATATTTTGCTTTCTTCTTGACTTGGCACTGTTGCCGTTGCGTTGTCACTTTAGATAGAGAATAGAATATATATTAGATGACTTAAATGACTATACAGACAGCATTCATATGTTTATCAATATAAATTATAATGTAAGCAGCAGAAGCTGCAGTCTCGAAAACTACGGGTTTATAACTGTGCTAAGACATAAATCTAGTGCATTATGAATGATTGTATTGACTGTTTATTCAATATCTTAGTCTTAGTATTTTTGGAGTCTGCTGTCGTGACTCAAGGGTTTGTTGATTGTTGGTGACTTGACGTGTGTTAGCCAGTTTAGCTTGTTTCCTTTCAAGATATAATACGACGTTGTAGTAGGGAACTAAGTACTGGACAACATTGATTACAGCTGATTGTATATTATATTACTACACAGTCAAGATGTAGATACATTCTGTCACCTTTATATTTAGTATCAAAGAAGGCAGGTCATGATGCTAAAATTAGAAAGTTTTCTTAAGTAGTTTAAATTAGTTTATTTGTTTAGAAAATGAACTGTACCTAAGTAATTTGTTTAGTGAAGGAACTTAGTTAGTTAGTTAGTCGCAGTTCCAACTTCACAGCAATGGGTCGTCCCCATTATGCTCCGTTCCTGTGCCAGTGAATATCACACAAAATGCTCCCCACTGCCCAATGTGAAAAGTGGAAAAGACAGGAGTCTCGACAAACAACAGCCCGCACAGATACACTGTGCATAATGCCGCCGCCAGAATGTCAACACAATGGTCCCCCACGAAACACCCAGTTCATCTCTGATGGAATCGGCAGTCATTTTCCCATCCGGATGTTTCCTAGATGTTCACCCACACAGTCCACCAGTGAAGGAACTGTACCTAAGTAATTTGTTTACTGAAGGAACTGTACCTAAGTAGTTTGCTCAATGATGGAACTGTACCTAAATAATTTGTTTAGTGAAGGAACTGTAAGTGTTTTAAAGTTTATTTGACTGTATCAAACAAAACCATTGTAGGCGACGACTTTGTCTAGTAATGCTGCCATACATGACAACTGGTATTATTACATCTTCTTTAATCCTTAATCCCCGATTGGTGCATAGGCCTCAACCAACTCCCTGCCCCCAAGCCCTCCTATCCTTAGCTATCCCTTGCAGCTCTGTCTTTGTCTACCCCATATAATTTATTTATTTTTCTGTTTCTTTTCTCCACGTGTTTTTAAATCTTCCTCTATTTCTTTTGTCCTGGTGAATTCCAAAGGTGTGTGTGTGTACGTGCGTGTGCGCGCACGCGCACGCGCACACACACACACACACACACACACACACACACACATACATATATATATATATATATATATATATATATATATATATATATATATATATATATATATACACACTGTTCTCATGTTTTCTCAGTCTCAGTGTATATCTTATTCAGTGCCAGCATCTTTTATTCACTTCTTGGTTCCCTGGTGTTTGTATTTTTATAGCCACTAACTCCTCATTGGTAGCAACAGCACTGCTGTAAGTATTTATAATATGTATCTTTGAATTGGCCAACATTGGCCATGCTAATTACGTTAGCAATAGCCTTCCTTGACTATTGAACATACTCAATTTCAAGGGAGACAATAATGTAGTGTGATACGTTACTGCCATATGTTCTCTCATGCAATCCCTCAACTGCACAAAGCTGTTATAGGTAGTATGTCAGTGCCACGTCAGCTATTAATTACATTAGCAATAGCCTTCCTTGACTATTGAATATACGCAGTTTCAAGGGAGACAATAACTGCCTGCCCAGATAAATCATGTAGTGTGGTATGTTACTGCCATATGTTCTCTCATGCAATCAATCCCTCAACTGCACAAAGCTGTTGTAGGTAGTATGTCAGTACCATGACAGACATATCTATTACCATCAACTATACCTGGTCCCATCTGGTGTGTAATAAATTTACATGTGAGACACCTGGCTGTTGGCAGGTTTGGATTGTTTTTGGTTAAAGATGTGATGGTCATTGCATACAAATATCTCCATAAGTGCTTTTGTGCACAGATATCCCCTTAAGTGCTCCAGTCTCTTTCCATTGATCATGCAAGGAGAATCTCAATACAGTGCACAAAATCTGCTGCATCGGTGATGATCCAACTGTGTGTATGCCAGATCACACATACAATTCTTTTGTAGGTATGGTTTATAATTGTGAAAGTTAGCCTATTTGGCCTGGTGTTGGCAGCATTAGCCAGGAAACATGTCATGATTGACATCTGAGTTCCACTAAGTAGGAACATAAAATTGTTCAGTAAATTGTTTTTATTTTCAGCACTATGCATTTATTGTTTCACTTCTGTAATAGATAATATGTTTGTATTTTCTTTCAGTTGCCAGCAAAAGTCATAGATGATTTTGTGTGTCTTTAATTTTTCTGTCCCAAGCAATGCATTGTCTGTGATTGGCTGTTATTCTGTGTCAGTCAAAGTGTCATTCGTGATTGTGCTTCTTAATTCTTTCTGTTCCAGGAAAGACACAGTTGATGCAAAAAAGAAGAAAATAATGGCAACACCAACATGACAAGAGTATTTCTTTCACAGAGACCAAATAAACACTCTACATGACTAGAGTATTACTTTCACAGAGACCAAATAAAAACTCTACATGACAAGAGTATTTCTTTCACAGTCCAAATAAACATTCCACATGACAAGAGTGTTACTTTCACATATAAACCCTGAGATTCTCTTACCCACCTGTAATTCACCAAAAAAGATGTCCTTTGGTATTCTACCACCATCCATCCTCCTTACGTGTCCTATCCATCTAAGTCTACGAAGAATGAGCATGGAATATACCATCACACAACCTGATCTTTCCAATACTTCAGTATTTGTGATTTTGTCTTGCCACTTAATACCAAGTATTCTTCGCAGACACCGCATGTGAAAGCTGTTTAAACGTTTCTCTTGATGTGAGTAAGTTGTCCAGGCTTCACTGCCATAAAGAAGAGTACTGAGGACACAGGCTTGATAGACAAGGAATTTTGATTTGGCAGTAAGGTTCCTGTTCTCCCAGACTATTTTTCTTAACCTGTTCATGATTGTAAATCTTCCATCTTCCTCATCATTATGTAAAATGTCAAGTGGTATAAGGAAATCATCTTCCTCCACCACCACCTACTTTCTGTATTTTTGGTGAGTTCAACAACTGAATATCTTGGGTCATTCCCTACACCAGTCAGATGGACTTAATGTTGATTGATTTCTCATCCAGAAAGCAATGGCAAACTATTGAACACAAAATTACCTAATAAATTAACCAGCGACTGGAATCGATCATACCGTCCCATAAAGGACATGCAATATTTATATATAATCTAGTAACTGATACTTCCATCTGGATGTGAAATGTTGGACATTCACATTTAGAACATCATGCCGTAATGAAGTTGACAACCAGTTTTCTTCCTCATCACCATTTCTTTACAAGAACGTTTACGAAATATGGTACCCATAGAGTATCATTGCTGTCATTGTGATTATTGTTTCCACCACCACCATCATCACCATTATCAAATGCATTATATGGCATGGGTGATCATGTCTCTCCATGACTTCAGTTTACTAACAGTATGAATTCATTCATGTGTGACATCTTTCGTGCTGTGATGATACACGATTGTTAAGAGTTTTCTGTCTCTGATTTTCTCCTACATCTGTTTTCTTTCAGTCTTACATGTTTATTTCTATACGTCCAACTTGTGTCTTCTAATGATGTGACCCACACAATCTATTAGAAAGCCATCAACACCAGCTTAAGATGATTACCACATTATTGAAAGGGTCTTCTTCTGCCTGTCATCTCTCTAAACCAACTCATGCCAAGACTCTTGTAAACATACCCATGATTGGTTGGATGTTGCAGCTAAAGTTTTCTACTGGATGAGGTATCCGGTCTCATGCCAACCCTCTTTAGTTGCCTCTTAATTACAGTATTACAGTAGTACTGTTCTTTGCTTCCCTTATTCTCCCCCCCCCCCCCCCCCCCCACTCACACACAGGTGTATTGTGGACATACTAGAACAAATCGTTATTCTGTGCCTAAGAATGGCACACAATCAACTCTGCAACCACATATATAAATAAATTAAGATTGCAAATCAGCCATGTGTACTTAATCTTAGACTGCCCTAAATACCTCATATCTAGGCTAACCTTCTGGTAAAAAGAAACAGCAGTGGAAGCAATTTTCCTAGACCACTTAGTAAACTAAAAAGGACAGTGAAGTTTACACAAGAGACAAAATTGCAGACAAAGGCAATATATCTCAAGTGAATGAAAAAAATAAATGGCATATTCTATTCACAATGTTGCAGTGTCATCATTATCATGTGATTTGCAAAGCAGCTTATGCTTTCATGTCTCCCTATAGATCTTGGTCCTTGGTATTCTGGATCAGTTCTACTGCTGTTTCTCCATGCCATCTATTAGACCAGTGGTTCTCAACCGGTGGGGAATTTCCCCACTAGGGGGGAATTTTAGGGTTTCCAGGGGGGAGGGGGAATGAAGATTATTTCAAGATCGTGTTAAAACAAGAACCGATTACTTGATATTGTTTTTGCCTCCATACTTTACGGTTCTGTACTTCTCACCCTTCTGATATTCGTCTTATAACGTAAGTAGGCCCACAAATCACGTTTTATGTAGACGTCTAATCTTGTTCTAGTATGCATTATTAAAGTTAGCTTCCATTTTTACGTATACTATGTAGGGGCAGGGTGGGGGAGGGGGGGATTTATAGGGAGGAAATACGAAAGGGGAGGAATGACATTCTCAACATATGGTGAAAAGGGGGGGGGGGGGGGCATGGGCCAAAAAAGGTTCAGGAACCACTGTATTAGACCATCAAACATCATTTCTCTGTCTGCTTCTGCTTATTTTACCACTAATCTTTCCAGTTTTTGTGATTTTTCTAAAGCCGAGGTACTCATTATTTGACCAGAGAAAACCATTTGTCTCTTTATTATAGTTTTGTATAATGTTCTACCTTCATTATCTTCTTCCAAGCATGTGATGTTAGTTACTTAGGCTGGTATTTGCAACATTATTATCAGAAACCACATCTCTGTTATAGTGTATATTAAAATAATTCCTTGTTTTCCATCATGCATAAACTACAGAGATGACCATAGTGATCTGTTTAAAACAACATCTGTTAGCATGTAAGATATGTGCCATTGTTGTTGTTGTTCTTTTTCTTTCTTGTTCACTTTTAAATGTAGATGTGTAACATACAGTTGTCCAATTGTAAGAGTTAGTATGTCAGATTTCAGCATGATTGGACACTCCATCCGGTGTAAGGAGCTCTATCTACCTACATTGACACCTTGCCGTTTTACAGACAATAGTTTGTGCTTCAAAAGGGCATAATAACTATTACCCAGGCGGTAGTGAATGTGACTGATAAGGCCAATTCGCGCTGTAAATGTTTGTCCACAGTGGGTGCATGTGAACACGTGGTCATTTCCACCATCACGCACCATCTTACATCTCACATGCTCGGTGTGTGACTTATCTGCAATAATTTTCTCCTTTGTCTTTATTCCATTTCTGATGTTTGCCCTCCATGCAACACGTTCAGCGGCGACTTGCTCCCAATGTGCATTATCAATGCCTGTATCAATCATGTCCCGCTTACACACATCTTTGTATCGTAGTAGAGGCCGACCCTGAGATCTCTTACCCATCTGTAATTCACCAAAAAAGATGTCCTTTGGTATTCTACCATCATCCATCCTCCTAAGATGTCCTATCCATCTAAGTCTACGAAGACTGAGCATGGAATAAACCGTCACACAACCTGATCTTTCCAATACTTCAGTATTTGTGATTTTGTCTTGCCACTTAATACCAAGAATTCTTCGCAGACACCGCATATGAAAGCTGTTTAAACGTTTCTCTTGGTGTGAGTAAGTTGTCCAGGTTTCACTGCCATAAAGAAGAGTACTAAGGACACAGGCTTGATAGACAAGGACTTTTGTTTTGGCAGTAAGCTTCCTGTTCTCCCAGACTCTTTTTCTTAACCTGTTCATTGTTGTTGCTGCCTTACCAATCCGGATGTTGATTTCCTGATCTAGGGATAATTTGCTATTTACCACTGATCCTAGATATGTAAAATGGTCTACCATCTCTAGTTCGGCGTCGTCAATAAAGATTGATGGTACCCCATGTGCACCTTGTGACATAATCTGTGTCTTCTTTTTGCTAATTGTTAAACCAAATTCAGAACAAGCATTGGAGAATGCAGATAGTAGACATTGTAATTCTTCCTCAGAGTGGGTCGTAACTGCAGCATCATCTGCAAAAAGCAACTCTCTGATCAGTACCTTCCTACTTTTGGTCTTGGCCTTCAATCTCTGAGCATTGTAGTGGCCGCCATCTGAGCATGAGTGAATGTATATACCACCATCCTGATCACGAAAGGCATATTTCAGTAGAAGTGAAAAGTATATTCCAAAGAGGGTGGGAGCTAGTACACAACCTTGCTTAACTCCACTCTTGATTTCAAACTCTTCTGAAGTTGCACCATCAAACTTGATTATACCCTTCATGCCTGTGTGGAACTGATTCCACAATGGACAGAAGAGTTGGTGGGCAGCCAATCTTCTTTAGTGCCTTGAACAGACCCTCACGACTGACCAAATCAAATGCCTTTGTGAGGTCGATGACGACAATAAACAGTGGTTTATTTTGTTCTCGGCATTTTTCTTGCATTTGTCGCAATGAGAATATCATATCAATGGTAGCCCGGTTCTGTCGAAAGCCGCACTGTGATTCGGGGTAGACTTGATCTCCTAGGACTTGAAGTCTGCGCAGAACAATTCTGGCAAATACTTTTCCAACAATACACAGAAGTGAGATACCCCTGTAGTTGTTGCAGTCGCTCCGATCGCCCTTGTTCTTGTACAGTGTTATGATGCTTGAATCTTTGAAATCCTGTGGGACTTGTCCTTCTCGCCAGCATAGCTCTATTAGCTGGTGGATCTGTAGAGTGAGTGTGTCTTGCCCACTCCTGATAACCTCTATTTGAATCCCATCCTTACCTGGAGCCTTGCCAGATGCAAGTTAATTTATAGCACACTTAACTTCTGTTATGGTGGGAAGTGTGTCCAGGTGGTCAAGTGTTGGTAGGGCCTCAATTGCGTTGAGGGAATCATCCGCTAGTTTGGTCTCACTTGTGTAAAGCTCCAAATAATGCTCTACCCATCTGTCCATCTGCTGTTTCTTATCAGTGATGATTTCTCCAGTCCAAGGTTTTCAATGGTGCACTTCTTTTGATCACTGGACCACAGGCTTTCTTTATTCCTTCATACATGCTTCTGATGTTTCCCTTATCACTTGCGATTTGAATGGACTCACATAACTTGATCCAATAGTCATTTGCACACTGCCTGGCAGCCTTTTGCACATCCTTCCTAGCTTGCTTTAGCTCACTCAGAGTGTTACGCGTTGGTCTTTCCTTGTTTCTTAAGAGAGCTATCTTCTTCTTATCAATCAAGGGCTGCAGAGTCTGGCTGTTTGCCGCAAACCAGTCCTACCTCTTATGATCCACAGTGCCGTAAACCCCTACAGCAGTTTTATAAAGAGTCTCCTTAAGTTTACCCCACTTTTCACTTACTGTACAATTTTCTGGTGTTTCAGTGAAAGCGTCTTTAAGTTGTTGAAAAAGAAAGTACTTTTCAGGATCGTGAGTGTTAATAATATTAATCCTGGGGCTAGATTTGTGTTTAGCTGTGTAGATTCTCTTTGGTCTCAGTCTAACCCTTGCAACAACCAAAGAATGATCCGTATCACAGTCAGCACTGTGGTAACTTCGAGTCAATGATGTATGGTTCAGATGTTGTCTCCGTGTGATGATGAAGTCCAGCTGGTGCCAATGGCCGGATCTTGGATGTTTCCATGTGACCTTATGCAGCTCTTTTGTTTTAAAAAAGGAGTTTGTAATACATAGGTCATTTCTGGTGCAATGCTCCAGCAGCCTTTGCCCATTTTCATTCATGCGACCGATGTTGTATTTTCCAAGGCACACTGGCCATGAACTCGAGTCCTTGCCCACACGAGCATTGAAATCACCGAGTATATAAATGTAGTCGGATTTTGGAACTGCCTTGAACTCCTCATAGAACGAATCCTTCACATCATCAGAGGAATCGAGTGTCGGTGCATATGCAGTAATAATGGTGGCAAAACCACAAGAGGTTGCCAAGCGCAGGGATAATAGTCTTTCATTTCCTCCTGCTGGAATTTCAATCATTCCCAGTAGCGAATTCTTCACTGCAAAGCCCACACCATGTTGCCTTTTTTTCTGCCTGCCCTCTACCCTTCCAAAAAAAGGTGTAATTGTTTTCCCTGAGTGACCCTTCCTCAGCGAGGCGAGTCTCCTGCAGGCCAGCAATATCAATGTTAAGACGATTGAGTTCGGCATCAATCACAGCCGTTTTTCTCACATTGTCAATATTGGTCAAGTCAGTGGAAATCCTGGACACATGGTTCTCACGTTCCAGGTTGCAAGCCGTAGCTTGAGGTTTCTATTTTACTTTTTATTAGTACCTGGTGCATTGGTTTTACAGCCTGCGATTCAGATTTTGTCCTAGCCCCAAGCACCCAATTGGCCGGGGGCTGCCCAGCTTGAGGCGGGCGGTAGCTGATCAGTGACACCTGTAGGTGTCTCCCACCGTCAGAGGCAACCCGTGGCGCCCCATGTCTACGCCAATTGACAGGGACTTATAACCCGTAACAGTTGCCTCTCGCTTTGATTCCGAGACCGGTTAAGACCAGGGATGGAGTTATTGCCTCTCCATAGCACAAAGCCTGGGCTAAAATATAGAGATCATGTGTTGCCCATGCAGCATGATCCCTCTCTCGGCCTGCCTAGTTCACTCCAGAGGAAAGGTAACACCTATACATCTGGAACAAGACAAGCTGCAGAAGCTGCTGGATCAGCAAAGCAATGCTCTAACTGTCCGCCTGTCGGAGCTTCGATCCTAGACCAGCTTATGGCCTGGTCTGCCCTGCCATGACATTTTGTCTTGAGGTTGCATTCCCTCTCACAAGGGTAAGGCTTGTACCCTCCCAATTGCGCTCCTCCGCCCGAAGCTGTTGGCACAATGTGGGGTGTCGGGTTTAGTAAGCGCCGCCCAACATTCGACGCTAACACAAAGCAGGTAGTACCGTCTACTGTCATACGGTAGCTCAGTCATATCTGACTAAGACCTGACTAATTCTATCTACCTATGGATACATTTACTTCCTAGCAGTTTTGCTACAACAGTGATCTTAAGGTCTGCTCTTTGCGATTTGCAATTGTCATGGAATCTATAATGTGTGCACCTGGCTCACAAGTTACCATTGTTGTATGATCATATTCAACATGAATGTGTAACACCTTGTATTCTTTCTAGAGTTTCTTTTATTTCACTCACTTCTGTAAAATGTTGCATGTCCTTTGCAAAAAGATGTAATCAATTTTACATCCAGTAGTTTGCCATTACTTTCTGAACAGGCAGTCGACATTGAAATCCAACTGACCGGTGTAGGGAACGATCCACCTACCCTGCCATCAGTACTTTAGAAGTTCAGGTGCATTAGTCCCCGTGGCCATGCAGACTGCCAAAAGTCATTCTGGTTAAAGATTTTCCAGCCAATACAAGAAGATGTGTATATCCTGACCTTTGCTACACACTGCTTGTTTGGCAACTTCACTTTATCTAGATAAGGAAGACCAAAATAGATAACCATTTAGCAACATTCTCACAGTTCTGTATCACATTTATGCTCCCTTTCTGTCCCGTCCCCCCACCCCCCCCCCCCTTTTTCTTTTTTAAAGTTGAAAAAATTATAAGTAGCACTGTTTGCATGCTATTTGTTAACAATAATTGGTTGTGTTTTCTCCCCATATTATCAGTGACCATACAGCAGTTATTTCATTGTGCACCAGTTAACACACCAGATATTGATCAGCTAACTCATTGAAATACCTACACACTTTCAGTTTTCTACACTCAATCAGTCCCATGTTGCTAGCCATGTTCTAGCTGTTGATATATCTCTAATTACCCTTGTAATAAATGTTACAGTATCTCTAATTATCCTTGTCATAAGTGTTACAGTATCTCTAATTACCCTTGTCATAAGTGCTACAGTATCTCTAATTACCCTTGTCATAAGTGTTACAGTATCTCTAATTACCCTTGTCATAAGTGCTACAGTATCTCTAATTACCCTTGTCATAAGTGTTACAGTATCTCTAATTACCGATGTCCTAGGCGTTACAGTATCTCCAATTACCATTGTCATAAGTGTTACAGTATCTCTAATTACCCTTGTCATAAGTGTTACAGTATCTCTAATTACCCTTGTCATAAGTGTTATAGTATATCTAATTACCATTGTCATAAGTGTTACAGTATCTCTAATTACCCTTGTCATAAGTGTTACAGTATCTCTAATTACCCTTGTCATAAGTGTTATAGTATATCTAATTACCATTGTCATAAGTGTTACAGTATCTCTAATTACCCTTGTCATGAGTGTTACAGTATATCTAATTACCCTTGTCACAAGCGTTACAGTATCTCCAATTACCCTTGTCATAAGTGTTACAGTATCTCTAATTACCCATCTGTCTTAATAAGTTAGTTGCATATCCTTTGAGTTGAGTTGAGTTGAATTGAGTCAAGAACCGACTTCACTGCACTCAGGACATTCCCATACGTGCTCCGTCCCCTCGTTCAACAGCCACACTACTAATTGTTCCCGCCGCTATCTGATTAAAAGTTCTCCTGGTCTTCCCTCTCAGTTTTGAGATTCTTCCAGAACCCCTGCCGATCCCCCGCAATCTCATTCTTTCCACTTATGTGTTCTCAATCTGTTCCTCCGCCTTCTCCACCTGGTCCCACAAGCACACGACCACCTCCTCCTTGTCCATAGGCAATCTGCCACCAAGAGTTGCATTCCCTGCTAGCCTATCAGCCTGTTCATTCCTCCCCGCACCCCCGCATGGCCAGGGCAAAATATCCATACAATTCTCACAATCTGTGACCTCTGATGCGACAAGAGTCATTCCACCCGAAACATTCCTTTCTCCACCTTTACACAGGACTTCACAGTCAGCCCCACCATTTTTTGGCTGTTAGTGATTTCTTGGCAAAGTTCACGTTCATTAGTTTGCCATTGATTTTCGAACGACTTGGCACTCATACTATTGTATGAAAATCAGTGCAAGGCGTTCTGCTTCCAAATCACCTGCAGCCTTGTTTCAAACACTGTATTTGGGATTACAAATTACACTCGTAACATCTGCCCTAGCTGTATTTATAATTACCTAACTTTTGGAGCTGTTACTGTAATTCTAATTACCCTTCTGTCCTAGCTGTTACAATATTTATAATTACCACTCTGTCTTAGTACTTACTGTAATTCTGATAATTATCCACTCTTGCCTAGTCATTATTTTAATTCTAATTACCCTTCTACCTTAGCTGTTACAATATTTATAATTACCATTCTGCCCTAGCTGTTCCAATATTTATAATTACCATTCTGCCTTAGATGTTTCTATAATTCTAATTACTACTCTGTCCTAGTAGTTAGTATAACTCTAATAATTATCCACCCTGTCCATGCTGTTTACTATGTAACTCATATGGCTACTTTATTTTTATCCCCTTTCCGTTCCATTGTTCTACTGGCACATTGTGCTTTAAAAAAAAAAGCATACTTACAACCCATGAAGGGGACCAGGGATGGAATTATGCCTCTGCATAGCACAAAGCCTGGGCTGAATTGTAGAGACCATGTCTTGCCCACGCAGGATGATCCCTCTCTCCACCTGCATAGTTTGCTCCAGACCAAAAGGTAACACCAAATGCATCTGGAATATGACTGGCTGCAGAAGCTGCCAGATCAACAAAACAATAACTGTTCCATTGTCACTAATTTACAAATCATTTGCTTAGTTAATTTTGAAGAGACTGGATCGTTCCTAGAGAAATACTGGTCACAAAAAAATCCGCATTCGGTGAGGATTGATCTCAAGGCAACCGTGTTGGTTGGTAAACGCCTACACCAACTATTACACTAGCCTTGGCTGCAACTATAGGAGAGGATCATGATAAAGGTTCAATACATGTATGTCTGCTAGACAAGAGGACTTGAGATGTTATTAATTTATGGAGGAAGACTCAAGCAGTGAAGCAAAATAGATAATTGACGTTCTCAAGACGTAAATTATGGAGTAAAACCCGCCCAAACGATTTTAGGGACGTTGAGGGGAAATAAGAACACATTAGAGAGTCAGGTCGGTGTCTGAAAAGTTAAGGATGATAATTTGCATGTTCAGTCTAGCCACAGCGGCGACGACCTATATAACTACATTTCCTTATCAGTCTAGCAATCCTGTCTGCTGTAAAGCATGATGTCTTTACGAGAGAGACCTTTTGTATAATGCGCATGTAGTTCTCTCTCTGTACTTGACTACGTCTTTAAAATCGCGAAGCTGTTTGTCCTTGGGGCTTAGTGCGTGGCTGGGATGCATTTTTTTGGGTTAAAATGAAAACATCTTCGATAATCAGGGCCATATTAACGCAAGGGCCGCAGTCACGCAATCCCCATTGATGAAATCTCTCTCTCTCTCTCTGTGCGCGCGTGTGTGTGTATGTGTGTTTGTGTGTGTGTGTTTGTTTTGGTGGGTGGGTGGGTGGGTGTGTACAGTATGCGAGATATTATGTTATTGGGACTGTATTAAAGGAGAGATAAGCCTCACAGTTGATAAACGAGCCTACACAAGTGACTCAGGCTTTCCTGATAAGCAGAAAGCTTCATGTAATCGTCGCTGGTAAGCGAATGAACCAATAGACTGTTTTCAAAGGGTTAAGAATTGGGCACGCAGGCCAGACCTTGGATGTGGAGTAAGGACGGGCGATTAGACGGTAGCCAGAGAAGATGTGTTTTAGTGAATGAATGGGCGATATAAATAAAGGGGTCAGTTGCAACGTCATGTAAAGGATATGCAACTAACTAACCAACCTACATGAGATTTTCTATATTGCCGCACCGTTTGCGGTTCAAGTTGCAACTAGGAAGGAGTTTACTTGGTATTTGTTGGAATTGAGTTTGGTTGGGGAGGGGGGGGGGGGGAAGGGGGGGATCGCAAGCGCCCTATTCGAGAAAAGCAGACATTAAGCCTAACAACGACGCCTGTGTATTAGTTAACCAAAACCCGTCTGCTACATATAGTTGTCACATTCATTGGAATATCCTTGTTATTACTTTAACTCTTTCCATCCTGGATATGTTATTCGAATCTTCGCTAACCCAGTTGTTACTTCCTCCCATTCTGCCCCAGACAGTTATTGTAATATGACACTGTCATAGACAGTCTCTGTTCCCCTCCCCTCCCTCCCCCCCCTTGCTGGCTTTGAACTCAAGCGTAGTCCACATATGTTCTACTACTTCTAGTGCCCTGGGCTGATTTTTGCTTGTGGATTTGCTTTCCCTATTACCAGTGTCCCTGTCCATCAAGCGAACCCACTCCGACTTCAGAGGTACTTGTAATGTACGTCTGTAAGTCAAGGACAAGAAATCAATATTTTACTTCAACTAAAGGGAATTAAGCCCGCTACCTCGGCGTCAGCACACCGGATTTTTAAGAACGAGCGCTCTTATCCATTCAGCCACGCTGACCTCCAGTGTCTGTTTTACTCCATCCTGTCTCTTATTCTTCTTTCGGTGGGAAGTGCGTCATTCATCATGTGCCATGCTGGTCAGCGTGGGCGGTCATGTTTCGCCATCTTACACGATCACCAGATTCGTGGATCAGCTCTGTGGTGTTCTTGTCCCAATCGTACCGTGTGGTCAAGTCATCCCGATATTTACTTCTTCTATGCCATCCCCTTGTTCTTTTCTCCCCAATCTTGCCATTTGTCACCAAGGGAATGCGCCACACCTAGTTATTACCACAAATAACCAAGGTGTCCGTCTTCGGCATGCCTTTAAGCTTTCTCCCTCCAGACAGATTCCATCCTCGGTAACGGACTCTACTACCCCTGGCTAGATTTCTTTCCTAACGATTTTGCCACACTAGTTGTTGCAGCCTACTCTTTACGATTTTCATTGTGCACAAGGGATTCCTGTTTTTCGACCTTATCCCTAGAAGGTATCCGATATAACTACCAGAGATAGCGGGTGGGTTTTTTTGTGTGACTGCTCATTGTCCACGCTTCACATCCATACAAAAGTACAGGTTCTATGTTGCATTTCAACACTCGTTTTCTTGCTTCACTTGATATGTTTTTGTTGGTCAGCCTGTGTTTCATCTTGCAAAAGGATACCTTCACAATGGCAATTCTTGTTCTAATCTCTTCAAGGCATCTTCTATCAGATGTTATGACTGCTATATGCTTGTGAAACATGGACTGTTTATCAGCGACATACTAGGAAATTAAACCACTTCCACACAGTCTGCCTTTGGAAGCTATTGCAGATTAAATGGCAAGACAAGATCCCAGACACTGAAGTTCTAGAAAGAGCGCCCATGCCAAGTATCCACACTATACTAACGAAAAATCAGATTCGCTGTGCTGGTCACTTAACTCGTATGCCATATCACAGGCTCCCTAAACAAATTTTTGTACGGTGAGCTGCGTTGTGGTAAACGCTCCCAAGGCGGCCAGAGAAAAGGTTTTAAAGACACTCTGAAAATCTCACTGAAAGCTTTTGGAATTCATTTTGACACCTGGAAGACTGCTGCTAAAGACCGTGCATCTTTACATAAGGGTGCAGTCACTTGTGAAGCAACCAGGACTGCAAGAGCTGTGAAGAAAAGGCTGGACAGAAAAACCACTGCAGGAGATCCTCCTCCTGGAACGCCAGGCATTCTTTGCCCACATTGTCAAAGAACATTTCGAGCCAAAATAGGCCTTATCAGCCATCTTAGAACTCACGGCTCCATACTTTCAACCACACTGGATGAAATGAATGGTCATCATCATTCTTGATGGACAAACAACATTCGCATGACTGTTCCGAGATATCTGTACCGATGAACTTGCTTTAGAATATGCCCATTTACTCGTATATCACATTGTGGTATTTCCTTATTCCCAGTGACGCCCATAACCCGTGTCTTCTTACTATTCAGTTCTAACCCTAGTTGCTCACTGTGTGCTGAAAAGCATCTGATGGCTGTGGAAATGTGGTTTCTGAGGAAAATGCAAAGAATAACATGGACGGACAGAAAAACAAATGAACAAGTCCTTCAAGAAACAAATGAAGATCGTAAACTGCTAGAGTCATTAGACATTAGTTAGTTAGTTAGTCTTTCCTCTTGGGCCTAAGGACGTAGAGACAGTCAAAGTTTTTTGGGCACGTTATGAGAATAAATGACTTAGAGAACTTGGTGACAACTGGCAAGATTGAATGGAAGAGACCAAGGGGAAGACCGGGAGGTAAATACCTGGATGGCTTGGCCACGTGGCATGGCCGAGACAGGAACACGGAGCTGATCCACGACTCTGGT
>JACEFZ010024807.1:172500-505000 GCA_014155875.1 Cepaea nemoralis
AGTGGTAGCTGTGATAGAAACTGGTCCGAAACATTTAAAGCAACAACTTGGATAGACACAAATCTAAAATAAACTGAGCAGAAACTTAGACAGTAAACATTTGGGACAGAAACAATTAAAATAAAATTTAAAGTCCAGAAACCTGAAAGGGGTTTGTCATATAAGGAGTATGATCAACGTACAATGGGTGCTGTTGTTGTACACGGTGAGTTTAGAATTCAAGTGTTTGAGAAAAAAAAAAGATAAATTATTATCATCTCTTAGAATAAAGAAAAATCACCCAAGTAAATAAGGAACATCTTAAACAGGTGAGTTGTGTCAAACATCTAAGAACAGCCATAGCTTCTGATGGGAGATACCCTCGAGGAATTATAACGAGAACCGCGATGGCAAAAAACACAGGACCCACTACCTGTTTTGGGCAAGTTAACTCCTCGGCCAGTCCGCCACTGGTCGTATACATGCGAGACTGGACAATAATCCGACAGGCTGAGAGACATCTGCTGGAAGCAGACATGTGATTTCTGGGTGGGGGGGGGGGGGGGGGGAAGAAGAATGCACACAATACCATTTTCGGACATACATGCAAAGGGCAGATGAGAAGCAGATGAAAACCGCAACAATTATTAGAAAATGTGCATCAAGATGTTTTGGGCATGTTGTGAGGAATAATAAGGTGAAAGCTCTGTGACAACTGGCAAAATTGAAGGCAAAGAGATAAATACCTAAATTGCTTGGTCAAATGGTATAACCAGAACCAAGAACAGGGACCTGATCTAAGACTGGTGATCGTGTGAGACGACGAAGCTTGGACACTCACACCTGCATGGCACATGAAGATGAGTGTATATGTAGGTAGGTTTCTATAGTATGTCCACATTTGTTTGCCTTCATTCACGATCAATTATTTTGAAAACTGTCTGTTGCATCGTTATGAAAGTTTTCCAGCCGTCTTATATTTACCCCCACCCAAGGAATATGTCTTTGATGGGTCCAAAAACAACTTAAATCATTGAAAGCGGCGACATTCCTTTGATGTTTTGCTTAACAACTAGTGATTTCTCGCTAAAAAAGTTATGTTTACTAAATAAGTTATGTTTACGGTAATGGGGACCAGCAAATTCAGATGACAAACAAAGGCGTATCCGGATTCGTATGGGAGTGGGTGCAATGAAAGAAGTAGCTTACAATCGACAGGGTCGGCTGCATTGCACCGGGTTTTTATCCCATATGGCTCAGTTTCTTTCCGCAGCGCGGAAAGCGTCGCACAAAGCACGAACACCGTAGCTCCAGCGACGACCTGACCCTCAGGAGTGTCCGAAAAAAATGCACTCTTGAAATGAAGGACGCGGCCCGGAATCGAACATACAACCTTCAATCCATCCTTTCTCCAATAGTCCTCTTCCTCTTTCAACACATGGTCCTGACGTTTTTTCCAGTAACTTTTATCAATATTTAATAGCGCGGACAGACAGACAGACAGACAGACAGAAAGGTAGGTAGGTAGGCAGAAAGGTAGGTGGGTGGGTGGATGGCTGGCTGATTGGGTGGGTCGGTCTGTCGGTCGGCCGGCCGGCCGGCCGGCAGGCAGGTAGGCAGATAGATAGATAGATAGATAGATAGATAAGCGGGCAGGTAGGCAGCTATATAGATAGATAGACAGACAGATAGATAATCAGGCAGGCGGGCGGGTGGGCAGGCAGGCAGGCAGGCAGGTAGGCAGATAGATAGATAGATAAGCAGGCAGACAGACAGATAGATAGATAGATAGATAGATAGATGTCGGTCGGCAGGCAGGCAGGCAGGTAGGCAGATAGATAGATAGATAGATAGATAGATAGATAGATAGATAGATAAGCAGGCAGGTAGGCAGGCGGGCTGGCAGATAGATAGATAGATAGACAGACAGACAGATAGATAGATAGATTAGACAGACAGACAGATAGATAGATAGATAAGCAGGCAGGCAGGCGGGCGGGTGGGCAGGCAGGCAGGCAGATAGATAGATAGATAGATAGATGCATAGATAGATACATAGATAGATAAGCAGGCAGATAGATAGATAGGTAGATATCGGTCGGCCGGCCGGCCGGCAGGCAGGCAGGTAGGCAGACAGATAGATAGATAGATAGATAAGCAGGCGGGCGGGCGGGCGGACGGACGGACAGACAGACAGAAAGGTAGGTAGGTAGGTAAATAGGCAGAAAGGTAGGTGGGTGGATAGCTGGCTGGCTGACTGGGTGGGTCGGTCGGTCGGCCGGCCGGCAGGCAGGCAGACAGATAGATAGATAAGCAGGCAGTCGGGCGGACGGACAGACAGACAGGCAGACAGACAGATAGATTCCCGCCAGAAGCCGGGCCTTGTGAGCTAGTTTATTTATATAATCACGTTTCATGAAAGAACCCCCATTTGGAGACACCTCTGAATCTTCGCGCTGTTTGTTTGAAAACGGAAATCACATGAAAATTTCAAAATCTGCCGGGACGTCTCTTGGTGAAGCTGTAATACTGTTAAAATCATGGACGTAATCTCTAAATCGTAATTAATATACCGCATATAAACTATCTTTGAAATCTGCTGTAAAATCTCCAGAATAAAAAAAATTTTGTTGGGTGGACATAATGATAAGGTTATATACTACATCTCATCATTTTACCTCAGATGGTTACTGAGATATTGAATATTATATTGAGGCAACAAAAAAATAACACACTTTAGATATATCAGTATGCATATAGATCAGTATGCATGATTGGGTAACTTTGCATTTATATTTATATACACGTGGAATGGATACATCATTGAGTCCTCACTGGGTCAGTTATTCACAGGAATTCTCAAATATTTTAGACCGACAGAATCCTTGCACCAGGAAAATACACTCTTGCCTGGGTCGTGATAATATTTTTACACGAATATTGCGAATATTTAAGGACGATAGTTAAGCTGCACCAGTTTTGTAGAACTTAATACTTGAATAACTGCTGTAGGAAAAGCACCTTTCCTAACCATGCTATTTTATAGTATGAAAATTATAAACTCCTATAATTGCCTCACGCAGCTTGGGGTAACTAGGACAGGGCACAATTTAAACGGCTGACATACATGGGTTTTGTTTGCACAGGTTCACGCACACATACACACACAACACGCACACATACACGCGGAAGCATACACTCATTCGCACGCGCTCGAGCGCACACACACACACACACACACACTCCCTCTCTGTCCTTCTGTCTGTCTCACCCTGCCTACAACCGGCTTATTATGGGATTACATCTCTACTGGTACACGTGCCCGTTTACCTTACTCCACCGGTTCACTTAAAATATAGGACGACGTCGGATATAAATTAGTTCTGAATTGCTAACATTGAAGTTCTTAAACTTCGCTCATTTCCGTACTGTCCTTAGATAGTCCGATCCCCATCTCTCTCTTTCTCCCTCCCCCCCCCCTCTCTCTCTCTCTCTCATTCTCTCTCTCTCTCTCTCTTTCTATTTTATTGTCTCTCTCTCTCTCTCTCTCTCTCTCTTTCTTCTCCTGTCCTCTTCCTCCTCCTCTTCTCGCTCATTACCAAACCAATGCCAGTAAACGTTGTTAAGTTTTATATTTGCTCCCGCCAGTGATAACTCGACTTACGGCCTTCATTTCAGAGAAAACACAGGATGTAATCTAAAACTGAAATGAGACGAGTTCGTTGAAATAAATCGCCAGTCACGAATTGTGAATCCAGAAGCTCATATTACATCAGGTGACATGTCGATTTGACGATGTACATTAAAGCTTGTGACCAGAAACCATCACTTTGGTTCATCTGCCAACTTAAATACTCTACGCTCTCTACAAGCATTGGGCTGGAGTCTGTTGGCAATAAAGGACAGTAAATACAGGAGGAAGCATTGTCAGCCTAGGCCTGGTCTGGGCTTATCTGTGTGTGCTGCCCTGAACATACTGCTAGTTTCTAAAGCTAGTTGCATGTCCTTTACATGACGTAGCAATCAACTCCAGAATTCTTTGGTTGTTTGTAATTCCCGGGCAGTAGTTTCCCATTACTTTCTGAACTACAGGCACTCACGCCATTGTATGGAAACCATTGCAAGGCGGTCTGCTTCCAAATCGCCCGCAGGTGTTTTTCGAACGCGGTATGCGGGATTACGAATTGCATTCGTAACTTCCTTCGGCACAGAGCTGGTTTCTTAGTTGGAGAGGGGAAAGAGAGTTATGCAACACAGCACCGTGGAATTGGTACATGGATACAAGGAAAAGTCTACACCAATCTCACTGCAATAAATACCGGGTCAGTAGGACAGTCCACACCAACCTCACTGCAATAAATACCGGGTCAGTAGGACAGTCCACACCAACCTCACTGCAATAAATGAATGCCCTTCTCAGGGCTCAGTCGACCTGGCTGCCAGTGCTTCGGACTTTGGAGTTCAGGCTCGGTCTTCCAGAGAATTCACCAACCAGTCAACCAACTAACCAACCAACTGGGCAATCACTCAACCAACTATAAAAACATCCAGCCAAACAAACAAACAACCAACTAAGTAACCACCCAAACAACGAACCAACTAGTTATCCAAACAACCAACCAGCCAAACAACCAACCAATTATCCAACTAACCAGTCATCATGCATGCAAACAATTAACCAACCAACCAGAAAGCCAAACTTCCAAGCACCCAACCAACAAACCAACCAAGCAACCAACCAACCAGCCAGCCAAACAACCAACCAAATAACCAACCAACCAAATAGTTAACTAACCAATCAGCCAGCATGCATGCAAACAACTAACCAAGCAACCAGCAAGCCAAACATCAAAGCACCCAAACAACAAACCAACCAGCCAGCCTTAACAACTAACTAACCAACCAACCAAACGAAGCAACCAATCTATCTAACCATCCATGCAAGCAACCAAACAGCTAGCCAATAAACCAGCTAATCAACCAACCACCAACGAACCACTCTACGCAGAAAAGCTTCTGTCTAGGATGTCGGTGCAGTAAAGAGGGAATAACAGAACTGTAACATGATGACAACAGCATCACACATGAATTGAATCACAAGTGCAACAAGGCCGGTGACTGCAACCGGTGGTAAGACACGTGATCGTGCTGTATGTCACGTGCATGATGACGTTGTTTATTCTGCCGCCTTTCATCTCCCAGTGGCACAAGGGCCCTCAACCAATACACGCCGAGCCCGTTGTAGACTTGTCTATTGGTTACGTTTTGCATCTACAGTTTTCTCCGGATGTAGATCATGTTGGAGAACCCACAAGGCCTTTGAAATAGCAAGAGAAATACATGCTACGGGTATTGATTGACTTTCATAGAAGTAAAGGAAAGAAGTAGCGATTAGAGAACACACTAGATAATATAAAAATGGAAAGCTAGAGTAGCCATGCCGGGATTCGAACCTGACCCGTCAAGACGGTGACAGTTCTTCGCTTAAGGAACAAATATACTATGTTCAGTCCAGTATCTGAAAAAGATGTTCCGGTTCGCCGTTCAACCATCGAAGCTTTCGACTGGTTATGTTTTGGGGTCCCCTATGGTGTTTCTTTTCCTGCTTGCGTAGATGGGACTGCGTATTTCGCTAATATATTTCACTTACCCACAACTTGTATTTCTCGATTGCTTAACTACTACGTGTCTAATATGTACTGTAATTTCTACTCCTTTCTTCTATCTTTATGAGTGTCAATCAATACCTATGAATGTATTTCTCGTCACACACAGAATGAGGCCAGCTCGTTAAACTCCTGCCACGTTGTCAGAAAGGGCAAGCAACAAAATGCGCCCCATTAATGTCACAGCAGTAGCGAACAATAACACGTATTAAGACAGGGCAGCGTCACGTTCAATCACATTACCTTCTCTAATATCGTTTGCTGGGTCACAATTACCAGCCAACATGATGTAATTTGTACATATTCTACTGCTCGTGTAGCCTTTCAACAAATGTATTTCCCTTTCCCCGACCTTGTACTTGCATTTCACGTTTGTTGGACCTGTTTTGAAAATTATCGATCGCCCATTGCTTGATTTTTCATATTCTTGTGGGATTCCCCCCCCCCCCCCCCCCTTTCTTACTTTCAACCATAGTGTTTTTTTTTTGTTTGGTCCCCAATCTGGTACATTAATGGTAGCATCTCCTCTTCTTCTTCGTTTGTTTGTTTGAAATTACTTGTTAAGAGGACAGCGTGGCTGAGAAGTTTACTCGCTAGTGGTTACACTTCATGTGTGCTGTCGGCGGGGTAGTGGGGTTACTCCACACACCGGTCAGATGGACTTAAACATTGACTTCTCGTTCTGATCTCAGTGGCAAACTTTTTTTTTTTTTTTTGCATCTCCTTTACAGGACATCGCTGTCAACACCAGCATCTTTCAGCTGTATGTTGATTTCTTGGCAAGATTACGCTTAGTAGAGTGGCAAACTACTGAATGTAAAATTGCCTTAATAATGAACCCAGTGTTGAATCCAACATCGTGCAAGGACAGACAACATGTTTATCTCTTGTATAAACTTCTCCATAAATGGCAAGCATTAAATAAGTGTGTCATTGTGAGAGAATAATCCTTGTCATAGCTTGGCTTGAATGGGTTGCTGTATCTGTTCATCTGAGAGCTTCGTTCTGCCATGTTGCCGCTACAGTGTTGTCATCTGTTAACCGTTTGCCTGCAATTGCCCCCTAATGATGCTTTAGCTTTTACACGCACACACACGCACGCACGCACACACAAACACACACAAACACACACACACACACACTCTCTCTCGGTAAGAGCGCGCATGACCGACCGACCGAACACACGAATTATATTTTCAAAGGTTTAAGAATTAGACACGCAGTCCCGTCTGACGTTCTGACCTTCTTATCTCTGCTCTCACACATTGTTCATTCATACATACTTACGAAGCTAATATATATATATATATATATTTTTTTCCGCGTTTCCATCCTGTTTCAGGATATTTGCGGTCAACACCAGCATCTTTCAGCTGTATGTTGATTCCTAGGCTAGATTACGCTCATCAGCACGCCACGACTTTCTGAGCGACCGGCTCCATACTCTCATAAGTCACTTTTGCAATTCGAACCACTGCTAATTCTCGTCGCGTCACGTGACTAGAGTATTCGGGGTTAGCGGAGAAAGCTGCTAACCCCTCAGCCATGGAGCCGGTAATATATATATATATGGTTCATAAGTGTGCGTGTGTGTGTTGAGAGAGAGAGAGAGAGAGAGAGAGAGAGAGAGAGAGAGAGAGAGAGAGAGAGAGAGAGAGAGAGAGAGAGAGAGAGAGAGAGAGAGAGAGAGACCGGCCGCCCGACATGCAGACAGATGGAGGGAAGCTTAGGGAAGAAGGAAGACATAAGTTTGTTTATCTTCCGCAAGAGATGCCGCTCTCAAGTATGCAGAGTGGAGCTTAATTAAACGTTGCTTCAGTTAGTGTCATCGTTAAGGCACATATTCTTGCAAAATATAGCAAGTGGTGAAACATTGTGTGTTTGAGCCACTGCAAAGATTCAGTAGAATAAAGAGTGAATGTAAACAAACCAGTTATAGGAGAGAATGAAGTCAAGAAACCAACGGAAGCATACAACCACATTCCGGAAGCCCAAAGGGGGAGGGGTGGGGGAGAGAGAAAAATCAAGACTTCAATACACGTCACTACATCGGCAGTTGAATGGAGTCAAAACATGATATCTGTAAGGGACGAAAAAAAGGGGGGTGGGGGGGGGGTGGGACAATGGCTAAACCACCAAACCAAGGAAAGCTGACGTCTTTATAACAGAAGGATGCAGGTCTAGTTGTGATGGTGGGGGTAGGGGTGAAGAATGTGTTATTCCTGTTGTGTTTCCCACACTCTTTTTAGTCTGACAATGTGTGGATTGATGTCTGATGCGCAAAACCCGCAAGGTCTCTTACAAGACAGACCATAGACAGTGTTAGAAATGATAACCGTATGTCACTGTTGATTGATCAAGTTAACTTTCTCAACTACATTGTAATGGTATGCACGACAACGTTTACCCGTAGCCTGTATCGACCTGATGATTAGCTTGAAATAATCGATCTGTTATTTATACACATATGGTACACTGAGTGAACACATACTCGACTGTGTGCACTTCTTGCTGCACTTGGCGGAATGCTGCTTATTTGGATGTGTTTCATTATCAAGTCGCTAGAGAAGAAATGGATTGCGTTGTGCCAAGTGGACGAGCAACTTAAGATCGCAATTTTTGCAGCGTTTGTAAATGCATTACTGTCTCTACCTCTTGGGGATTGGTTCTCGGCTTCTCGCATATCGCATGCGTGTTTGTCGCCCTTTACGGTAATTCTCTCCCTGCTTTCATTATTAACACACAGAAGATGCAGTCTGAGCACACGGGTGGGTATTGCCTATCTCTTAATGTGTTCACCTGTCTGTTACACTGTCTGTTTCTCTCTCTCTCTCTCTCTCTCTCTCTCTCTCTCTCCCTCTCTCTCTCCCTCTCTCTCTCTCTCCCTCTCTCTCTCTCTCCCTCTCTCTCTCTCTCTCTCTCTCTCTCTCTCTCTCTCTCTCTCTCTCTCATCTCTACTTCTTTCCTCTATCTATATGAGTGCCGATCAATATAATCGATAAACATGTAATGAGTTTCTTGGTACAGAACTAGAGAGTAAGGCGAGCTCGTTAAACTCTTGCCGTGTTGTCAGAAAAGGGAAAGCAACAAAATGCGCCCCATTAATGTCACAGTGTAGCGAACAATAACACGTATTAGACAGGGCAGCGTCACGTTCAATCACATTTTTTCCCGCATATCCTTGGTGGGACATTGCAGTCATTGCCAGCATTTTTCAACTGCTGTTGATGTCTTGGCGAGTTTTACGTTCAGTAGTTTGCCATTGCTTTCTGAACGACCGGCTCACATACCCCCGTAAGTAACCAACGCGACGCGATCCTCTGCCGAATCTCGCGCAGCTGTGTTTCGTACGAAAGTATACGGGATTACGATCAATGTCCTTAACTTCTTCGCTAGGAAGACCAGCTCAATCATATTACCTTCTCTAACATCGTTTGCTGGGTCACAATTACCAGCCGCCATGTTGTAATTTGTACATTTTTCACGGCTAGTGCATCCTTTCAATAAATATATTTTCGCGTCTAGCGTGAGCCTCGTGGTCTAGTAGTTACACACCCGCCTCACACGCCAGTGATCCGGAGTTCAATCCCGGGTCCAAACAGGGATATGCACTACTAAGGAGCACTAACGAGAGCGAAAGTCGAGGCAAGTGCTTCCAGTTTGACGTGGACAATGCCCAAGGTTCGTGCTGGTTCGGAATACGATCAGCGTTGCCAGTAGTGGGTTGTGCGCAATCTTCAAATATATTTCCTTTACCCCTACTTTATACCTGTATTTTTCGTTTGTGTACCTATTTTGAAAATTATCGATCGTCAGTTGCGTAATTTTGATTGTACGCATTGTTGTTGGATTCTCACCCCCCCCCCCCCCCACCCCAACCACTCTGTTTTGTTTTACTTTTAACCATTGTACCATCTCTCTCCCATTCTAGTACATTAATTGTAGCATTTCTTCTTCTTCTTCTTTGTTCGTTTGAAATTAATTGTCAAGAAATCAGCGTGGACGAGAGGTTTCACTGCTAGAATTTACTCGCCATGTGCGCTGTGCGCTGACGACGGGGTAGTGGTTTTCTTTCCACACACCGGTCAGATGAACTTGAACGTTGACCTATCGTTCAGAAAACAGTGGCAAACTGCTGAACGTAAAAATGAACCCGGGGTTGATCGCAGCGTACTGTAAGGACAGGCAACACGTATGTCTGTGTGAGGGAATAATCCTTGTTATAGCTTGGCTTGAATGGGTTGATGTATCTTTTAATCTGGGAGCTTCGCTCTGCCATGTTGCCGCTACAGTGTTATCGTCTGTTTACTTTTTGCTTGCAAGTGTCCCCTAATGAAGCTTTAGTATTTACACACAAAGCACGCAGATACAGAGTGAGAGACATACAGGCAGGCAGGCAGGGCTAGGGACAGATAAAGAAAGATTGGGGAAGAGGTAAGACACAAATTGTTTAAGTGTTTCTTCCGCAAGAGATGCTGCTCTCAAGTATGCAGACTGGCGCTTAATTAACCGTTGCTCCTATTTGTGTCATCATGAAGGCGCAGATGCCTGTGCAAACGTAGCAAGTGGGGAAACATTGTGTGTCTGAGCCATTGCAAGGGTTCACTAAAATAATGGTGAATATAATCGAAACGAGTTGAGGGTTCGTAGTCTACTTTGGGCGATTTGAAAGCAGACTGATTGGGTTGATTTCGAAGGGAAGAGACGTCGGCCGTTTAGAAAGCTATGGCAAACTACTGAACTAACATTGCCTAGTAAATCGCAAACAGCAAGTACATAATGGGGTTAATTGCACCGTCTTGTAAAGGATACACAGTAAAGAGAAGCAAACCAGTAAAGGGAGAGAATGAATAAGCCACTAAATCAAAGCAAGCAGGCCTCTGTATTGTACAAGTGGTGTGGGTCTAGCTGTGGTTTCCGGGGCGAGAGACGTGTTGCGCTTCTGTGGTTTCCCCAACTCTGTGTCATTACTCCCAGTTTAGTCTGATAATGTCTGGATTTATGTCAGATGCGCAAAACCCGTAAGGTCCTTTTCAAGACAGGCCAGTTAGTAAGTTGCGTGTCCTTTACGTGACGTCGCAGTCAATCCCAACATTTTTGCGATTTTCAAGGCAATTTTATGTTCATTAATTTGCCAAAGTCTCCTCTACGGCCGACGCCCATACCATTATGAAAATCAACACAAAGCGATCGGCTCCCCATTGGCCAGCGGCTAGCTTCAAACCCAGTATTTCGAGATTTTAAAACTGCGTTAAACCACAGACACCGACATAGTCCAAATAATAAATGATGATAGTATGCTACTGTTGATGTTAGACTGCAACACCATCAACCTCCAGCACTGGCGCTACACCAAAGAAGATCTGATACGAGATCATAAGGACGCCCGAGAAGAAAATGGATTGACGATATCAAAGACATTGTACAATCACACGAAATGACACTATCCAGTGCCACCCAAAAGGGGCTGGAACGTCAACTATTCCTCCCTACGTCGCTTGACGGCAAACATAGAATATGACGATGATGATGATGACTGTTGATTGATCTAGTTAACTTTCTTAACTACAATGTAATGGTTTGCACGACCATGTCTACCCGTTGCCTGCATCGATCTGATCAATACCTTGAAATAATCGATCTGTTATTTATATTTTCGGTCACGTAGTGAGCACATTATAACTCGACTGCGTGCACGGAGGCATGCTGCTTATATGGGTGCGCTTTTATTACCAAGTCGTTAGAGAAGAAACTGATTACGTTGTGCCACGTGGGCAAGGTAACATATGATAATCACACAGTTTTTGCCACATTTGTAAATAAATTACTTTAGCTGTCTCTTGCGGTTTGCTTCTTGGCTTCTGGCACACGCTAGCGCGTTTATGTATCAGCATTGTAACTCCCCCCCCTCTCTCTCTCTTTCTCTCTCTCTCTCTCTCTCTCTCTCTCTCTCTCTCTCTCTCTCTCTCTCTCTCTCTCTCTCTCTCTCCATTAACAGGAGGGATGAAATCAGAGCTATTTCCTGTTTGTTAGATTTTCTGTTCGTTAAAATGTCTCTTCCTCCCTCCCTCTCTCCCTCCCTCTTTGTCTACTTTCTCTCTCTCTCTCTTTGTCTCCTCGCTCTCTGTCTCTCTCTCTCTCGCTCTCTCTCTGACCCTTTGAAAATAAAGATCGTTCGTTCGTTCGTTTTCTCTGTCTTTGTGCATCTCTTTCCCTGTCTCTGTCTCTCTGTTTCTGTCTGCCTGCCTGCCTGCCTGCCTGTCGTTTTCCACGCCAGATATAGAAAAGTAAATGGACCCTGTTACACTCCTTGGGTCGTACTGGGTATGTTGTACTAGAACCACTCATGTGTAATGGACATATCGGGGGAGCTGGGTGGGTGATGCGGTCCAATATCACTACCATTCGCCTTGCTTCCAGGACATTTCATTCTACCCATTGTAAACTAGATCGTCATGGGAGCCTTGGTCAGTAACACAGCCGCCTAGATAGGGATTCGAACATATGACCACCAGGCTTAGAAACACACGTTCTATCCACTGCGCCACCGCGGCTTCCACAAGCTAGCAGGCAGGTCTGTGTAATGTGGCATCAAGTGTAATCATCCAATCCAAAGACTGGCATGACGTGCTTGAAGGCGTCACTTCACCATTTCACATCTTTGACGGCTAATAAACTTATTTACAGACATGCGTTTCTTACGATATGCAAGACAGGTTACTTGCTATTGTTTGCTTTCCCCTAAGAAGCCTAGTAGCACACGGACGTATACTGATGTTTGCCACACTCTTACGTGTTGCACATTCCCTATCACAACAGGGTACATTTTCCTTTGCTTTAGTTGTCACACCATGATGCCATTTCTTATACTCTTTAGTGCTTTAGAATGCAGGACATGCAATAATCAGTACTAAAAAAAGTAAAGTACAGATCCTTTTTACATGCCCTAGGGTCATTGGGCATATGATGCACGGCTAATATTTTTATAGTAGGTCAGCATGGCCGATAAGAACGCGTGTTCTTAAACATCCGGTGTGCTGATGCCGAGTTAAGGGGCTCAACCCCTTACCAGACAGCTGGACTAAAATGTTGACCTATGGTCCTTGATTTGGGGGCGTAAATTACAAGTACCTCTGAAGTCGGAGTGGGTTCGCCTGATAGCAAGGGACACTGTTAATAATGAAAGCTAATCCACACGCAAAATTTAGTCCAGCACTACTAGAAGTAGTGTGTATGGACTACGTTTGAGTCCAAAGCGAAAAAAATTAGAGACCAGTCGGCTCTGGCTGGCTGATGTGGTCAGTATCACACCGGCCGCCTTTACTTCTCAAGACATCTCCTGGTACCCAGTTAGACTGGTCGACCTGGGAGACCCAGAGGAGCGGCTGGCCCAGTGGCTAGAATGCCGGATTCTCCTTCGGCAGACCCGGGTTCGAATCCTCGGTAAGGTGTGGAGTTTTTCTGTCGGGGGCAAAAAGAAAACCCTAACCTGCACAGTTGCGTGTGACTGGCACTAGCCAGGACAGGCCTTAATTCCTAAGACTCAAGATCCTCCTGGCATACACCGCAAGGTACTATATCAGCAGTAAATGACAGTTTTGACAGAACTGGGAGCCCAGATCAGTTATTCAAATTCAAATCTGCACCGATGCCAATCGAACCCAAAACCATCGGGTATAAATAACCAACAATTTCAGAGAGAAATTAATGCCCTTAACGTTATCCAAACTCGACCACCTCACCCACCCTTATTTCTCTCTCCCTATGTTTGTCACCAATGCCTTTCCGTGACGAAGGGGTTAAAGGACGCAATTTGTAATTCCGAATACCCGCGTTCGAAACACAGCTGTGTTGGTTTTTAATGAAATGGTATGGGTGTCCGTCGTTCAGAAAGCAATGGCAAACTACCGAACGTACTTGCCCAGGGATTACGTACAGCCAAATGCTGGAGTTGACTGCTACGTCATGTAAAGGACATGCAACTAGTTTATGGTTGTGTCTCCCCCCCCCCCCCCCACACCCTTGTATTCAATGTACATTTCTATTAATAAGTAGATTATATTCACGGGATTCTATTGCGTACCAACAAGTTACCACATATTAGGCGTTCGACTACTGTACTAGAGAATAGATACAACAAAACTACGCATTGGTAGACTGCTGTTGTTTGCTCAAGGAAAACACATTTACAGGTTAGCATGACCTCATTGATAAGGGCGCTCGTTCTTAGACACCCGGTGTGCTGATGCCGAGGTAGCGGGTTCAACCCCACACCGGTCAGTTGGACTAACACGTTGACTTCTCATCCTTGACCTTGGGGACGTAAATTACAAGTATCTTCGAAGTCGGAGTGAATTGGCCTGATGGCGAGGGACACTGTAATAGGGACACTAATTCGCACGCAAACATCAATCCGGCACACTTGAATTAGTTGCACATGTATGGACTTCGCTAGAGTTGGAAATAAAAAACCCATTTCACTAGCCTAAGATACCAGTTCCCGGTCGTTATCATTAATTCATCATAACCTCGTCTGTTTGATCGCCAGAAAGATACGTCCTAACCCAAGAGGATAATTCTATTGGTAATTGAAATAGGTCGAGGTCTTGACCTTCAACTATCGCCTTCTGTGGCGGCCTTGACCGTTATCTGTAAGCTTTTGTATGTATTTGCCATGAGCCAATAACCCATAGCTTCCTGTTACTATATTTTCTGCGTTCACTCTGAAACTTCCAGTGCACTGACCTTGGGATAGCGGGTTCATTCCCTACACCGGCAGTTGGACTTCAACGTTGACGTCTCATTCAGAAAGCAATGGAAACTTTTTTTTTTTTTTAGCGTATCCTTTACAGGACTTAGCTGTCAACACCAGCATCTTTCAGCTGCATGTTTATCTCTTGGCAAGATTATGCTCAGTAGTTTGCCATTGCTTTTTGAGAATGGAAACTACTGCACGTAAAATTGCATTGAAAATTAATCTGGGGGTTGGGTTTGATAGTAATGTCCTGCAAAGGACATGCACAACTTTTGGAGGCTATATAATTGTTTTGTTCTTGCGAGAGGATCAACGTTGTTGCACCGGCGTTTACCCCATTTGGCTCGGTCGGTCTCCGCAGAATGGCAAGCCGACTGTTTGGAGCATTGCACACAGCACGAACTCCGTGGCTCCACCGTGGTCTTGACAGCGCAGACCGATCACGACCCCACAACCTTGAGGAGAGCCAGGCAACTGGCTTGGTCAATTCTCCGCAGAGATATGAATGCTAAATATCACATCAGGCCCCAGTAAGAGGTGTTTTAGTTCAAGCCGTTAATCAATAGTGTATACCTCAGGCCATGCAACATGCAAGTAAAGGTAGTTCTTAGACATCCGGTGTGCTGATGGCTGAGCTAGCGGATTCAACCCCTACACCAGTCAGTTGACTAAATTGTTGACTTCTCGTTCTTAACTCTGGGACGTAAATTACAAGTGCCTCTAAAGTCAGAATGAGTTCGCCTGATGGCGAGGGACACTGGTAATAGGGAAAGCTAATCCACACGCAAACATCAGCCCAAACTACTGTCGGAGCATGGCATTCTAGGCTACGACATATGAGACGGAGCGACCAGTTCCTTTCCCCATCGAACTGGGTCGACTCCAGAGCCATATTCGTCGGCGAAAAATGATCCTGTCTCTGCTGGGGATTGAACCCTGTAATCCAGTGTTTTGGCAGACTAGTGCAGGAACCGCAGGTCACCGCTGCTCCAACATGTTCAGTAGAGTGCGTTAGTGTGAGTTTATGTTGAATTTACTCTTTGTTGCTTTCTCACGTCAAAGTATACTTCCACGGAGGTCTTCGTGGCCGAGTGGTTAATCCGTCAGCCTCACACTCCCAAGGTTGTGGGCTCGTTTCCGGATTCCATATTTCGGTTCACGAGTGCAGTTTTCTCGGAAACTCCTGGGTGTCGTCGCTGAAGCTACGGAGTTCGTGCTCTGAGCGACGCTTCCGGCAGGCCCCCTGCGGAAAGAGATCGAGTCATAAGGGATCAAACCCCGTGCAATGAAGTCGATCATCTCGTCCTTAAACCCGGTATACTTCGACGTATGACCAACTTAACAGTTTTAAAATTAAAGTTTCCTCATGGTCAAGGTCTGTCATCTACCTGAAAACACAACCATGAAATACACCAAGGACACCTTGTGCCCTACGATGTCCATTCAGATTTGCCAATCAATGAATAAATCGATCAATGAATCAGTCATTCAGTCAATCAATCGTGTAATGTATTGATCTTAACTGTGGACATCCTCGCTAGACATCTCGAGTAGCTTTTTTTTTTTTTTTTACCGCACCTGCTGTATATCATCAGCCTTTTTTGTTGGTGACATTTACCTGCATTGTTGGGGCATTACATGTTTTTATTACCCATCGACTTATATCCGCCATGCCATAATGCCCGAGACTAGCTTGTTTATGAGGTGTAGTAGTCAAAGTGGTAGTTGTATTATAGGTGGTAGTAGTAGTTGGTGTTGTAGTAATAGTTATTGTTATTGTGGTAGTGATGATGGTAGTAATACTTGTGGTGGTAGTGGTAGCAGTAGTAATAACTATAGTAGAGGTGATAGTAGTAGCAATAGTAGTAAAGTAGTAGTAGTAATTGTCATACTACTACTACTACTACTACTACTACTACTACTACTACTACTACTACTACTACTACTACTACTACTACTACTACTGCTGCTGCTGCTGCTGCTACTGCTACCAGTAGTTGTAGAAGTATTAGTAGTATCATCAGCAACATGTATAGATATAGCAATACAGGCAAAAGTTAATGATAACAACAGACCAGTTATTCCTAGCTCCCCTTTACAATATGTTCTACTGTTCACTCTTAAACTTAAGTGCGTTGATTGCGGGGTAGCAGGTTCATTCCCTACACCGGTCAATTGGACTTCAATCGTTTACTTCTCGTTCAGAAAGCAATGGCAAACTACCGCACGTAAACTTGCCCAGAGAATCAAGCTGGGGTTGGGGTTGATGGCGGTGTACCAGTATACAGTAATATAGCAGCACCCTTATTTCCCCCTCTGCCTTTCATCTCTCAATGATGCATAGGCCGTCAACCAACCCACGCCAAGTGCTCATATCTACAGACCTATTTGTGATTGCTTGGATTCTGTCACTAACAATTTCTGCAGGATGAGGGACTCATTTTCCCACCAAACCTACTTAGTCGCCCTTTACGACATGCATGGAAAGCTCCAGTGTTAATATTCATATGGGTCCCGATAACACACGGAGGAATTTAGCACCCAGTACGTTTTAACGTAGGCGAGCACCCAGTATGTGTTCACGTAGGGGATTACGAGGATTTAAGAATGTGACACGAGCCCTCAGGTCAAACCAGCTTAAAATGGGTACCAGGAAATGTTTTGAGACGCAAAGGTGGTTGGTGTGAATTTACCTCATCACCCATCAAATGCCGGTTTATCAATACAAATATAGGACCTTGAACTCAACACGTCTTACGGCATGGAAAAGAGTCTTTATTTATTGCGTATTAATATGGCTTGTAAGATAACGTTGTTGCTGATGATCAATTGGTTCTTGTTTGTTTCACATCTCTCAGTGTATTTATAACTGTTGCTGTCGTTTAGTCAATGTATGTAGCACCTTTACCCGGGGATCTGTTGCGTATATTAAAGTTGCTTATTATATTAATGTTGCGTACATTAACGTTGCGTATATTAACGTTGCGTATTTTAACGTTGCGTATATTAACGTTGCGTATATTAACGCTGCATATATTAAAGCTGCGTATATTCACATTGCGTATATTCACATTGGTATATTAAAGCTGCCGGCTTCGTGGCTTAGAGGTTATGACTTTTCTCCGTAATGTCGTATACTCTCGTCAGGTAACGAGAAGACGGTTCAAATCAGCAGTGGTTCGAATCGCATCGGTAACTTACGGGGTATGTGAGCCGGCCGCTCAGAAAGCAATGGCAAACTACTGAGCGTAATCTTGCCAAGAGATCAACATACAACTGAAAGATGCTGGTGTTGACAGCTAAGTCCTGTAAAAGGATATGCTAAAAAAAAAAAATATTAAAGCTGCGTATATTCACGTTGCGGATATTAAAGCTGCCTGTATTAACGTTGTATAAGCTCTCAGCCTTACTAACTGTACAGTGAATACGACGCAATGATTTACACACTCTGCAGTTTCGGCCGCGGAGGTGTGTCACTGATGCATACGATACTTACCACAACGCGTCTCCATTGAGATATATCAGATAACACAAGTTGTCACGAAGTAGTTCCCGGTATACACTCACTGTGTTCGTTATGCTGACGAGTGAATGCATGTTACAGACTATAGTGTACATGAATGTTACAAATCTCTGTGTGCATGAATGTAACCGATTCCGGTGTACATTTGTGTTACATACTGCAACATGGACGAATGTAACAGAACCCTGTGTGCGTGAATGTAACAGATCCGGCTGTGCATGAATGTTAACGAGCCTAGTGTACATGAATGTAACAGATCACGTGGTGCATGAATGTTACAGATCCTAGTGCATGAATTAACAGATCCCAGTGTGCACAAATGTTACAGACACTAGTGTGCATGACTTAACAGATCCCAGTGTGCATGAATATAATAGCCGCTAGTGTACATGAATGTAACAAATCCAGTGTGCATGAATGTTACAGACTCTAGTGTGCGTTAATATAACAGACGACGGTCAGCGTGAATGTTACATACTCTAGTACAGTGGTTCTCAACCGGTGGGGAATTCCCCCCCCCCCCCCCAGGGGGAATTTCAGGGTTTCCAGGGGGGGAAATGAAGACCATTTCAAGATCGTGTTAATACAAGAACCGATTACTTGACATAGTTTTTCCCTTCATACTTTACAGTTATGTATGTCTCGTCCTTCTAAACCTCATTTTATAAAGTAAGTAGACCCACAAATCATGTTTTATGTGGATGTCTAGACTTGTTTTAGTATATGCTATTACATTTACCTTCCATTTTACGTATACTGTGTAGGGGTGGGGGGATTTTTTGATAGGAAATATGAAAGGGGGGGGGGGGAAAGACGTTCTGAAAATACGGTGAAGGGGGGAACGGGCCAAATTTTTGATAGGAAGGGGGGGGGGGGAATGGCGTTCTGAAAATATGGTGAAGGGGAGAATGGGCCAAAAAAGGTTGAGAACCACTGCTCTAGTATGTATGAATGTAACAGACCTCGCTGTGTACGAATGTTACAGGCAACTGTCAGAATACAAAAACACCTCATGTCTACGGAAAACTCTCCCACAAAACCACCACTACAAACAGACAATACATGCACGATTACGCTAGTCAGTTACGAAGCACACAATGTAAACAGTTCATGCACATTTGAGTGTGCCACTCGAAACTAACATTGTAAACACGTGATCTGCTGGATTCTGATGATCGTGCAGTTTCAGGTGACCTAGACTCAGGGAGGTGGCTTGTCGGAAGGAAGGAGGGGAGAGGTCATTCGCAGATCTACTCAAGTGTTCCCAAGTGTGACTCGTGTGGATGGAGAGAGAGAGGAAGAGAGAGAGAGAGGGAGAGAGAGAGAGAGAGAGGGAGGGAGAGAGAGAGACGGGCGGGAGAGAGAGTGAATACTTACATGAAATGGTATAGTGAGGAATTAATGTAATAAGTGTTCCGTATGAACAGCACTCCTATACCAGATAGTTGTTACCCTAACCCCTACTGCATCAGACAAGTATTATCCTTTTATCATCGCCTGTTCTAGTTATTTTACTATAACTGTTGCTTGGGGGTAAAGAAAAGAACAAATTCAAGCATACTTCAAGAGCTGAATGTTGAAGAGGATTGGCTATTAAAGACGATAAGATAAATAAAATTGATATATTTTGGTCACTTAACACGTCACGAAAGTTTTGAGAGAACACTAATGGAGGGGTATATGCCTAGGAAGAGAGGAAGAGAAAGGCCAAAGAGAAGATGGGTGCATGATGTGGCGGATGATCTCCAGATGGGTGTATCGGACGCGAGACATCTGGCTTATGATCGGAAGTTTTCCGGAAGGTTGGTATGGGAGTGGGGTTCTGTAAAGGACATGCTACTGGATGAATGAATGTTGCTTGGGGTGGAACCATACATTCTATTTCTCTGACTCACCGTCGCCAGTTTTAGCGTGGTGGGAAAGTCGCTTTTTCATTTGTCCGTGGTTTCCTTTCTGGCATAATGAAGCTGTGATATCATTTCTTGACCAAACGGCACTCGAGGGCTAATGTTGTTGGTGTCACGTCAGCCTCCGCACCTTTGAATATGTGTAGTTCTTATTGTATGAAGTTGAGTTGACCCGGAACCATATGATCACGAAAAAAAAAATATCTTAGCCTGAAGAGGGATATAACTCATGATCTCGGGGTAGCTAATTGAGTAAGTATATTAGCCACCGCGTCATCACTGCTTCCTTCATACGTTGTCATCATCATCATCATCATCATCATCATCATCATCATCATCATCATCATCATCGTCGTCGTCGTCGTCGTCGTCGTCATTATCGTGTAGCAGGTCCATTGCTATATATCGCTGTCTTGTCCCTGACATAAAGATTCTCGATCCTTTGCCAGCTCCGCTGCCATATTCATTTCCAGGGTCAATGTGTCTTTAGTGTCCTTTCATATGTTTCATATATTCAAAGTATTTCAGTTTACGATACATAATACTGTTAATGAGCCAGCTTTCTTCGACATTCAGCTCTTGTAGAATGTCGGCGTTCTTCAATACTCAGTGACAGCCGTAAATCCGCTGCTGTCGTGGTTATCGCCCGGGCGGTGTGCTTGAGACCGTGATCTGAAGTAATCCACTCATCCACGAAAGGCCAGCGCTGAGAGTGCTGTGCGATGTTAAGAAGTGTCTCAGTTCACTCAGTCACAGGCTTCGGGATAACTAGTTCCACCAGTTCAATCCGCTCGACGTCGCTTCAAACACTGGCGCAAACATAGCCTTTCATCTTGAGGTACTAAAAACCACATGACTCCTCCTTGCCCAAGCGCAGAGTGTCTTAGAGATGAACATCAAGGATGCTTGATGTCACTTATGCCCGGAGCTAGTTCAGCAGTGTCTTTTTCACCTTTCAGTGTTTTAGCTCTCTCATCATCATCATGTGGCGTCTCTGCGGTGAATTGAGTTGAGTCCAGAGATGTCATCATAGCATTCAGGACATTCTCTTGTGCGCTCTGTCCTCATCTTCATCAACCAGCGAAGAGTCCCAATACTAATGGTGTCAGTTGCAGTCTGATTATGTCTGGCCTCTCCTCGGAGTGCTGAGTATCGGCCAGATTCTCTGGTCAATCCCTGCCGCCCTATTCTCTCCAGGTCATGTCATATATTCTTGCACACTATGATCCCAAATGGTCTTGACCACATCCATCTTATCGTACACCATCACCGGACTCCGAGTTGTGGATTCAGCCAATTTGTCCTCATGTTCGTGTCGGTGAGCGTTGTCGGTAATAGATTTCCAGCAATTTCTGTACCCCGATATCTTCTACCCTAAGCCTGTCGTTGTAGGTTATGTTTAGCTGTATCTTGTTCATATTTTGATGTTGACTATTCATGAGATCTCTGGCTTGTTTGCCTTCAATTTTTCCTTTATTTTTCCTATATTCTTCATTTTTCCTATATTCTTCATTATACAGTGCAAACCGCTTAAGGCGATCTCGGATGTGGCGAATTTTTGTTGTGAAGAACAATATTGGATTATACGTTGTAAATACATTACTATATGCTTGAACTCTTATAACTATTTTTGGGTCTCAGGTGGTTTCGCCTTATGTGGTCTGCACATTATTGTATTTCATGTAACAGAAGAACCTTGTCTTTCTCGCGTTTAGTTCTTTCAACAGCGTTCTTTTGATATTCAATTGTTGAAGAGTTCATAAAACAAAATAGTTTTAGTTCTGTAGTTGTTTAGTCAGAATTTTGAGAGAATCATTCTTCATATTACAGGATATTACAATATTATTTTTGTTGAAAATGACCGCGAAATAATTTATATATCGCTGTATACCAGAGTCAAAATAAAGTGATGTTTATTGCGCTAGGTTTGCCACGTTATCGCTGCCCTGACCTTTTCTACTTTGTTTTTCCTGTATGCATGTGTCAGAAAGAAGGGATGTTTTAAAGTGTAAAGAAATCACATACATGCTTTCAATTGTGCGTCGAGAAGTGCCACGGGGTTTGACATTTTCCACGGAGGAAACAACACTGGAATAGAAATAAACGAAGCTGTACTTTGGCTATCACCATTGACCCAATATGTTCCAAGGAGTGTAAAAGCGTTCTTTATTTTAAGTACATGTGCTGGTACAGCAGATCACATACTACAACATTGCCCAAAGTACGACACATTTAGGCAAACCTTCTGGCCTAGAGAAAAACAATGGAAGATAAGCTCTATGGGCCACTGAGTGAACTAAACAAGACATTTAAGTTCATACAAAGGACAACACTGCAGATATAGACACATTTCAAGCGAACGAACGAAGAAAATGTGCTGGTACATACTGTACTGATTCTTTGAATGTAGACTAGTGAATTGCTTCACCAGAGGCACGAACATCGGGCTTCATGCAACTAGCTATAGTTCTGTCATCACAGAAGCGTTCTAATAAAAATGTGTTTGCTGTTAAACCATCGGTTAAGTATTTGTAATGATGTTCTATTTTATATGTACATATATAGGAAACGTAATCAACGACTGTTCTGCTATAATTTCTAGTGTCATACATCGGTTGGATAATGTGCCTATGCTGTGCTGTCTTTGAAGTCAAAGATTTTTTGTTGACTTGCACACACCTGGTATTACCTTACGTTATGGTTTATTGACTTTCTGGGAGGTTTTCCCGCCTTCCATCGGCTGGGTTTTATATAATTATTCAGGCAGTTATACTTTCATGGTGTAAACAAATAGCTGTGAACAGCAGTGAATATACCATATGTCGCCCTTATTCTAACACCTCACTGTTGGAGGCAGAAACCCGTGTTATACCTGAATAGGTGGGGTTATTTTTCCCGTATAATTTTCCCTTGTCTACATAGTAAGCATTTTTTAGTTGTTAAGTATATGGGATAAGACCCGGTGCATTGAAGTCGAGAATTTTACCTTTAAACCCGTTAGCCTTTTAGATTGCTTGATCGGTGTTTATGGAACGAAAGATTGTTTGGCTGGTTGGTGAATCCACGAGAAGAATCAGCTTTGAATGGCTTGATCGGTGTTTGCGGAACGAAGGATTGTCTGGCTGGTTTGTGAATCCACGAGAAGAATCAGTTTTAACTCAGTCCGATGCATTGCCGTTCATGACATTTGAGCTGTGAAAAGAGCTTAATCTCTCGGAGAAGTTGGTGTGGAGACTTCTTTCCTGAAGCGGTACCGAGGTACTATCTCCAGGGGGACTGTCTTACGGGGTCCTTATTCCCCTCTCGAAGCTCAGAAACCAGAGTGGTTTCTATGACTGGAACTGGAACGTCACATCTGTGGAAAGGCTGATTAGGATGTGACCAGGTCAAGATTTAGCAGAGCACATACAAACGTGCTAAAATTTGGCCTAAGTTGGGAACTGATCCTTCACGGGCTTGAGCTGTTTCATTGTCAACACACCGGCCCATAAACTTTAATATACAACTTTGCTGAGGCTGCTTATCGCATGCGTTATACAAAAAAGGAGTAGTCGAAGGAGAAAAAAACAAACAATAACAACTGTTTTTTGCTTATATGAGAAAGAGAAGAGAGCAATTCAGCCTAACCTGTTCAAGCTGTGTCTAGAGCACAAAGAGTCAGCATGGAGAACAACTATGGCATACACAAAGAAACTAAAACGTCATGTAAGAAAACCTGTTTCGGAGAAACAGATAATATTGGCGGGCAAATAAAAGATCTAATCATAGCCCTTTTGTAAACTAACTTGGATTGCAAGCATTGTGTTAATGGTCAGGTTGTGTGTGTGTGTTTTGTTTTTTTCACACATGCAGTTATTTATATTGGCAAAATTAACCTGTTTTTTTTTTTGGTGCTTTTTATTTATTTACTCGTTGTGTATGTGGGTTTAACAAACGTATTTTTTTCGGCGCCAACAAGGTCTCGTGATGACAGTTTAAGTTCTTGTTCGAGTTTAAACTTATCTTACAGCCTATATAAATTCACCCCAATGAGTCATATCATAGGCGTGACAGGGTTAGTGTGACAATGTCGGGTGGGAATCATGGTACTACCCAGCGTAGTAACTCTGACTATAGTGCCACGCACACACCACAGCACATCATCATCATCATCATCATCATCATCATCATCATCATCATCATCATCATCATCATCATCATCGCGTGCCTTGTGGAGCGGAGCAGGTAATCATTAAACTGCACTAACATCTATTCTCCCTGTTCTTAAACAGTTAGATCGCCTTCCGTGTCATTCAGTCACCTCCGCCCACCTTTCTCTCCCTATAATGATTGGGAGTCTCCGTGGCCAAGTGGTTACACCGCCTGCCTTCGCCCCGAAGGTTTGGATTCAATTTCGGGCTACGTCGTTCGGTGTACTAGTGCAATTTATTTTAAGAAACTCATGGGGGTCGTCGCTGGAACTAAGGAGTTCGTGCTTTGTGGTGCGACGCTTTCAGAACGCCGCCCTGCGGAAAGAGACCGAGCCATATGAGATAAAACCCTGTAGTATAAAGTCCACCCACTTGCCTTTTAAACTCTTTAATGTTGACCCCAGTATCTAATACCCTCGATTTTCCAGGTTGCCATCACCATCATGTAAGCATGTCCAGTGCAGGATTTACGTATAAGCTACACAAGCTATAGCTTGGGGCCCCCAAGAAAGTGGGGGACCCATTAAAATATTGTCCGAGTGAGCAATTGTCATATATGTATATATGACATAGAATATCTCGACTTATAAAGGGCCCCATATTTCAAATAGCTTAGGGCCTTATCAAGTCTAAATCCGGCCCTGAGCAGGTCCTTTGCAGAACATCGTTCTCATTGCATCCCACCAAAATATTATTGACCCATTGCTAGTTCTCACGCACCACATGTCTTCATGGGGGTCATACCTCACACCGCTGTTCTTTACTAGCCACTGCCATGGTTAATGTGGCAAAAGTATTTCAGTTTCGAAGCCATGATGCTTAAGTTTTTTTGTTTTTTTTTTGGGGGGGGGGGGGGGGGGGCAGTTTTCTTCGACGCTTCGATCTGCTACAATGTCAGTATTTGTCTTCCTATTGGTCCAGGATATTCTGAGCACCTGTCTGTAACATTTTGGCTGTAGCCCCAATTTCTGTTTATGTGATTACGAAGTGGTCCATGACTCACATCCGCATGCTGCCACAGGACGGATGTATGTTCTCAAACATGTTATTTCAATTTGCTGTTGCTCGACTATAGGATTTTAAATACTTTTTAACCTTTGTATTGCTGCGGCCAGTTTACGTTAACTTCTGCTTAAAAGTCCCCTTGTTGTTCATTATGGACGCAAGGTATTAAAAGCTTGTGACATTTTCAATTTCCATGTGTGCGTGTGTGTGTGTGTGGGGGGGAAGGGGGGGGGAAGGGGGGGGGGGGGGGGGTTAAAAAAGCAGAAAATAATAACGGCAGTCTCAAACTGTTGATTAAGATCTATACAAATCACAGTGAATATTAAAGACTATTTCAGCGATCTGCTTCAAGGCCTTTTAAACTTACACACATGTGGCTTTACGTTATGTGCGCCAGTTAGCTTAAGATGCCTCATCTCTTCTGATCAATCAATCAATCATGTGCCATGCCGGAAAGCGTGGGCGGTCATGATTCGCCATTTCACTCGATCACCAGAGTCGTGGATCAGCTCAGTGTTCCTGTCTCGACAATGCCATGTGGTCAAGCCATCCAGGAATTTACTTCTCGGTCTTCCCCTTGGTCTGTTCCCTTCGATCTTGCCAGTTGTCACTAAGTTCTCCAATTCTATTTCTTCTCATAACATGTCCAAAAAATTTTGACTGTCTGCGTCTAATTTCTCTAATCAATTTACGATTTTCATTTGTCTCCTGTAGTACTTGGTCTTTGGTTTTTCTGTCTGTCCATGGTACTCTTTGCATTTTCCTCAGAAACCACATTTCTGCAGCCATCAGATGTTTTTCAGCTTGACTGCTCATGTCCAAGTTTCACATCCAAACAAAAGAACAGGCTCTGTGTAGCACCTCAACACTCTTTTTCTCGTTTCAATTGACATCTTTTTATTGGTTTTTATGTTTTTCATCTTGCTAAAGGATACTTTCGCAATGGCGATTCTTGTTCTAATCTCTACAATCTCTTCTGATATATACCCAGAAACTCGTCATGTGAGTGGTAAGTAAAACAAAGTACAATACATATTGCAGTAACAGACGTCTTGCTTGCCGAGTCTTGTTAGACAGCTGCGCTAGTTTCAGGATAAAATGAAAGCGGGGTGTACTGAACTGACTTATGTGGTCGAGATATTTCACCACC
Organism: Cepaea nemoralis; assembly: GCA_014155875.1. Taxonomy (NCBI): domain Eukaryota; kingdom Metazoa; phylum Mollusca; class Gastropoda; order Stylommatophora; family Helicidae; genus Cepaea; species Cepaea nemoralis. The sequence continues at coordinate 198,676 of JACEFZ010024807.1, forward strand.
ACGTCTGTCGCAACTGTTTGTGTTTTTATACCTGAAGCCACCTGGCATTTGCCCAGTGACATGACATAGGGAACAGATTGATCGCGGTTAGGAAGGGTGTCTTTAGTTTAGTAGGGTAGTTTGGTCCCCAGATCCTAAACTAGGTTAAGGTAACGTTTCTTTTCACACGTATGCTAGAACTCCACACGCTAGAGAAACTGCTAGCGCTTAGAACTAGATTTTAATTTCGCATTGATTCCTATTTTGTCGTTTCAACTCCGGGTAGTTTATGTGTGCTACTTTTTCTATCTCCCTTTTACAGCGTAACACACATCAGTAAATTAGATTGGTGGCGGGGGCTGAGAGGTTATTAGATGCGCCCTAGGCCGAGGTGTTACCGGGTTCCAGCCCCGTAAGAGAGTTGGAAATATTTACACCAAACTAATTAGTTTCTAATGTCTCACGTCCCAAATATATGTGAAGGTCTTTATCTCTTGGGTTGTATGGTCCAATGCTTAACTTTCTGATATAAGTGAGAAACACCGAAAAATGTCTTGGAAGTAAAAATCGTCACTTCATTCCATACTGCTACTTAGTAAGTATATGAAGGTCTAACATATGCACTCTAGTATGCTGATGCTCACGTCAGGTCAGAGTGTCACAATAGTTATACTTGATTACTGTTTCGTCGTGATAGCCATGAAACATTATTGTAGTGTGACATAATTCTGAGATGCATAACTAGGTGTGACGCACTTCCTTCGAAAGAGGAACGAAGGAGAAGAAGAAGAAGAAGAAGAAGAAGAAGAATTACAAAATAGATGACATGCCTGCTGCTGACTTATGATCACTTCTTTAGTGAACACGGGCAATCGAATCGGGCTGTCAACATATATGGGCGTGGCCTGACAGTTCATGCCGGACGTTAGACATAATAGTTTACAACGTGGACAAGTTATATTTTTAGAATATAAGTCATGACATGCTGTCTGTTGAAATAGCGTTATCCATGCGCTGCATTCACAACCTGCATGCTGTTGCACAAGACGTATATGGCAGAGTAATGTGTCGCCAATCACTGGCCGTGTGTATATTTCATTATATCATTTTCTAAGCACAGTTCTGGTTAAGCGAGCTCTAAGACACGCTAAAATGGTATATGCATTGTTTATGTTTACAACATCCAGTTGATACAGTTGTTTTCCTATGTGAATGTAACATGCACAGTTGATGAACGAAAGATGAGTGATTGGAAGGGCCGAATGTAAGAGGGGCCTGCGTGCCCAATTTGTAATTCTTTGAAAAAAAAAGATTGTTCGTTCGTTCGTTCGTTCGTTCGCTGCCTACCACTGTTCAACAGTAGCAACAACTACGACGATCAAATACAGCTACTGGTACAGTTATGCACTGACTTTCTTAACCTAAAACTACAGTGTCCATAATATTTGCCTTCGATTTCTGCCAATGACAAATGTAGTTCGCGCCAGGCATGACCCTTCCAAGCTTTCTGCTTTTAACGTTTAGTCTGGGCTTAATGACCGGCCTCTTGTGTAAATAATCGACTCTGATATCTCTGCTATCATCGTGATGAAGTGTAGCAACATAGATGATAGACAGTACACTACTGTAATCGTTTGCAACATTGTATAATACTCAAGATGGACCAAACACATTGAAGGCTGAAATAGAGAAAGCTATTAAAAAGATGAAAGAAGGAAAGGCTGCATGTCCTGACAAGATAACAACATAGATGATAAAATCCTTATCCAGCTTTGGCAGCACTATCACAGAATTATGTAATGATATATATAATACTCGGTACATCCAGAAGGACTTGACAACATCTGTTTTCATCACACTACCGAAGAAGCCAAGAGCTGTTGATTGTGAGGATTACAGAACTGTTAACTTAATGAGCCACATAACTAAGATACTACTCAAGGTCATCAAGAAAGAATTCAACATAAAATAGATGAGGAAGTAGCTGAAGAACAATTTGGGTTTCGCAAAAACAGCGGCACCAGAGAAGCAATTATTTGTTTGAGGATGCTAACTGAAAAATATATAGAAGTTCAGAAAATTATATATATTTGTTTTATAGACTACAAGGAAACTTTTGATGGAATACAACATGAACGACTAATTACGTGCCTTCAAGATATAAGGAGTAGACGGAAACGACATCAAACTTATTAGTAACTTGTACTGGGAAAAGGTGGCGTCTATTAGATGCGGAAATAACTATTCGTCGCCTATAGAGATAAAAAGAGGAGCACGGCAGGGATGTATACTGTCCCCAAGCCTCTTCACCCTATACACAGACATAATTTTTAAACAAGCTGAACTGCCTGGACTTAACATCAATGGAAGAATCATAAGCAATCTTAGGTAAGTTGACGATACCGTGTTACTAGCAGAAATCGAGCAAGAGTTACAAGATCTGGTGGAACAAGTAAACATGCATAGTGCAGAATGTGGCTTACATATTAACATCCACACACAAAAAAATACTAATTAGCAGTGGAAAGGAAAGGTCATCAATGAAAATCACAGTAAACAAGGAGATACTAGAAGAAGTAACAAGTTTCTCCTATCTTAGACATATAATAACAGATGATGGCAGAAGTGAAATAGAAATCAAAAAGAGAATAGGAATGGCCAAAAATGCTTTCAACAGCATGAAATCAGTATTAACATCTAAAGAGATTAACAGCTCATTAAAAATGAGAATAGTCAAATGCTACATATATTCAACGCTACTGTATGGCGCGGAAGCCTGGGCATTGAGCAAGCAACTAGAACATCTCATAGAGGCCCTGGAGATGTGGATATACAGACGAATAGGTCGTATTCCATGGTGACAAAAACAATCAAATGCAGAGGTTCTAGAAAAACTGGGAATGAAGTTGGTGAAAGAAATAAAGAGGAGGCAAGTGAAATGTTTCAGCCACGTTAAAAGACATGATACTATTATAAAAACCATACCCATACTGGAGGTCAAGGTTCAGGGCAAGCTAGCAAGAGGTAGACAACGATACAAGTGGGAAGATAACATCAAGAGATGGACGAACATCAGCCTGACAGAATGTACAGTCAGGGCGAGAGACAGACATTGTTGGAGATCCATTGCTGCCAACGTACATTGCGGTGACGGCACCTGATTGATTGATTGATTGATTGATTGTAATCGTTTGAGATTTGTGTTATACATATAGTAATTCAGGTAACACTTTCCAACTACAGAGAGCTTCAAGTCAGCAAATAGGTGCGAGTAGTCAACTAGTTTACTCGAAATAACGTATGTTTAAATGGGCGGCCGGAAAAGAGATGTTAGGGTATTATTAGAAAGAAAAAAATTTATCATTTCACAAGAGTTGCTACCTTAAATAAATAGCAGACCATTCTGTAATGGGTTGTTTAGTAGATTTGCATAGTGGATTACCGCCATGTTTGTTGCTCCTCTAGGCTGTTAAGCTAGTTTCTCCAGAGTTGATTTATATATATATATATACACTAGCTGACCCGGCCCGGCTTCGCCCAGTCCCTGGTGGGGAGCATCTCATTAAATTCATATAAGTAGTCATATAAGTTCTCGTTCCCGTTCCCGACTGTCTGTCAACTTACAAAAAGCATTAGAAAGAGCACTTGAAAGATCTTTACATCTTCCCCCAACAATTAACTTGGGTAAATGGAGCGGCGGCAGCAGCAGCAGCAGAAGAAGAAAAAGGAGGAGTAGGGAGAAGGAAGAGGGAGGAGTAGGAGGGATTAGGAGGGGAAGGGAGGAGGGTGGAGGAGAAGGAGAGGATGAAGAGGGAGAAGGAGGAGGGAGGGGAGGAGGAGGAGGGAGAAGGAGGAGGGAGAGGGAGGATGGAGGAGGAAGAAGAGAGGAGGAGGGAAGAGGAGTGATTAGGAGGAGGAGGAGAGCGAGGAGGAGGAGGAGAGCGAGGAGGAGGAGGAGGGGGAGGAGGAAGAGGATGGAGAGGGAGGGGAGGAGGAAGAGGGTAGAAGGAGGAGGAGGGGAGAGGATTATAACGCATGTGCCTTTAGATAACTCTGTCTCTCTGTCTATCTGTCTGTCTGTCTGAGCCGGCCCGGCTTCACCCAGTCCCTGGTGGGGAGCATCTCATTTAATTCATATAAGTAGTCATATAAGCTCCCGTTCCCGACTATCTGTCTGTCTATCTATCTGACCCGGCGTGGCTTCGCCCAGCTCCTGGCGTTGAGCGTCTCATTAAATTCATACAACAACAACAAAATAACTTAAAAGAATGTCCTTCCACACACCATCCATTATTTTTAATGAAAACTGTTTTTAATCACCAACATGTCTGTAGATAACTTCTTTACGCATAAAAAGATGAGTTACAATGTTATGCATTATGCATTATTTTTATGAAAACTTTGAAAATGCCTTAAAGATTATATCATTATTTATTATAACTCATATGCCGGTAAATAACTATAGACAAAGAGTTTATAAGTCTTTGAAAACCATGCAACAATATGACTATAAGGTATATAGCAATGTTATTAAAAGTTATGCCCCTTGAAATAACTTTTACAGAGTTAAGTCCCCTCGCTATATAGAAATTATAATGAAAAATTAAATAATATTAAGTAAGTAGCCGATTTAACACTAAACAAATATGACAGTTGGCAGCGCGGGAATGAGAGGAAGACGTGTAGAAAATTTCATCTCAATCGGATGGACCGTTCGCGAACGCATAAAGGACACACACACATACATACATCCTTTATGTATATATATATATATATATATATATATATATATATATATATATATATATATATATATATATATATGTGTGTGTGTGTGTGTGTGTGTGTGTGTGTTTCTCTCTCTCTCTCTCTCTCTCTCTCTCTCTCTCCCCCTCTCTCCATCTTTTCCAGTTTCTTTCTGACAGTCTGTCTCTTTCTCTGTTCGTATGTGTCGTTCTGTCTCTCTATACCTAACTTTGTTTCACTTGCCTCTCTCTCTCTTGCTGTCTCTGTCTCTGCCTCTCTCTCTCTCTCTCTCTCTCTCTCTCTCTCTCTCTCTCTCTCTCTCTCTCTCTCTGTCTCTCTCTCTCTCTCTCTCTATTTCTATTTCTAGTTCTGTCTGTCTGTCCATCTATCTGTCTGTCTCTTTTTCTATCTTTCATACCTACATGTATGTGCTTTAAGCACTGCATTTCAGGATGTAGTCCTCGGTGATGAAATGGTTAAGTCATCTGTGTATCACCATTTTTAATTTACCATGCATGTCGTAATAGGCAGCTGAGGAGGATTGGTGTGGAAAGAAAACTTTAGCTGCAGAATTTAACCAATTGTTAACTCTTCGGTTGCTCGAGGTCTATGCTCCATTGGAAGAAGAAGAAGAAGAAGAAGAAGAAGAAGAAGAAGAAGAAGACGACGACGAGGGGGAAGTAGAAGAGGTAACAACTTAAACAGAATGCGTTGACATGCATCTATGTTTCAGTTGTGTATGTTTACGCGAGATTTTACCACAAATAGTTGTTGCATTGTTCATATGCCAGAAATGTGGGTGAACGTATGAACGTCTCTCACAAACCATTCTTTATCAACAATTATACATGGGCCACCTGGGACAGTATTCGCGTTTGTTTACGGTGCTTCTATAAGACTATAACCTATATAAAATATAGGTTAGCGCTGTATTTAGAGGCAGCCAGTTCGGCGAGCCACACTGCGTCACGGTAGACCGATATTGTGTCTAAGAATATACTGGCACATGATTGGTATTGCTGTCTGGGTGCTGCTAAACTGGCGTCATCATGCGTATCATTTTCTGTATCTTATTCTTGGTAAGGGCAATACGTTAACAGGAATGTCTTTGTCGTTTCCTCTTTGTTCATAATTTCTCAGTTCCCAGTTTGTTAAAACTTCTTTGTTTGGGTTTTATTTATATTATGTTTACCCCAATCCTGGATTGCGTTCTTTGACACCTGGGCAAGTCAGCCTTGGTTCTTAATCAGCAATGATTGCGATGCCAGCGGAGTTGTATTTCGTACACATCTGAACAATCTTGAATACTCTCATCTATGTATACTTTAATTTCCCGCCGTGAAGGAGGAAATGACAACAGAATTGCGCGTGGACTTGCATATTGGATATTTCACACGTGATAGAAAACTGAAATGAAGTCTTCGACGGGCTCTTTGTTATTGGCGCGCCAGAGTATGGTGGGGAGATTGCGGATTTTAACCAGCGCCTTTGTAAAAGACTTCTGTCCCGCCATGGTATTCTAACTGGGTTATGTTGTCATACAGATTTTATGTATATTATGTTACATATACTTTGGCTTATTTTTGAAAGAAGGGATTTATATATTATTTATTTAGTACTGACACATGGAGAAATGTGATATACAGTCATACCCTGAACAGTGGCGTAGTTGTGTGTGTGTATTCTGGGAAGGGGTGCAAGGGTGGTGACCTATTTTTGAAAAGTGGAGCACTTGTAGGATAATCGTCATCCTGAACATTCAGAGTTATATGCTCGCTCCCATCTTTAGAACCTGCTTACGCCCTTACCTCTGACTTACATTGTGTTACTCGTGATCATGTGCTAGCTGACCGATTCTATTTCTCGTTGTTTCGGTGATTCATTCGTTCACTCTGGCTTACGTCATTGCGGCTTACACGCAATGAATTTCACATACGATCAGCCATTTTTACAGCAAAGGTGGGCTGCATTGGACACTCAGTTAATGGCTATTTACATTATAATTCTTGTTCATTTGTGTAACCATGTTTGGTGCAAACTTATATTTTGTTTGACACTGAATCAGTTAATATCCCTGTCCGTTCTCCCACCTTTGTGTATATTACTGCATACATCAGCGCATGGTCCACCTCTAATCTGTAGGTCAACTAGCATTTTGATCATATCGGTGCCAAAAAAAAGTTGAAGCAAATTTCTGACGTTGAGCACACTGAAAGAGCTAAATTTCTTAAATTGGGCATAAAAAAGCCAAACTTGTTATCCTGGTGTGCACACGCAAGCACCAAGCACGTGCTTGCGTCGTTAAATAATGGGAAACCAGGAAATAGATGTACATAGTCTGAGTTTGTAAACCTTAAAATCCATAATCGCCCAGCCTGGTTACTTTGACTACTCACTAAGGCAGGGCGAATTTACACTCCCTTCCTTGGATACCCCCATTCTTAACTTTCGTACCCTGAAACAGATTCGTTAGTCTGATTGCTATATGTATATAGACTGCCAGATTTCTGGGCTCAGTTCTTTCTTTCTTTCTTTCTTTCTTTCTTTCTTTCTTTCTTTCTTTCTTTCTTTCTTTCTTTCTTTCTTTCTTTCGTTCGTTCGTTCATTCTTTCTTTATTTCTTTTCCTTTCCTTAGCCTTGGCTTATAATGGAAACTAAGACATTACGACTTTGTACGTTTGTCATAAAAAGTAAGTACCCATATGCATCTTACTTTGCCCATGAGTCACAGCGAGTAGATGAACATATTTAAGAGAGTTTGGATTCAAGTGTGGTCCAAGCAAGGGGTGAGGGGAGGGGGGGGGGGGGAGAAAGGAGACCTTTGAGAGGACGAATCCGTTGTTGTACAACCAGTGTGTTACAGAGACAACCTGCACATGACATCGCATGACATTAGCTGAGGGGGACAAAGGTGTCAACGGGTTGGCTCGGAATGCAATGTCGATTCTTAGAAATCAAGAACAACGTATACTTAGGGGAAAAATTAGCTTTGGTGGTAAATAAATACACGAATAAAACTAAAAACTGTGGTTACAGCATCTGACACAATTGTTGGTGTGTACCGGGAGAGTTTTGATAAAGACTTAGGAAATAAAGGCGGATTGTCCCAGCTGTTGCCCCGCAGGCTGAAGGTTTTTATTTCACCTCCGATACTTAGATCGCCTGTTCCTTGTCGGTGATATCCACCTAACGTGTAGAAACAGTGTTGACGGCTGAATGTGTTACAAGATCGGCTATGAAAACCACGAAGAACAGATTAATGAATGACACTGTTAGTTAGTTAGTTAGTTAGTTAGTTAGTTAGTCGTGGTTCCAACTTCACGGCAACGGATCGTCCCGATATTGCCCCATTCCTGTGCCAGTGAATATCACACAAAATGCTCCTCACTGCCCAATGTGAACAATGGAATAGACAGAAGTATCGGCAAGCCAACAGCCCGCACAGGTACACTGCATAATGCCGCCGCCAGAATGCCAACACAAAAGTCCTCCATGACAAATACAGTTCATCTTCGATGGAAACGGCAGTCACCGGAAAGACTGCATTGACCGGGTTTTATCCCATATAGTTCGGTCTTTTTCCGCAGGATGACCCGCCGAAGGCGCCGCACAAAGCACGAATTTCGTAGCTCCAGTGGCGACTCCCAGGAATCTCCTGAAAAATGCACTCGTGAGACCGAAAAGGCAAACCAGTCAATCCAGCAACAGGCGGCCGCCATCGTTCCGAACATGCAGTTCACACTACAAACAACCGCGGACAGATGTAAAAGCATTCCACGCGAAACTCACAGCTCACAGTGTCGCGCCACGCACTCACTCAGTAGCAGGGCGACGGAACAATATCCTCCTTAGTCGCCTCTCAGTGGCGTCACTGGGGTTGGTGTCACCCAGTGCGGTAAACTCTTGGTGTCACCCCTCTAGACTTTCACCATGGTCTTCTTCCGAGTGTTCCTGTACCATATATAATCGCATATAGTAATGTTTGTAAAATAAGTCAAAAAGTTAATAAGGACATAAGAAAGAAAACAAATTGAACAATATAACTTCAATACTTCAGGTAAAACATAAATAAAGAACTTCGACAAACTCGGACAAAGTTAAATTTTTGTTATTTTGCTATGTCTGCTTTGTCAAATTTGCAATTTTTTTTATTTTGGTGTCACCCCTTGATGGTGTCACCCGGTGCGGCCCGCACCCCCCTAGTGACGCCCCTGTCGCCTCTTACGACGTGCATGGTAGCAACAGTGTTACTATTCTTTGCTCACCCGTATGGGTCCCGCCAACACACGGGCGAATGAATGACATTGTTTGGGCATATCAGCAGAAGAGATGGTGTAGAGAAATTAGTTTGATGTTGGAAAATATTTGGCAAGAGAAGCGCAGAAATACAGAGAGATGCATGTGGAATTCTGGAAAAGCTGAACAACAATTAGTAATATAAATAGACTCAACTTCATTAAAATATCAGATGGTAGAGGAGGACAAAGAAGTCGTGATCGCTGTTTGCTCTAGATCAGGCACCAGAAGGAGGAAGAGGAGGAGAATAAGAAGAATGTGGAGGATAAGAAGAAGAAGAAGGAAACAAATATTTTAAGCAATAAAGCAGTAAGATAAGAAATCAGATAAATTTAATAATTGAATAGCCAGTTTGATGCAGAACAAAACAGTGCAGAAAATAAGAACAGTAAACAGAGAACAAATGTAAAGGCATTCTGTGTATGACATGTAAAGTTAGTACAAAAGACAGATAGCTCAAAAACAAACCGTACAAAACAATAAACCAAACCCAGTGAAGATGTCTGCGGTAATCGGTATTGTTATGTAATTAGCTTCAAACTTGAAATGCAAACATTCATTAGTGGCGTTAATTGTACACAAATGAATGCCTAATTATAGTCATATTGATAAAAATGTAACCGCAGAAAATTGTTTTTATGAAATCATAAATAACTAAAACAGTCTGGTATGTCAGCAAATGAGAGTAAAACTGTATTGTGAATAAAGAACGGAGTAGATGTTGCTAAATTCGTGGTCTTTTCCACTATTCCTGCTAACTCTAAAGTCAACTGTGTGTTAGTTCATGCAAGAATTGTGTGCTAGCGGGAAAGTTACAAGAGTACAGTTCTTCTGTCTGAGCATCGGGCGGGAAAGTATACATAGGGCGGGAAAGCATACCTAGGGCGGGAAACTTCATAATTACAGCACTGCCAGCTGCTGCGCCGAGTGCTTTTGTTACAGTTGAGATGAATCAGAACTGGGGAGGGGTTGGAGGTAGAATATGCGCGTACATTCATTGGCCCAGTTCTTGTAGTCCTTGTTAGTGATAGGGAATTTCCCTTGCATGTCGAATGATGCTTTACCTGTGCATGTCTGCACGTGAGCAGTGTATCAGCGGTAATTAAAACCTGGTGCGTGGTGTGTTTCTCCAGCTTGCAACAGCTATACACATTACATAATCAGGAACATTTTTTTTTTTTAGCATATCCTTTACAGGACTTAGCTGTCAACACCAGCATCTTTCAGCTGTATGTTGATCTCTTGGCAAGATTACGCTCAGTAGTTTGCCATTGCTTTCTGAGCGGCCGGCTCAGTATCCCGCAAGTCACCAGCCGTGGTCGAATCCGCCTCAGCTCTCGCTCCGCTACGAGACTCTGCATGATAAACGGGATTACAGAGAGAAAGTGTTGTAACCCCACAGCCAGAGAGACCGGCATCAGGAACATACATATATATTCACCAAAATACGACAAAAAAAGCATGCACTCACTCAGACAGACTTACATGCGTGCATATAAAGAGGGCTGGGGAAAGATTAATACGTGTATACAAAGAAAGAAAATGAAATACTTAGGCTATATTAAACACCACATTGAAAGAACAGTATGGAAGCCACAGTTCATGGAAAGAAAGGCAGGAACTCCTTAGACATGACAAATATTATATTAAAGACATGAAAATATATGAGAAAGGGGAACTCGCAAAAAATCAAATCTTTCTGGAGAGAGCAACATATGAGAGCAACATTCAGCGAATTACCTACTATATGATATACATTGAGGAAAGAGAGGGTGAGGTTATCCAAAAGTGAATGGGCAAATTATATCTTTGAAGTTATATAATGATATCATACCAGTTATTATACAATGATATCACAGCAGTTACATAATGCCACAGCTATTATTATGTAATCAGCCAAGTGGCGTCGCTGTGATGAAGGCTGGCTGTAGCAGATTTCCAAGACTTCCTTTCTCTGGCCGCAAACTCAGACAGATTGCTTTTACATCATCTCTTGGGGTTATATTTTTCTTTTTAATTAACTCAGCCATGGGGAGTATACATAATCATAAGTAGTCATTAACTCAGCCATGGGGAGTATACATAATCATAAGTAGTCATTAACTCAGCCATGGGGAGTATACATAATCATAAGTAGTCATTAACTCAGCCATGGGGAGTATACATAATCATAAGTAGTCATTAACTCAGCCATGGGGAGTATTACATAATCACAAGTAGTCATTAACTCAGCCATGGGGGGTTGTATAATCACAAGTAGTCATTAACTCAGCCATAGGGACCTGTGATAACAAGTAGTCATTATCTAAGCTATGTAACTGTGTGATCAAAAGTGGTCATTAACTAAACTATATAGAACAGTGTCATTGCAAGCAGTCATTCACCAAGCTATTGTGGATTACAAAATGGTCCATGACTACCATCCATTTATTGCCACAGGAAATGTGTATGTTGTCAACATTTTCCTTGAAGCTACAACCTTATTTATTGAAGGAGAAAAAATAAAATAAAGGTATATATGATTGTTTCAGAATCATGGGTAGAGCTTCACTATGACCAGACTAGCAAGGTTGGTGTTGAAGTGGTGCCAGAGTCCAGCAGCACAGATCCTGCGGTCTTCTACACTGGCAGCATGGAGAAGCTTCTCATTGATGCCCAGAGAGAGTCTGCCACACCCTCACGACCAAACAGTAATGTGTCCTCACACAGGAGCAGGTTAGTCAGCAGTCACTTGTTCATATTTTAAGGAAGTGTTGGTCTAACTATGAAAGTAGATTTTAGGCTGGGCAAAGGTTATGAGCCTGGGGACAATATAATGGTGCCGAAGATGGAAGCAACCAGCCAGGGGGTGCACCACAGCAATCATTATGCCATGCAAACACACTGAGTGAACGAAAGAAGAAGGACGAACGAATGAACGAGCAGACTTTATTTTCAAAGGGTAACAAATTGGGCACGCAAGCCCATCTTACATTCGGCCCTTCCAATCACTCATCTTTCGTTCATCAGTAGTGCATAATACATTCACATAGGAAAAAAAACATTGTCAAATGAATGTTGTAAACATAAACAATGCATGTTAACATGTTATGAGACACATCCCCCACCCACCCATCCCCCACCCAACCACACACACACCCCTAGGCACACATAATACCCCCACCAACCCACTCATCCCCCACATCTCACACCCCCCTCCCCCCACCTGCACACATCTGCCCAGCCACAGACACATCTCCCACTCACCACACATCCCCCCACACACACACATCCCCCATCCACCCACCCACACACCCCAGGCACACATAAATGCACCCACCCACCCATCACCCACCCACACATCCCCCACCTCCACACATCCCCCCACCTCCACACATCCCCCCACCCACACACACATCCTCCACCCATCAACACTCACCCACCCACATATCCTCCACTACCCACCCACACACCCCCAACCATCCAGCCAAACACACATCCCCCAACCACACATCCCCCACCCACACATATCTCCAAGGACAAAACTAGACACTCTCTAGTCTGGAACAACAGTGTGAACAAAATTGCGAGACACCTAAAACACATAGACATACATGAATAAAATTGGAAGGACATGGAGACAGCTGTATATATCTCCATTTGTTATATTTAGGTTGAAGTTGTTAGTTTCCAGGTTTTAACATTTTGTTTTTCATGCTTTATTGTTTTGTGCGACCAAAGGTTGTGTTTTTTCCTCCCCTGGCTTTGATAACTTCAATGAGTTACACTGTGATTTGTCAGACAATGTTTAGCCTAATTTCTTGTATTCATTATTACTTTTTAAATATAGTCTGTTTAATGTCTTTTCTTGATATTTTATTTAGAGTAAGTAAGTAAAGAACACTTTTACTGCACCTAAAATTAGCATTGGACATATGGTGCTAGACCCATATTTGTATAGACCATTCGGCACTTGGTGTTGTAATGTGATCAGGATAATGCAGGCGGCCTTTACTTCCCAAAACATTTCCTGGTAGATTGACCATGGGAGCCCAGGTCATACAAAATATCTGCCCTGATGCAGATTTGAAAACATGGCTATTGGGTAGGCAGGCGAGTGTGTGGCCACTATGCTAGTTAGTTAGTTAGTTAGTTAGTTAGTTAGTTAGTTAGTTAGTTAGTTAGTTAGTTAGTTAGTTAGTTAGTTAGTTAGTTAGTTAGTTAGTTAGTTAGTTAGTTAGTTAGCTAGCTAGCTAGCTAGCTTAAGTTAAGTTAAGTTAAGTTAAGTTTGGTTTGGTTTAGTTAGGTTAGTTAAGTTTAGTTTAGTTAGTCAGTCAGTCAGTCAGTCAGTCAGTCAGTCAGTCAGTCAGTCGACAGATCATCCTCATTGTACATCGAACCATTCAGTCCATAAGTGCTCGGATCCTCTCCTCAGTAAATCCCGCAGCGTGTAGCTGCTCACCAACACCAGTTCTGTGTTGGTTTATTACTCTTCTTTGGCTCCCTGCGAAGTGTTCTTGTTTGGTCACATGTCTTTTAACTTGCTGTTCTTGCAGCCTGACCATAGTTGTAGATTCACAGTCATCGCTTGGTTCTCGTAAAGGACTTACTTCTCGTAGTGCATTCAGAATGTCTGCCTGGTCCATGGCTCGTCCGCCTTCCACAGTAGCCCTATCAGCAAGCCTGCCAGCCTGCTCATTTTCTTGTACACCCGAATGCCCTGGCACAAAGATGAAACTAATCTTTGCCAGCTGAGACCGCTCCAGAGACAGCAACCACTCTCTGGCCCCACCCCATCTCTGTCTTCATGAGCATACTCATTGAGTCACTAAGGACACATGCCCGACTGAATGTCTGTGTCTCGAGCTATGTTATTGCTTTACTTACTGCCATGACTTCCATAGTCAGGCTACTTGTGGTCAAAGCAAAAGCGCAAGATTCTTCCTTCACAATTTTCCATCCAGGAATAATGCGCATAGCTTCGTTCTGTATCCTTTCCATCCTTTCTATCTGCTTATGGCTTAGAGTCAGGATCGCCATCGCATACTCCAAAAAAGAAAGACATAGATGGCGCTGCTGACAGTTTGCCGCCACCATCACCCGCATCGCAGCCACACCCGGCTTGGCCTTTGTTATCATCTGGTCTACGTGAGTAAAATAAGGCGCAACAAGCACAGAAAGCTTCAGGGCAGGAAAAAAAGCTGGGAGCAGCCACCTTGGTGGAATTTTGAGGTGGAAAAGGCCTGGGTGGATAAGCATAGTGCTGTAAGGAAATGGCAAAATGCCAAGAAGAACAGAGTTGCCTATCCTAGTCCTTGCATGCACTTAGAAAGAGAGATGCACACAAATGTATGCCATTAAAAAAACAAAAACTGGTTAAGGTGGTTTAAAGTGAAAAATGGGCAGAGGTATGTCAAAGAGTAAGCACAGACAAGTCACTGAAATTGTTCTGGAGACTACATAAAAGCATGACTTAGGTAGTCAAGAATAAGAGTATTCCTGACTTCCAAGGTGCTGACCTCATCTGGCAGAGGACTGACGAGGACAAGGGCAAAGCCCTCTTTGATTGCTATCTAGAGCAGCACAACCAGACAGACATGAGAGGCTGAAATCTTGCCAAGGATGTCACCTCAGACAGGTGCGAGCCCCAGAACTTTTCGGATGAAGACACAGTGACAGTGAAAGAGATCAAGGCTGTGCTTCGACGATAAAAAAAAACAGCTCTCCAGGGCCAGATGGCATAAGTATGACGACATCAATATGTGTACTGACAATGAGCTACAGGAACTAGCAGACTTGTACAACAACAGTATAGGGAGTGCTAGCATCAACGAGGAATGGTTACACAGCTATCTGATTCCTTTGCCGAAGCCTGGCAAAGACCACACAAAAATTCAGGGATATTGGGTAATAACCATGCAGAATACAATAGGCAAGCTGCTGGAGAAGTTTATTGCCAGAAAACTATCAAGCCAGCTGGAGAGCCAAGGTTTTTTCCCACCCACCCTGGGAGGTTACCATCCAAAAAGAGAAATCTGGATCAATGCAGCAGTTTTTAAATATATTTAATACATTGGCATAAACTTCATTAGAATTATGAGTATGTGATATTCATTCTTACTGTGCTGGACATATATGTTGTATCATACCAGATCTGTTGAGTGTTGTATCTTACCAGGTCTTAGTTTGACGAATCATCAGTTTGTTGATTTTGTTCACATGCAGGGCATTATAGGTCAGGTTTTTCTCTATATCCCTAATGGAACATGAGACAAGAAACATCTTACTAATAATCTTTAAGTGTTGTTTTGAAGTTTTTCTACAACAACACTAATCAAAGTGCTGGAAGCTATAGAAATGAAACAATAACAAAACATTCTGTATGTTATTTTTCACACAGCCCGAAAAGTCCAGCTAGTCCAAACAGTGAGTGGTCAAATGAAGAATGGCGTTTAAAACAGGTAATGTAATGAAAAGTGTGTCACTATGATGTATATATTTCATTAATAGTTTTCCAGTAGTTAGCCAGTAGATGTTTTAAACAAAATACTAGCTTCTGAAAACTATTTCAACTTGCTAAACTCACTAGTAGCTTTGGTCATTGATTCAAAGCTAACGTCAAATTGTAACTTACATCATTACACTGTGATAAAGTGCTAAACATTCTGATCATATTGGTCTCACAAGACTAGCCAAATTGCTGAGCTTGTATGTGCTACAGTTCAGATATAATAAGTAGGAGTGGATAGTTTCAGATTGTAATCACTGAACAGTGTAACTCTTATTCTTATAGAGGTAAAAAAAAGAGGAAGGGAGGGGCTCTCCTTGGCTTAGTGGTTAAGCTGTCTGCCTCATGCTCAGAAGGTCATGGGTTCATTTTCAGACTCCACCTTTCAATTCTGGAGTGCAGGTTTTTCTGAGACCCCTGGGTGTCATCGTCGGACCTACGGAATTTGTGCTCTGCGTGATGTTTTGGCAGGTGGTTAGCCACTCTACTGGAGAGAGACTGAGCCTAATGGTATCCTTTTGTTTTTAACCCCAGTTTCATATAGACGTAAAGAGTGACAAGTAAGTGAAAATGTTGGCTTCGCTAAAAAGACATGGGAGCAACCCCTAATGATAATGTCACTAGGTGGACACAGATTCAGAAATGTGAAACATTGAAACAGAAGGAATAAAGGAAAGTGCTGTAGGTTATATTGTGACCTGATGGATACTTTCATACACTTAATCTAGGTCAGCATGGCTGAATGGATAAGAACATATGTTTTTAAACACCTGGTGTGCTGATGCCGATATAGGGGTTCAACCCCTACACCGGACAGTTGGACTAAAAGATGTGTTATTGCCCTTGACTTGGGGACGTAAATTACATGTACCTCTGAAGTTGGAGTGGGTTCACCTGATGCTGAGGGACACTTAATAGGGAAAGCTAGTCCACACGCACAGTTCAGTCCAGCACTACTAGAATTAATGTGTGTGGACTACGCTTGAGTTCAAAGCGAGCGAGCGGAAAAAATAACACATTAGGTCAGCATGGCCGAATGAATAAGAGCACTTGTTCATAAACATCCGGTGTGCTGACTCCGAGGTAGCAGGTTCAACCCCTACAGGGTCAGTTAGACTAAAATGTTGACTTCTGATCCTTGACATTGGGATGTAAATTACAAGTACCTCAGAATTAGGAGTGGGCGAAGGACACTGGTAATAGGTAAAAGGTCATCCATACACAAATATAAGTTCAGTGCACTAGAAGTAATAGCATGTGCATGGACTACACTTAAGTTTAAAACCAGCGAACAAAAAAAAAAACATACTGACAACATATTGTGATTGCTGACTCTTCCTGTCAGGATCCTGGAACAGACTGGATATGGGATTGGTCAAGCCGGCCAGAGCTTCAACAGTCTTTGTAAGTGCATGAAATCAATGTAACAACACGTGATGTCCATTACAAGTGGTAGGGATAAGACTGAAGAAGAGAAAACTCCTTGTTAGTTGTTACTATCTTTTTCTTCTTCTTCTTCTTCTTCCTTTAAGACTTCTTGTAGAGAATATGTCAATGACCACACATCCTCAAACCCTGTGTAACCCAGTTCATGGATGTTGGCTGATTTATTTCTGTAGTGTGAAATAGCTAGTCTAGTAGAATATGCCTGTCTCCGTGGCGAAGGAGTTAAGGATGAGGTTCGTGATCCAGCATACCCAAGTTTGAAACACAGGTGCATGCAATTTGGCAGCAGACCGCATCACACTGGTTTTTTACAAAATAGTATGGGTGCTGGTCGTTCAGAAAGGAATGACAAACTACTGAACGTAAACTTGCCAAGACAACAACAACAGCAAAAAATGCTAGTGTTGACTGCAAATGTCATGTAAAGGATATGCCAACTTTAGTAGAGTATAGGCCAATGACCACACATCCCCAAGCCCATTGTGAGGTTATTGAACTTAACTGTTACAGACAATTTCTTAGACTACCATAGACCAGGAAGAAGAAGAAGAAGAAGAAAAACTGTGCACCAACTCAGTTATGTCACTTATAAGTCACGCCAACAATAACCTTCTATGGATCTTGAAGAGGATGGAAAGGAAGTAGAATATGAATTACAAGAAGTGCAGGCAGGTTTGCAACTCATCTTTTGTTTACAGTAAAAATCTGTACATACATATCATTTATGTTTTTGTTGTTGTGTTGATCTTTTCAGGTATGTGTGTTTAACTGACGTCAAATTTTAACATGCTGCCTGTTTATCTATTTTTTTTCACAGCATAGTGTTTACATTTTACATTTTAGTGGTAATCATAATAGATACCTTGTTTTAATTTCTTGCATATTCAGAAATCAATGGTAAACTTCACCTTCTGCTTTTACCCTTTATTCCCCACTGGGGCATAGGTTCCCACCCAGCTCACCCCACGCCCTCCTATCTCTAGCTGTCCCATGCAACTATGTCCATATCCTCCCCATATTATTCATTTCTGTTCCTACTTCTCTTCTCCATGTGTTTTTAGATCTTCCCCTGTTTCTTATGCCAAAAACCTTTCTTGTTATACTATTCTCAAGTTTAAAAGAAAGTCGTTTAAAAGTCGACACTGTCTACTTCATTGCACCAGGGTTTTATCCCATATAGCTCAGTCTCTTTCTGCAGCGAACTGCTGAAAGGGTCACACAAATCATGAACTCCATAGGTCCAGTGACGACCCCCAGGAGTCTCAGGGGAAGGACATGGCCCAGAATCGAACCCACAACCTTCGGAGCCCAAGTCAGACGACTTGACCACTTCGCCACGCTATCCAGCGCCAGCATAGTTTCTTCATCTCTTGATTTGTCTAGTTCTCTCCTTGAGCTCCACATTGGCAATTCTATCCTACCATTTTATTCCTTCTCTTTTGGGCAGGCCCCAATTAGTGAATGTCTCTAGTTTATTTGTAATCATTTCTTTGTTTTTCTAGTTTTTGATCCATATAATAGAATTGATTTAGCATTACGATTGAATATTTTAACTGATTCACTGCCAAACAAAAAGTGGGTTTGGACCAAACAGAAATTGAGAAGTAGTGGTGTGCCACATTAATGATCTAAAAATGGTTAAAATGGTAGCAGCTAAATTGTATTATATATCAAATTTAAGGAGATTGCACAAGGAACACGTCAGTATTGCTACATTTGCTTGAGGCTAGAAATATCATCATAATTTAGATTTTGTTTTAAAAAAATCATTTGAAGACGGGAACAGTTATTACAAATTTCCACTTACCAAGGCACTACTTCTCAATCTTTGATGATAATCCTATGAGATTTACTGAATAATGATAAATACACCACTTTTATTCACCAATATCACAAGAACTGCTCCTTAACACTAATAAAACACAATTAAACCATCATATTTTGAAGCACATCATTTTCACACAAAATGGAAAAAGTTAGGTACACACAAGGCAGATTTCTACTGAGAAAGAATATATACACTATTTAGTTATAATTATTTAAAAAATTTAATTATTAAAATAGTGTTCGGCTTATTTGCGATAGGTAAAGCAAACTTAGGGGCACAAGTGTGGCCATCATGACCATCACCTTCTATGATGACGAAATTTCACTGTTTGTTTTGTTTTCCATTATGACCACCTGCTAAATAATTAAACTGAATACTGCATGTGGTATTAGTTTTATAATATTTCACAAAGTCCTTTATATCAGAACAACTATTAACTATAACCTAATGATAATCTGATGTAAATCAACGATGTTGAGAACCAGAGGGCGTTTCCATGTCTAAAATCAGACAACTAACTACTGTTTAACAATGAATATAACAATTATTTGAGAAATACATGATTCCAACATTTAGGAAAGGCAGATATTTATTTGGTGTAAATTTTCATTTACCGGGCGTTAAAAGACCGAGTATCCACCGGAATAAGTGAACAACTCTGCAGCTGAGCAGAGCAGGGCACTCACTTGTCCTGACAGTCAGAAATGGCTGTCAAAGGCAGAGTTAAAAGACCACCGTGTGAATGTGGAAGGCAAGGGGAAACCACATTATCTTCCCAAGATTTCATGGCGACACACATTTCAGAAATAGTGAACGACGTTAAAAACTGAGACGGTGGCATGGAGGAATATCATCAGCAGAGTTGATCCAGAACACCAAAGACCGAGATCTGTGGAGAGCCATGAACGCCTACGCCAGCCGGCACGGCACTTGATGATGATGATGATGGGCGTTAAAAATTGATATGGGAAATGATACAAATAACGCACTGTCAACATTCAGACGATATACTGTACCACGGCAGTGAATCAGTTAAGTTGAATACTAAGTTTAATTTATTTTAACTTCCTACAAAGGACATGCAACAGTTTTTTATCATAGGATTTTGATAGCCATATTAACACACTTTAGACTATTAACAGTTAAAGGTAATTTATCAGTAGCTGGGAGTCTCTGTGACGAAGTGGTCAAGCCGTTTGACTTGGGCTCTGAAGGTTGTGGGTTCGATTCCGGGCCGTGTCCTTCGGTTCACGAGTGCAATTTTTCGGAGACTCCTGTGGATCGTCACTAGAGCTACAGAATTTGTGCTTTGTGCAACGCCTTCCACGCTGGGGAAAGAGACCAAGCCATATGGGATAAAACCTGGTGCAATGAAGTCGACCTTGTTGACTTTTAAGCGACTTTTTTTATCAGTAGCTCATTCCTTCTAGGCATTAGGTTGGAGTCTTTTTACAATGAAATACCTAAACCTGTGAGGGAAACAATACCACCTAATCTCAGGCAGTCCATTATGTGCTGTGCTGAATCAGGACCTTGTTACATGCTAATATGCCTGTTCACACATAGGTTCCAGTAGCTGTCTTGCATGCCTCACTGCTTTCTCATCTTGGAGGGGAAGGAGAGCTCTGAGACACGGCCCCGTAGAGATGGGACTGTGTTGCAAGGAGAGCTTCTACACCAGCCTCACTTTGATGGATGCATGCTTATTTTTGGAATCGATCAAACCAAAAGCTTGGATGGTGGCTTAAGAGCTCACAGCGGTGACCGATTTGGCAGCAGACCGTGTCTTGCTGGTTTAAATGTGTTAGTATGGGAGCCGGTCGTTCAGAAAGCAATGGCAAACTACTGAACGTAAAATTTGCCAAGACATAACAATGGCAGTAAAATGCTGGTGTTGACTGTAACGTCCTGTAAAGGATATGCAACTTTTTAAAAAAAATTGTTTTAATTATGCGTATGTTCACATAATGACAACTTGATTGATTTATCCATAGTTTACTAATTATGTTTCTGTTCATATAGCGACAACTTGAGTGAAAAGTTTCGCCATCCAGGCAGCAAAGTGAACCGCACTCCACTTAGCGTACGCAACACACAAGTCATGAAAAAGACACGGCTGTTCTCCTGGGCCAACCTTCCCACTTTGTTTCTGACACATGCTTGCACATTCTTCTTGGGTGCTGCAGCGTAAGAGCATTACTTTGTTTACTTTTTACAATTGTATTGTTTAAGACAAATACAAATTCAGATCATAATTGTATAGATATAATATTTTTAAAATCATACTATTTGACTACATGCAAAATGAGATAAAATGAATACACGTTTTCCTGTAGTGAATTTAAATAACGAAGACACAATAGACATGTAAAAGATTTTAAAGACACAATAGTGGCATAATTTATTGCCTGGCATATCTCATTGCATTGTGAACATGTTTGTTGTATATTTATTTAGGTTATGTTGTGTGATTTCTGCAGTATGTACCTGAGGAGATACAGTGAAATATGCCAGGCCATAAAATGAATAGACAAGAGTAATAGTAAATGCAGGTTAGGGAATTATATAATTTAACTACTGTAGGAAGATATCATGAAACGTAAAATATACTGTAAAAACTTCACAGCAGGACAACATGACACATAAAATATATTCTACAAACATCATGGGAAGGCAGCATGACACAAAATTTGCTGTACAAACATCATGGGAAGGCTATATGACACAAAATATATTCTACAAACATAATGGGAAGGCAATGTGACACATAAACTATATTATACAAACTTCAAGGGAGGGCAATATGACACACAAAATATATTCTACAAACATAATGGGAAGGCAATGTGACACATAAACTATATTATACAAACTTCAAGGGAGGGCAATATGACACACAAAATATATTCTACAAACATAATGGGAAGGCAATGTGACACATAAACTATATTATACAAACTTCAAGGGAGGGCAATATGACACATAAAATAAATTCTACACAAGTCACAGGAATACAGCATGACACATACAATATATAGTACAAACATGATGGGAAGACAGTGTCACCCAAAATGTATTGTGCAAACATTATGGGAAAGCAACATAGCTCATAAATGTATTCACAAACATCATCAAAAGACATTGTAGCACATAAAATGTATAAACATCATGAGAAGACATCATGAAATAAAATATGTTGTACAAACATCATGGGAAGACAGCACGACACATAAAATGTATTGTTCAGACATCATGGGAAGACAACAAGGCACATAAAATGTTTTGTACAGACATGGGAAAACAGCATGACACTTAAAATAGTTGTACAAGCATCAAGGAAAGACCAGGATGATGCCATGATTTTGGAGCCAAGGTGCTCAAAGTTTGTGACATATTCAATTACTTCATTATTAATTGTGATTTATGGTTGGCATTTAGTTTTGTCTGTGGAGATAAATTTGTTTTGTTGTAAGTTCAGAAAAAGATTTACTGTTAATAGGTACATGTAATGTTATTCCATCTCTAATCACCTTTCTTCTAAATGTTAGACTTTTAGCAACCCTATTTTTGGGGATTTTTCCCCCTTAGATGACAAGACTGTTTCACACAGTCTATTTTCACAGTTTCACACAGTTTATTTGTTGAAATTGTTTTAACATATTCTTCTTCTTTGACTGTTGCATATTTATGTATTTGGTTTATGTTTTATCTTTTCAGAGTCTTTTTATATTTCAAGAAGTACTGCAGCTTCTCTGGTATTGCCCATGTAGCTTTGGATTGATAGCATATCTGGTAAATTGTGGAACTAAAAACTACGGTATTTACCCGAACTTGGCTACATTCATCGCTTTGACAGGCACAGGCTTATATTTCATGGTGATGTCATTATCAGCCCTCCGCCATGTTTGATCCGAGTACATGATTGCCCCACATACTTCTCATTCTCCATGATTTGCATGGCGTAATATTTGCTTTGGTTTTTATGAAACAACCTGCATCTGTTAAAATGTTTTATAAAATTATTTGCTGGCAAACTGCATCTGATGGTAACAAATACATTCTATAGATATTTATTTGTGAAAGCGAATTGTGCAGTAAATAATTTTCAGGTTAGTGATCATACAAACACGTATACACATCATGCATTCCATGGGGAAACAACTTTGCATTTTGCTGAAGTAGGTTTAGTGACTGAATATTTCAAGTTAGTAATATCAAACACACATTCCACACCACACATTTCATGGGCAATAACTTTGTACATTGCTGAAGTAGGTTTAGACTCAATATTTTCAGATTAGCAATACCAAACACACACACCACACATTCCATGGGCAACAACTTCATACATTGCTGAAGTAGGTTTACACTGATTCAGTATTTTCTGGTTAGTAATCACACATACACACCACACATTCCTGGGGCCACAAGTGTATACATAACTGAAGTAGGTTTAGTGACTTTATTTTTTCAACTTAATGATCATGCAAACATACATACACACTACACCTTCCAGGGGCTACAACTGTGTACATTGCTATACTGAATTAGGTGTAGACTGATTCAATATTATTTTATAAACAGGCCAGTATCAGTTGCACTTTTACTTAACTGACTAACTGCCATGTCATGATTGCTCGTCTTAGGCCACTTCAATTATCTGCCAATGGCTTATTTACAGTTATTTTCCTTATGCAACCCCTTTAATTTGATATATAATACACATCTGCTACCAAATTAACAACCTTTAATAACTGTGACATTACTTCCTGGTTTCCATTTTTGTTAGGTATGAAACTATATTTTTGTTTGGCACTGAATCAGTTAACTCTTGAAGTAAGTAAAACAAGTTAAGGACTCTCTTCCACGCCAGCAGGTGTGTCGGGTATATGGTGCTAGCTCCACATTTTTTATAGACCAATCATCACTCTGTGGGTGATGGGTTAATTTCCCGCCAACCACCAGAAGAGCTCTGTTAGGCTGGGTTGAGCTAGCAGCCCAGCTCAATTTGTAAAAACCCTGCCTCAGAGGGGATTTGAACACATGGTTAGCGTGTCAGTGCTAGCATGCTAGCCACTGCACTGCTACGAATCCCTAACTGTGTATGTACATGCTGTAAAACTGCTGCTCTACATGATCATTTTGTTGAGTACATGTAGACGCACGATTGAGAATGGGAGACCAAGGGAGAAGATTTTGGACACTTTGACAAATTGGCATATGGGAACATTGGTATCAGAAATGATTGACAGCACAAGAGACATAAGGATATGGACAGACATGATCACCAATGCCACAAGACAGTCTATAGGTAAAAAATACAAAAAGAGGAAGATTGGAGTCAAAATGCATATTACTTTAAGTGACTTAACGTCGTACTACGATTTAGCATTAGCGTAGTGAATATCTGATTCATGTTTAGGTTTACCATTCTCAAATTGTATCCTATTAATGTAATGCTAAGAGCATGCACGTATCCTGTAGGATATTCAACAAATCAGCTAAAAAGCACATATCCGACTTTGAATACAGGTTACAGGAAAGTATAAACATACATTGCTTGAAAATAGAACACATAGATATATCAAGCAAGAAATCAGTATTGAAACACACTTGAGGATAATAAACTATTTTTATAATTTTTCAGGAATTATCTGAGTAGGGAAAACAGTGAGAAAAGAAACTGGCCACTGCACCTCATATGTTGAGCCTTAAAATATGTAAAAAAAACATCACAGTGGTATCTCCTATAGCACTCTCTGACCTTTGTTTGAACAGCATCAGACAAGTTGAGAAACACCAGATACCAGCAAAGATGTCTTTTTAGCAGAAACTAGTAATGAGTAGAATTAATGAGATAGTCCTTTGAGAAGCAGATGAAATCCCCAAATTGATAAGACCTTGGATGCAGACAGTCAAGATTTGTTGGGCATCTCAAGAGAAGAAATAAACTTTAAATATGGTGACAACGTTGCAAACTTGATGGGAAAAGAGCAAAAGGAAGCTAAAGGGATAAATACAGGGATGGCTTGGCCAAATGGCAAATCCTGGCAAGAACACAAACCTGATCTGAAATTGGTTATTGTGTTAGATGTTGAATCATGATGATGATGATAACAATATAGTTTTGAAAACACCTTGGAAATAACAGACTCTTGAAAGATAACATGTGAAAACAGAATGAAAGAAACATCTTTTATCATATTTTGGAAAACTTGTACATTCGTTTAAAGTTCATAAGCTATTAAACAAATTTAAAATTTCAATGACCTGATTGTAAATTATGGAGGCATTATAAAATAACCAGCCCCATTAGCATATTGCTTATATGAAATGTTAGTACAAGTGCACTATTTTTTTCCCCATTTTCGTTGGGTATTCACTAGTACGAACATTTCTTCTGTGTTATGTCTGAGGGGAAAAAAATAGTTCATTGACGGAATTCACTAAATCGATGAGAAATTTTAGAGGAATGACGTTGGATGATAGGAGCAGGTTTAAATAAATTACAACCAATGTAAGTTGTTAAATGCCCCTTGTGTATGCTTTCATCGTTCAATATAAAAATGTGGGTGTAAGCATTTGCTAGGAGCTGTTGTCAGTGTAATTAATAAACTAACAGACATTTCAACAGAGTATCAACATCGTGTGATGAAGAGAAAATATATCTCCCTGATCACCAGCCAAAATTATATTGATTTGTTGAACAGTTCAATACATCAGTTTGATGATAGAAAATTATGTATGAAATATATTCAAAACAATGTATTCCCTTAGTGAATTTAAACACAGAAGCCACAAACAATATGTTGCACAATTTATTGCCTGGCATATTTTGCTGCATCTCATCAGGTATATACTTCTTCTTCTTCTTCAGCTTTCCGAGCCATTGAGGTTCTTTGCTGTATATACTGCAGCGTTATATATCATATGAAGTGAATAAATGAATAATACTTTAGCTGAAACAATTAAAACAGATAGTCACAGGTTTTATTCGATTGTGAAACATCTTGTAATTTAAAATTTAACACAAACTCTTTCTGTTTGCACAAAGCTGACTGGTACCGCCTAATTGCTAACACCTCACTATATTTGAGCAACCATTTATTGTTTGTCGAATACAGTATTTGAAATACTTTTTCTTTGTTCACACTATAGCCATATTTTATGAGGTGTTGAGAAATCGAGGACTGGCATTTTATACTCTTTTGACTGCATCAGGTTTAATGGATTATAAAATATATGTAATTATAATTAACTGGAGAAACATACACACACTGAAATACACATGTATTCATATGCATACATGTAGACTAATGAACAGTAAAATAAGTATCCATATGAAGCACAGTAGATATAATATAACAGCAAAATATATCAGCATGATAAACTGGACAGTATTTGCTGTTATTTGTCGTAGATTATATATATTTCCAAACTCATACATGCATGCACGCATATATGCACACACACAGAGAAGGAAATCAAGGTAAGGTAAGGACAATGAAAGTACTTTGGCTCTATAAGGAGCCACAGCTCCTTGTTAAAGAATATGCTGGAAGGTAACGGTTCAAGAGGAAGACAATGTTACATGTGGGTTAACAACAACAAGAGATAGGCTGGAAGAAGCCTGTATGAATACATGGTAAAGACGCAGATCAGGGGTGTTGAAGTCTCATTACAGCCGGCATTCAGTGTGGAGATGACACTTGATGATTTTATAGATGTATATATGTATATGACACACTGCTAATGAACTTTATAAAAGTTTTATTTGCTATTGTTTTTCTTGTACATAGCACACATATTATGATGTATGGGTTGTAATATTCTGATGGAAAGACTTTAAACAACTTTCAGGGTGCATACAAACATGAAGAACTTTCATACACAGTATATGTATACTGTCATGGATTCTGTCCCCAGTAGAGACGGGGTGGAATTTGTTATGACCAGTTTAGTTCCACAAAGGGTACAGTGAATTCTGGGATTGGTAAGGCGGTGGGTTTAAAACTAACTTGATAACTCCACATCTGCCATTTTGCCATGGAAAATATGGTTCCTACACCATTGTGTCTGGATGAGATTGCTGCACAGTGAGTACTGAAGTAAAAAGGAAACTTGAGACACTGGAGATGTGGGTTGTTAGAAGGATGTTTAAGAATATTGTGGACAAAAAAGAAAAGAAATTCAGAGATATTGACAGCTGCAGGCAGTACGAGTTATTCATTAAAACTATACGTAGAAGACATATGAAATGTATGGGGTATATCAACAGTAGAGGTGAAATAGAGAAATCAGCTTTTGTGGACTATACAAGGTAAGTGAGGCAGCGAAAGAAATGATGATAATATAAGCAACTTGAGTAAAAGTCATATGACAGGTGTGATGGGTTATGGTTCTCAGCATCTGCTCCATACTAGGCACCTTAAGATGAAGACTATATCCTCAGCATGTCATATGGCAAGCAAATGGATGTTACCTACCAATGTGGTTCATGTGATACAATTGCTTGTAATCACAATGAAAATAAATTGCTTATCTGCATTGAATATCACAGAAAATGCCTATTTTGTATTTCTGCCACAAGTTGCAAAATGTGGTGTGTGTAGTTTGTGTACTTTTGATACACTGTTAAAAAAACACCAAATAAGCTAGCATGTGTTGAACTGGATGTCTAATTCTTGTAGATCACATAGTAGTGAGTGTACATCAGTGGAATAGATTATAAGATATTGTGTTGATAAACCCGAGCTATTGAAGATGATCAGTGACCAGTAGAGAATTTCTTAGATTTGGTGTTGGAATTAGTTGATCTGCAGTTAAACTTTAGTCCCTGTATCAAGAACCATTGTGTCTATAATACTAGCTAGCTAGCTATAAAAGTACAGCCCCTATTTAAAGAAGCATTGTGTCCATAAGACTAGCTAGCTATAAAAGTACAGCCCCTATATAAAGAAGCATTGTGTCCATAAGACTAGCTAGCTATAAAAGTACAGCCCCTGTATAAAGAAGCATTGTGTCCATAAGACTATCTAGCTATAAAAGTACAGCCCCTATATAAAGAAGCATTGTGTCCATAAGACTAGCTAGCTATAAAAGTACAGCCCCTATATAAAGAAGCATTGTGTCCATAAGACTAGCTAGCTATAAAAGTACAGCCCCTATATAAAGAAGCATTGTGTCCATAAGACTAGCTAGCTATAAAAGTACAGCCCCTATATAAAGAAGCATTGTGTCCATAAGACTAGCTAGCTATAAAAGTAAAGGACTTTTTCCAACCTAGCAGCATACTAAATAAATGGTGCTAACCCGATATTTTGCATAGACCAGTCGGCATTCAGTGGGTGCTGTGTGGTTGCTGTGTGGGTGCTGTGATCAGTATCACATCATCCAGCTGCCTTTACTTCCCAGAACTTGGAGGTTGGGTCTACCTGGGAACCAAAGTTAATTTAAACAACATTTCTGCCTTAATGGCTGTTCAAACACATTACCTCTGGACTGACATCCAGGTGAGCTTGCCACTACAGTACTATGGCTTCCAGTTGCCATACCTACCCACAAAACAGTCTAAAGGCAAATTAAGCCTAGAACTGAGCTGACATTGTCCTGCTAAGATAACGCTTTATTCACTGTTTTGTCTCATATTTTCTTGTACATTTTTCTTTCAAGGGTCAGCTTGTATTACAAAAAGCAAATGCGTGTGTTTGCTGTAGCATGTCGTCTTTCACTTAAATGTTGTGTTTTATTAGAGGTTCATTATGACTAGCAATTCATTTAACAGTTGGTCAGAGTAAGCATTCATGAAACAGTTAAATATTGACAAATCTAAGCATAATTGTTTGGAAATAAAACCTACAAAAGGGTGGATAAAGCCCATTACCTTGGGTGGAATCTGTCTAGGCAAAGTCAGATACACTCACCTTTGAAGTGCATACCTAGCTGTAACATACTCCACTCAAAAGAGGGGAAAAGAAGAATAAGAAAAATTTATCAAAAGGATTCCTACAATGCAACTTTGTGAAGTTTCATGACATATATTCTTTACAAAAAGTCTTTGTAATTACCTGTATTGAAATGTAATCAAATACATTTTATTAGTGTAAAATAGTATATGAAATGATTGCATTTTATAACATTTATTACATATTAATGGATGCAAATCATAGGACCTTTGTCTGTAAATAACAGTCCTTTGGTTTTGTAATGAATATTACAATGATCAATAGCATTTATACAATGATCAGTGAAATTGAGACAGTGTCAATAAAACTGATACAGTGGACAATACAATTGATTCAGAGGTTAATAAAATATATACAATTGTCAATACAATTGATAGTGTCAATAAAATTGATGTAATGGTCAGTAAAGTTGATATAATGGTCAATAAAGTTGATATAATGGTCAATAAAGTTGATATAATGGTCAATAAAGTTGATACAATGGTCAGTAGCAGTTGCTAGCACATGTAACTCTTTCAAGGACAAGAGGCCAGGTGACTGGGACTGATGTTTCCAACCATTCATAAATTTAAAATAACTTTTTGTTTCATTTCCTTGGTGTTACACTTTTACAATATTTTTATTAAAACGCTCAGTCCATTAGTAGAGATACCTTTATCTGCTGACCCATTGGCCATGGATTCAAACCTCGTCGATGCAGATTTAAAGTTGTAAAAATTGACCTGGGCTACCAAGTCAACCCGGTTTAAGATAGGTATCAGGAAATGTCTTGGAAAGTAAAAGTGGTTGGCATAATACTGCCATCACCACTAAGTTTTGATTGGTCTATAAAAATATGGCTCTAGAACCATATTTCCAATGCTCTTTAAGTAGAGTAAACGGACCTCTTGCTTACATTAGTGTAGTTAAGACATGAAAACTCTTAGATATTGGTTCTGGGGGATGAGTGGTCTCGAGGTATGGTGTCCGCCTCGAGTGCTGGAGGTCCCGGGTTCAGGCCCCGGTGAGGACCGAGATTTATTTTTTTTAAATCCACCTGGACTTCCAGTAATCAAATTTCTCCTGGTCTCTGGGTAGTGAGATCGGACACCCGTGTGTATTGTTGCGCACGTAAAATATTCCTTGGCGGTTGGAAATCGAAAAAGAGTAGCCTAACGGCGCTGCCCGGGCAAAATTTCGAGTTAAAAATCTACCCAAAAGTATTTCAGGATCCTCGCCGTGCAACAGAGTTCGTGCACTGAGCTGAGTTTCTCCAGACTCAGGTTTGAGTTAGGAGGAAAACGGAGCACTTATGAGTTAAACCATGTGCCGTGATGCTGATCCAACGACTAGACTAAACTAAACTAGATATTGGTTCTGAAGATAGCAATAAATGAAAATATGAAAAGGTAGAAACATCCTGCCATCCATGAAGTGTTCAGGCAAATTGAAATGTAAAGATAAATGGGTCTGTAGATGTGCAGTTGATCATTGGTTCCCATTGTTGGAGAGGTAACAGAGATGAAATGTTAATGGGTGGTGACCTTGACAGTTTACATACATTGTTACCCTGTGCAGCAATTTATTTATTTTTGTTTTTCTTATGTACTGTTTTGTTTACCTGTTAAAATTGGGTAGGGCTGGTGCAACACGTCTATTTCTGTGTGTTCAGTAAAATATAGATGCTGTTAATGTTAATGCTCTTGTTTGCTCTGTTTTGTAAGATAAATTAATAACTATTTAATGAGCATAGTAGTATTCACTTCAAAACAGAATTTTCCCCATTAGTAAATAAAGAAAACAGAAACAATATATTACACAATTTATTGCTTGGCATATTTCACTTCAACTATTTCTGCTAACCCTACCTACCAAAGGAATCATCTTCTTCAATAGCAATTTGGGCATGTGGCAGACAGAGGTTTTCAGTTTTCACTGCACAAAACCAGACGTTACTGAGATATGCAATATCCTGTTTAATTCTTCATTATTCATAGCAGTATTGCAACATTTGTTCAGTGTAGACAATCCATCATTTCATTCTGAGTGCTGAGTGTTTATTAGGAACAAATGTATTTTCCTGTATTGGTTTCATCATTTTGAAGTGACATTTTAATGAATTTAACTCTGTGTTCAGTTAGTTAACTGGTTTCTGTCCACATTAATATACATTTGGGTCTAAGGTAGTTGAAATAGTAAAACTATCAGGCAGAAGAAATGAAAGTTATCAATATGGATACAGTCATTTAATGTGACAACTCAATGGAACTGAAGGAATGAAAGAATAATTTGGGTACGAGTCGTTTAATGTGACAACTCAGTGAAACAGTTGTAACAGTTTGGGTACAGTCATTTAAAGTGACGACTCAGTGAAACAGTAGTAACAGTTTGGGTACAGTCATTTAAAGAGACGACTCAGTGAAACAGAAGAAGTGAAAGTAACAATTTGGGTACAAGTCATTAATTGTGACAACTCAGTGGAACAGAAGTAACAATCTGGGTACAGTTGTTTAATGTGACAACTCAGTAGAATAGAAAACGTTAAAATAGGAACACTATCTGACAGAAGGAATGAAAGTAACAATTTGGGTACAGCTATTTAATGTGACAGCTCAGTGGATAAGATGGTATTTTGTGATTGCTCGGTTACATAAAGAGTTAATATCATCAACTAAGAAATGAAGTTACCTTGTGACTGCTGTCACAGTTCTTTCAGTTGCAGAAGCATGTTTGGTCTACATATTGTGTACTGTCTTCATGTAGCAGTCATTTACATTAGATCACCCTGAACACACTGTGTACTGTAGGTTTAATCTATACAAGCAGTTCTTGTAGAATATAGAACTCCCACCCCAGCTTCTATGCTAACCATTCAGCTTAAAGCACAGTGAATTGTTATTGTTTGTTGCTGGTTTCTTGGTGCTGATTTCTGCCATACAGAAAACCTAGTTCTTTAGGCATTTTTTACTTCTTGTTTGTTTTATTTACTTGGTTCAGGTAGTCAATATTTTATTTGTTGGTTAGAGAAATTCAAGGTTGCATACTCTTAGACTGCATCCAGTGTAATCAGAGTAATGTGATTTTTAGAATGTAAGACATGTTTACAGTGTTCTGTTCTAAGAACACACAATTAATAACAATTATAGCTAATGCAGTGGTAATGATGATTCAGTAATTAGACACTCAGTGTGTGAGAATAATACAAAACTAACAGATGCTGCTGGTGAAGGGAGTGATGCATGTTCAGCACATCATGTTACTGTGTGCAGTTATGACAAGCATCAGTTAGATATCACACTTGAGAGTAACCTGTTAAATGTGATATGAGTGTACTGTATGAATGCACATATGTGAATAGAGTGTCCTGTACCAACACAAGTACATGATCCCAGTGTCCATTACAAACACAAGTACATGATCCCAGTGTCCTGTACCAACACAAGTACATGATCCCAGTGTCCATTACAAACACAAGTACATGATCCCAGTGTCCATTACAAACACAAGTACATGATCCCAGTGTCCTGTACCAACACAAGTACATGATCCCAGTGTCCTGTACAAACACAAGTACATGATCCCAGTGTCCAGTACAAATACAAGTACATGATCCCAGTGTCCTGTACAAACACAAGTACATGATCCCAGTGTCCTGTACAAACACAAGTACATGATCCCAGTGTCCATTACAAACACAAGTACATGATCCCAGTGTCCTGTACCAACACAAGTACATGATCCCAGTGTCCTGTACAAACACAAGTACATGATCCCAGTGTCCAGTACAAATACAAGTACATGATCCCAGTGTCCTGTACAAACACAAGTACATGATCCCAGTGTCCATTACCAACACAAGTACATGATCCCAGTGTCCTGTACCAACACAAGTACATGATCCCAGTGTCCTGTACAAACACAAGTACATGATCCCAGTGTCCTGTACCAACACAAGTACATGATCCCAGTGTCCTGTACAAACACAAGTACATGATCCCAGTGTCCTGTACCAACACAAGTACATGATCCCAGTGTCCTGTATCAACATAAGTACATGATCCTAGTGTCCTGTGGCAACATAAGTACATGATCCCAGTGTCCTGTATCAACATAAGTACATGATCCCAGTGTCCTGTGGCAACACAAGTACATGATCCCAGTGTCCAGTACCAACACAAGTACATGATTCTTGTGTGCTATACAAACAAAAGTACATGACCTCTATGTCATGTACACCACACCACATCTTTATAAATTGCCTGCCACTGTTTCTTTGTTTCTGTTACTCACTAAATAAAACATTGACACAGAAAGCTTTCAAGTGCAAACATGCACATCGCTGCTCAGAAGCCAGGTGTCAGATCTGTACGGCCAGAGAGTGAGATAGTCGCTGTATCTAAATATCAAGGCAGCGCCCTAACTAATAATAACTAGGTAAATTAAAAGAAGCTTGATCCTTTGGTGGTTGCTCTTGCTCTTCTTGCTTATTGCTCTGATCATGCACAGTCAACCTATCTCCAACTCTGTTGGGAACTGCTTTCTGCGGACAAGAAGTTTTTATGCTCCTATGACCTCGTTTCCTGTCCAACTGGTCACTTTTTGGCATTTAAAATCAACCTGAGGCCAGATTTCTGAGAGTAACAGACATATCGGGTTGAGGGTTTGACAGCTGCAAGCCATCTAACTCCATATGTAGAGACATAGCGAACTGTGGTGACATAGTGTTCAGGACTGCCAAGACAGTGGTTTAGGGTCAATCTCCAACACAGACAGGACTATTTTTCCAACCAGAATAGCTCTGGGATCAACTAAAAAATTGGATACCAGACAATTTTTAGAATTTTGGGGGAATTTCTTGAGAAGGAAAGGTGACAAGGAAGAGAACTTGCGACCTCAGATATTATGTTATGGCCTAGAATATGTGAAAGCTGAACATTTCACACCTGAAAGGCAGTATGAGCTATGTGACTGCCTTTACCTTTAGAGTCAGAACTATCCCCTGCTTCCTTGCTTTAGGGGAATTAGGACATTTTCTACTGAACGCAGAGACAGAAATTAACAACTTAACACAGAGACAGAAATTAACACTGAAACTCTTTGCGATAAGGACATTAGCAAAAGTGATGCCGACCAATTAGTAGTAGCAAGATGTATCAGAATTAGAACAGAAACATGAGTATTTAAACATAAATTAGAGCTAAGACTGTTGTCTTTGTCATAAGGAACTGACACTGTTGCTACCGCTTGTATCCGAATTTTGTTGAGATATTCATTGTTATTATGGCCTTGAATATGATAATGAGGATGTTTGTAAACTGAATCAGAGGCATTGCAGAAATGTGCATGAATCAGGTTAGGAAAATTTATGATTTTGTGACATTAGACTCTATTGCGCTATATGCTATATGTGTATATATATATATATATATATATATATATATATATATATATATATATATATATATATATATATATATATATATTCAAAACAAAGAAAAGTAACAAGGAGAGAAGAGAGTAAATGCATCTACAGCATTGCACCACACAGAAGCATCAATAACACAACTCATATCACAAGGGACCAGTGACCTTCTAGTGTATCAGTCTACAGATTGTTTGGGCAATATCTGATTTGTTTCTGTCCACATCTTTGGGGTTGGTGTTGCATTCAGTGCATTCTATGACTTGTATTATGACAACTTGTATTATCCAATTCCTGGTTATGTTTTTCCAACACACACATTAATATACAAGTGCAATGACACACTAAAACACACGCGCATGCACACACACGCATATATATATATATATATATATATATATATATATATATATATATTATATATATATAGGTTTATGCATATGTTTTTCCTGCATTTTATTATTGATACTTTGTGAATAATATCTCTACAATTTTGTTCAAATTTTCAAAACAATTATTTTCTTTTCATGAGAACTGAAGCTAATATTTGTTTCATGCTTATCTGTGACTGGCAACTTTTATACATGAATAAAAACTGTGTTAATTCAAAGCCTGCTGTTTCCTTTTTCAGATCTTTTATCTTCAAATTTTATCCCTTAAGGTGCAATTTATGCTAAAGCAGTGAGTGAATGATGTGTTTCATTTCACTTATTGTTTCATTTCTTTGTGTTTCTCCTTAAGTATTTTAATTTTTAATTAATATTACTTTAATTATTGCATGCCCAATAATCATTTTAGTGTTCTTTATTTTTCTTTCATGTTATAATTACTATGATGCAAATTAAATAACATACTGACCTTGAGTAAAGATGTGTTTAATTTATTTGAAATGAGGATAAAATATTTGAGAATGATCATGATACACATTATGGTTTGTTTTCAATCTGGCATGGCTACCATTTTTTCAAACCAGCATGGCTATCCTTGCTAGTGTGTGTCAAGAGAGTTTTTTCCAAGTTGAGGAATAAAAATTGCTTGCCTAAGTTTTCGCCACATAGTCTATAAGCAAGGATTTATGTTTAAAACCCTAAGCTTTACCAAGGATTGAACACATGCCCCACACTGTGTGAGGTGCATTTTCTGACAGCTTCGGCCACTCACTCAATCCTCAGTTGCCTGCTCCTCATGGAGTGATTTATATTTTCCTACGGAGGCCAGCATGCTCAAACAAATAAAAGCAGACGTTCTTAAACTTCCGGTGCGTTGATGCCGAGATAACAGGTTCAACCCCTACACAGGTCTCTTGGACTAAAATGTTGACTTCTCCTCCTTGACGTGGGGATGTAAATTACAAGTACCTCAGAGGTTGGAATTGGTTCGCCTGATTGTGAGGGACACTGGTAATAAGGAAAGCTAATCCACACGCAATAATCAGTCCAGTGCACTAGAAGTAGTAACATATGTATGGACTACACTTGATTTCAAAGCAAAACATATTGTCCTATTTTCACAGTGTATACTCGCATATACATTTCATGTACTGAAAGTAAACATGCCTCATTATTATCTTAATAGTGTTTGTGTTCTTTTATTCCGTATTTGAATAGCAACAGAATTATTTATATGTATATATATATATATATATATATATATATATATATATATATATATATATATATATATATATATATATATATATATATTCTTCTGTTGCTGCCTATCATCTTTCAATAGAGTACCAATTCCTTTGTAGACTTGTTCATTATTGGTTGGGTTTTGCAGTTAAAGTTTTATGTGGGATACTCTCAAGCCAACCCTCCTTAGTTGCCTCATACGACATGCATGGTAGGTTACAGTGTTACTATTCTTTTCATCTCTTATGGGTCCTGATAACATACAGGATATATATATATATATATATACACACATTAAGATTAAGAGCAGAATAAGGCAAGCAAAAGCCGTATTTCAGAAAATGAAGAGTATCTTATGCAATAAGTCATTGTTACTGAATGTAAGAAAGAGAGTGCCGAAATGCTAAGTAGAACCAGTTTTGCTGTATGGCAGGGAATCTTGGAATGTAAAATGAACAAATTAAGAAGAAATTAGAAGCAGCAGATGTGGTTCCTGAGACGAATGTTGCGAATTCCTTGGACTGCCAGAGTAACTAACAATGACTGCCTGAAACAGGTTAATGAAACTAGAACATACAACAATAAGAAAGAGACAAACATCTTTCTTTGGTCATGTGATGAGAAGAGAGGCATTGGTGAACATCGTGACAACTGGAAAGATCGAGGGGAAGAGAGGCAGACCAAGATAAATGATGGTAGTGGATGGATTGAGACGGTGGCATGGAGGAATATTAGCAGCAGAGTTGATCCAAAAAAACAAAGACCGAGATCTGTGGAGAGCCATGAACGCCTACGCCAGTTTTTGTGTTTCAGTTCTAATCACTGGAACACATTAAAACTACTCTTTAGAAGTCAGTGTTCAGTGGGGGAAAAAATGACTCGTATATGTATATGTCTCATAGTGGAAAATGTAGGCAGTCAAATTAATGTTACTTGGTTATTTTCTTGTTCTTGCTCTATTCCATAACTGTATGTAGGTCGATAGTGTACCGTAGTGATTCACTTGTATTGTCCACATATTGTTACAATATATCTCTGTCCGCACCATGAGTTGTATGTGGTATATGGTAAGTAAACAGGTATGTAAAGGACTCGTTTTCACTCATGAAGGTACACTGAGCATGTGGAGCTAGACCCATATTTGTATAGACCAATCGACAATCCACAGGTGTGGTCAGTATCATTCCAGCCACTGTCACTTTCCCAAGACACAGACTTGGTCGACCTGGCAGCTCAAGTCCATTAAAACAACTGTTGGGGTGTATGGGACTAGCCTCATATTTCGATAGACCAATCAGCCCTTGATGGGTGATGTCGTCAGCATCATGGCAGCCGCCTTTGCCGCCCAGAACATTTCCTGGTGCCCATGTTACAGTGGGTTAATCTGTGTGCCAGGTCATTTTTACAGAAATTCCCGCCTCATAGCCTGTTCCTGTTTCTCACACGACAACCTGACCAGCAGCCAAGTGTGCTAGCCTTGGCACTACTTCGGCTCCCTAGCATTCACAAATACTCAACATCAGCATCGAGGGGCATGGGCGGTCATGTTTTACCATCTCACACGGTCACCAGAGTCTCGAATCAGGTCTGTGTTCCTGTCCCGTGCATGCCATGCTGCCAAACCATCCAGGTATTATCCATTGCCATTTGTCTTCCTCTTGCTCTCTTCCCTTCAAGCTTGCCAGTTGTCACTAAATTTTCAAGTCCATGTCTCCTCATAACATGTCCAAAATATCTTGACTGTCTATGTCTAATTTCTCCATTGACTTTTCAAATACTAGTTATTACATAACAAGCAAACACTGGCAGTCACTGCTGCTCTCCGCTGGGTGGAGAATACGACACACACGCACATCGTGATTGTAACTGACTCAGAAATCATGCTGACGGGGATGAGGACGGGCAGGCTTCGTGCGGAGTGGTTTGCTTCGCTTCGGAGGTCACGGGTGACAAGCATCGCCTGGATCTTTTCTCCGGGGCATGCCGGTGTGCTGGGAAATGAACAGGCGGACATATTGGCTGCCTCTGCAGAACTTGGTGGAGTATTGATACATGACAAGGCAGACGTGGTTGCGGCCTTGTGGGAGCACGTGTACACCTCGGAAGAGCAAATGGATTACCATGGTCTGGCAAGAATGAAACAGCGAGGAGTGACGAAGGGATCTGGCCGACGCTCAACGCTCAGAGGAAAGGCGAGACGGACATATAATCAGATTGCTACCGGTACTATTGGTGTTGGAACTCTTCCCTGGCTGCTGAGGATGGGGACGGAGCGCTTATGGGAATGCCCCGAATGCTGTGATGTCGATTCCTAAATCTATCAATCAATCCATCAATCAAGCAAACAATAAATGTGTTCACAATTGTAGTTAATGTTGAAACTTGCCAAGATTTAACAACAGTCTTGGCCTCCTACAGTGGTACACTTGTGGGATATTCCTAAACAAATATTTTGCGTACACGAATATGTGATATTTGGGGATCTGTATAGTTAAGTTGTGAAGCCGCCTACCTCGCGATTTGAAGGTGAAAACAGATTTCAGATGAATTGTTAAAGGAAATTTCGTGTGCTGTACAATTGCTTGGCAATGAATAAATCACTAAAAACAATGAGAAGTAGATTGTTAGATTTACTAGAACACGATTGTAAGAAACAAAATGGACTTTGCGGCTAAAGCCTTCGTCAGCACAGAACAAACAAACACAAACTGACACACGTACATGAATAACACTGCGTGAAAATACAAAGGTTTCTTATCTGTATCCTTGATATGTCTGAACGCATTTGATGACTATCAGTGGATTGATTGAACCAGATATGTAGTTAAGGCGGGTCAATGGACTAAAAGTCAAAAATATCACAAGCCCAGGAATTGGCCTAGCCACCCGAGGGGAGAACAGGATGAGGATTCCAATGAGCGATTAATCGGCTCTTGGCAGTGACTTAGTTTTAAAGCCGCCTGACTATCGCAGTCGCCGCAAACCGTACAGGTTAGGGTTTTATTTTTGCGTCCGACAGAAAACAATCCATACCTTACCGAGTATTCGAACTCGGGTCTCAGGACTGGGAACCCCGCGCTCTAGCCCTCATAAAATGAATGTATTGCAATATTTTATCAGGTCTGTTGTCTATTGTACCCAAGCTCAACAATAATTTCTGTGACGTGGGCCACCCTTCACCTATCACTGTCCCTAACCTTCTTGGGTCACTATAGTATTGCTCTGTCCTTCCATATTTCTATTGGGGGAAACTGTAAGTAGATATGCTGCCACCAGCAGCTCTGTTAGCTCTCTGAGGACATACACCTCACTACCACTTTATGGTGGAGTCACAGTCTAGGTATATGAGGACACATACACCTCACTACCACTTTATGGTGGAGTCACAGTTAGGTATATGAGGACACATACACCTCACTACCACTTTATGGTGGAGTCACAGTCTAGGTATATGAGGACACATACACCTCACTACCACTTTATGGTGGAGTCACAGTTTAGGTATATGAGGACACATACACCTCACTACCACTTTATGGTGGAGTCACAGTCTAGGTATATGAGGACACATACACCTCACTACCACTGTATGGTGGAGTCACAGTCTAGGTATATGAGGACACATACACCTCACTACCACTTTATGGTGGAATCACAGTTTAGGTATATGAGGACACATACACCTCACTACCACCTTATGGTGGAGTCACAGTCTAGGTATATGAGGACACATACACCTCACTACCACTTTATGGTGGAGTCACAGTCTAGGTATATGAGGACACATACACCTCACTACCACTTCATGGTGGAGTCACAGTTTAGGTATATGAGGACACATACACCTCACTACCACTTTATGGTGGAGTCACAGTCTAGGTATATGAGGACACATACACCTCACTACCACTTTATGGTGGAGTCACAGTTTAGATATATGAGGACACATACACCTCACTACCACTTTATGGTGGAGTCACAGTCTAGGTATATGAGGACACATACACCTCACTACCACTTTATGGTGGAGTCACAGTTTAGGTATATGAGGACACATACACCTCACTACCACTTCATGGTGGAGTCACAGTTTAGGTATATGAGGACACATACACCTCACTACCACTTTATGGTGGAGTCACAGTCTAGGTATATGAGGACACATACACCTCACTACCACTTCATGGTGGAGTCACAGTTTAGGTATATGAGGACACATACACCTCACTACCACTTTCGTGGTGGAGTCACAGTCTAGGTATATGAGGACACATACACCTCACTACCACTTCATGTTGGAGTCACAGTTTAGGTATATGAGGACACATACACCTCACTACCACTTTATGGTGGAGTCACAGTTTAGGTATATGAGGACACATACACCTCACTACCACTTCATGGTGGAGTCACAGTCTAGGTATATGAGGACACATACACCTCACTACCACTTCATGGTGGAGTCACAGTCTAGGTATATGAGGACACATACACCTCACTACCACTTCATGGTGGAGTCACAGTCTAGGTATATGAGGACACATACACCTCACTACCACTTCATGGTGGAGTCACAGTCTAGGTATATGAGGACACATACACCTCACTACCACTTCATGGTGGAGTCACAGTCTAGGTATATGAGGACACATACACCTCACTACCACTTCATGGTGGAGTCACAGTCTAGGTATATGAGGACACATACACCTCACTACCACTTTAATGGTGGAGTCACAGTCTAGGTATATGAGGACACATACACCTCACTACCACTTAT
The DNA here is from genome assembly GCA_014155875.1 of Cepaea nemoralis. Lineage (NCBI taxonomy): Eukaryota > Metazoa > Mollusca > Gastropoda > Stylommatophora > Helicidae > Cepaea > Cepaea nemoralis. The sequence goes on from JACEFZ010024807.1 coordinate 239,238, forward strand.
GGTGGAGTCACAGTCTAGGTATATGAGGACACATACACCTCACTACCACTTTATGGTGGAGTCAGAGTCTAGGTCTTTGAGGACACATACACCTCACTACCACTTTATGGTGGAGTCACAGTCTAGGTATATGAGGACACATACACGGTATGACTACGTATATGAATTAAATGAGATGCTCCCCATCAGGGACTGGGTGAAGCCGGGCCGGGACAGACAGACAGACAGATAGACAGACAAACAGATAGTCGGGAACGGGAGAGCTTATATGACTACGTATATGAATTAAATGAGATGCTCCCCATCAGGGACTGGGTGAAGCCGGGCCGGACAGACAGACAGACAGATAGACAGACAACAGATAGTCGGGAACGGGAGAGCTTATATGACTACGTATATGAATAAATGAGATGCTCCCCACCAGGGACTGGGTGAAGCCGGGTCAGACAGACAGACAGACAGATAGTCGGGAACGGGAGAGCTTATATGACTACTTATATTAATTAAATGAGATGCTCCCCACCAGGGACTGGGTGAAGCCGGGCCGGGTCAGCCAGACAGACAGACAGACAGACAGACAGACAAACAAGCAGACAGACAGACTGATAGATAGATAGATCCCCTCCAGGGCCTGGGCGAAGCCGGGCCGGGTCAGCTAGTATATATATATATGGGAAATTCTACATATAGGAGAAATTCAGAAATTTGATGAAATTCGACATAATGGAGATCTTCTACATATAGAAGACATGTAAGCCTATTAAACCACAAAGGGTTGTCAGCATGCCAAAATGGATAAGAACGCGTGTTCTTAAACATCCAGTGTGCTGATGCCGAGGTAAGGGGTTCAACCCCTACACCAGACAGTTGAACTAAAATGTTGACCTCTCGTCCTTGACTTGAGGACGTACATTACAAGTACCTCTGAAGTCGGAATGGGTTAGCCTGATGACGAGGGACACTATTATAGGGAAAGCTAATCCACATGCAAAATTTAGTCCAGGACTACTAGAAGTTGTGTGTATGGTCTATGCTTGAGTTCAAAGCTAGCAAGCGCAAATAAAAATTTAAAAAAAACAATGAATACACTCAATGTTAGCTACTGTGAATAGGTCAGATTTGTTCTATACTTGTATAATGGAACATCTACTGGGGTTTCATAATGAACTATGCTGAAGTTGTACAATTGTACTTCTTCTCCTGTGCATCCTTGTCTAGAACAGGCATTGGCTATTATGACTCTCCCCATCTTTCTGTTATCTGATATGTTAATGAAGTTGATGTTACTTATATGTTATTTGTTGTTCAGCTGTTTAAGTTTTTCACATACATCTTTCTCTACTTATGTTTTCTCTCTTAAGGCTAATTTCTCTATTCCACCTCTTTACTGATATGCCTCATAAATTTAATTTGTCTTTGCTTTATGGTATTTATGAGTGGTCTTGTAATATCTGCAGCTCTCATTACCTAAAGATTTCTCTTTTTTGATATTCTCAGTATTTTCTCAAACACATCTCCACTGCTTCCAGTATTTTCACCACTTCATTACTAATTGGCCGATAGTCAAACTCACAAAGAGAAAGTGCACCATAGTATAGTTTTGAATAAATCTGTAGTGTGAGCTATAGAATGTCTTTTTTATGTCTGCACATTAAATACTGCTACTGGCACCTTGCCATCTTGACAGACGATAGTTTGTTACTTTGTGCTTCAAAAACAAAAAGGCATAATAACCTCTTTTTAGTACAAAGCCTGGGCTGAATTGTAGAGACCATGTTTTACCCATGCAGCATGATCTCTCCTCTCTCTCTCTCTCTCTCGATCTGCCTAGTTTACTCCAGAGGAAAGGTGCACATTAAATATTGCACTTATCTTGTTACCCAAGTTTTTGGTTTTTTTTTAAATAATACATTGCATAGGAAATCAGTGTTCTTCTCTTCTCCTTTAGTTTTGAATTTAAGTTCATTTAAAAATGTTTCTTTGTCACTGAAAGTGCATCTATTTCCTATAGGGCACATACAAAAGTGATCTTCACTTTCAAGATGTTCACTTTACATACAGCAACCGACCTGGTGTCAGTGTGCTTCAAGGAATTAGCACTACCATTAAAGAAGGACAAACTGTAGCCCTTGTTGGTCACAGTGGTTGTGGTAAAAGCACTATAATAAATCTGTTAGAACGATTCTATTCCTGTGATAGCGGAAGTCTGGTGAGTGTGTACTTTCATGTGTCTTTGAGCTTTGTTCTTACCAACAACCTTTAAATTAAATTAATTAATTTTACCCATGTTTGGACATTTGAAAACATTATGAACTTTGTTATGACTCAACAGTAATGCAGATACAAGTGATGAAAGAGGTAGCGTAATAAATAATGGGTGTAAGTAATGCTATAATTCTGCAGCATAAATGTGTTATTTTAATTATAAAAGTTCTTCTTTGAGAAGAGACAGACACTAGTTTGTTTTTTTAGGTTTAACTGATTCAATGCCAAACAAAAAGTCGGTTATGACCAAGCATGGCACAGTCAAATGAACAAGTATAAGGGGGCTACACATGAATACCTGAAAAGTGTGACAGAAATTGCAATAACCATGCCATTGTCTTGTAACCTGTCAATATTGTTGTTGAGGATGTCAAATGTGTTTAGCATGTGACATCAAAGTTCGAATGAACATGGTTACGTCATAAGAACAGTTTAAAGATGGCCACCCCACTTTTGACATGCATTAAAGAGTAGCAGAGTTCATTTATCCATTTTTTGATCAGTGAAGAGGTGAAACCTTTAAAAATGCATTGGTGAATAAAGGTCCAGTATGGTAATGCATGCCTTCACACCTCACTACCACTTTATGGTGGAGTCACAGTCTAGGTATATGAGCACACACACACCTCACTACCACTTCATGGTGGAGTCACAGTCTAGGTATATGAGGACACATACACCTCACTACCACTTCATGGTGGAGTCACAGTCTAGGTATATGAGGACATATACACCTCACTACCACTTCATGGTGGAGTCACATTCTAGGTCTCTACCAACAAATACACCTCACTACCACTTTATGGTGGAGTCACAGTCTAGGTATATGAGGACACATACACCTCACTACCACTTCATGGTGGAGTCACAGTCTAGGTATATGAGGACACATACACCTCACTACCACTTTATGGTGGAGTCACAGTCTAGGTATATGAGCACACACACACCTCACTACCACTTCATGGTGGAGTCACAGTCTAGGTATATGAGGACACATACACCTCACTACCACTTCATGGTGGAGTCACAGTCTAGGTATCTGAGGACATCTACACCTCACTACCACTTTATGGTGGAGTCACAGTCTAGGTATATGAGCACACACACACCTCACTACCACTTCATGGTGGAGTCACAGTCTAGGTATATAAGGACACATACACCTCACTACCACTTCATGGTGGAGTCACAGTTTAGGTATATGAGGACACATACACCTCACTACCACTTTATGGTGGAGTCACAGTTTAGGTATATGAGGACACATACACCTCACTACCACTTCATGGTGGAGTCACAGTCTAGGTATATGAGGACACACACACCTCACTACCACTTCATGGTGGAGTCACAGTCTAGGTATATGAGGACACATACACCTCACTACCACTTCATGGTGGAGACACAGTCTAGATCTTTGAGGACACATACACCTCACTACCACTTTATGGTGGAGTCACAGTCTAGGTATATGAGGACACATACACCTCACTACCACTTCATGGTGGAGTCACAGTCTAGGTATATGAGGACACATACACCTCACTACCCACTTCATGGTGGAGTCACAGTCTAGGTATATGAGGACAAATACACCTCACTACCACTTCATGGTGGAGTCACATTCTAGGTCTCTACCAACAAATACACCTCACTACCACTTTATGGTGGAGTCACAGTCTAGGTATATGAGGACACATACACCTCACTACCACTTCATGATGGAGTCACAGTCTAGGTATTATGAGGACACATACACCTCACTACCACTTTATGGTGGAGTCACAGTCTAGGTCTTATGAGCACACATACACCTCACTACCACTTTATGGTGGAGTCACAGTCTAGGTATCTGAGGACACATACACCTCACTACCACTTCATGGTGGAGTCACAGTCTAGGTATCTGAGGACATATACACCTCACTACCACTTTATGGTGGAGTCACAGTCTAGGTATATGAGCACACACTACACCTCACTACCACTTCATGGTGAGTCACAGTCTAGGTATATGAGGACACATACACCTCACTACCACTTCATGGTGGAGTCACAGTTTAGGTATATGAGGACACATACACCTCACTACACACTTTTATGGTGGAGTCACAGTTTAGGTATATGAGGACACATACACCTCACTCCCACTTCATGGTGGAGTCACACAGTCTAGGTATTATGATGGACACACACACCTCACTACCACTTCATGGGCGTCACAGTCCTAGGTATATGAGGACACACACACCTCACTACCACTTCATGGTGGAGTCACAGTCTAGGTAATGAGGACATATACACCTCACTACCACTATGGTGGAGCACAGTCTAGGTATATGAGGACACATACACCTCACTACCACTTCATGGTGGAGTCACAGTCTAGGTATATTGAGGACACACACACCCTCACAATCCACTTTATGGTGGAGTCACAGTCTAGGTATATGAGGGACACATAACACCTCACACCACTTTCATGGCTGGAGTCACAGTCTAGGTATATGAGGACACCTACACCTCACTACCACTTCATGGTGGAGTCACAGTCTAGGTATATGAGGACACATACACCTCACTACCACTTCATGGTGGAGTCACAGTCTAGGTATATGAGGACACATACACCTCACTACCACTTCATGGTGGAGTCACAGTCTAGGTATATGAGGACACATACACCTCACTACCACTTTATGGTGGAGTCACAGTCTAGGTATATGAGGCACACACACACCTCACTACCACTTCATGGTGGAGTCACAGTCTAGGTATATGAGGACACACACACCTCACTACCACTTCATGGTGGAGTCACAGTCTAGGTATCTGAGGACATATACACCTCACTACCACTTCATGGTGGAGTCACAGTCTAGGTATATGAGGACACATACACCTCACTACCACTTTATGGTGGAGTCACAGTCTAGGTATATGAGGACACCATACACCTCACTACCACTTCATGTTGGAGTACAGTCTAGGTATATGAGGACACATACACCTCACTGACCACTTTATGTGGAGTCACAGTCTAGGTATATGAGGACACATACACCTCACTACCACTTCATGGTGGAGTCAGCAAGTCTAGGTATATGAGGACACAATACACCTCACTACCACTTTATGGTGGAGTCACAGTCTAGGTATATGAGGACACATACACCTTCCTACCACTTTATGGTGGAGTCACAGTCTAGGTATCTTGAGGACACATACACCTCACTACCACTTATGGTGGAGTCACAGTCTAGGTATATGGAGACACATACACCTCACTACCACTTTATGGTGGAGTCACAGTCTAGGTATATGAGGACACATACACTCTCACTACCACTTTATGGTGGAGTCACAGTCTAGGTATCTTGAGGACACTATACACCTCACTACCACTTTATGGTGGAGTCACAAGTCTAGGTATATGAGGACACCATACACCTCACTACACTTTATGTGGAGTCACAGTCTAGGTCTATGAGGACACATACACCTCACTACCACTTTATGGTGGAGTCACAGTCTAGGTATATGTAGGACACATACACCTCACTACCACTTTATGGTGGAGTCACAGTCTAGGTATATGAGGACACATACACCTCACTACCACTTTATGTGGAATTCACAGTCTAGGTATATGAGGACACATACACCTCACTACCACTTTATGGTGGAGTCACGAGTCTAGGTATATTGAGGACACATACACCTCACTACCCACGTTTATGGTGGAGTCACAGTCTAGGTATATGAGGACACACACACCTCACTACCACTTTATGGTGGAGTCACAGTCTAGGTATATGATGACACATACACCTCACTACCACTTTATGGTGGAGTCACTAGTCTAGGTATATGAGGCACACACTACACCTCACTACCACTTTATGGTGGAGTCACGAGTCTAGGTATATGAGGACACATACCCCTCACTACCACTTTATGGTGGAGTCACAGTCTAGGTATATGAGGACACATACACCTCACTACCCACTTTCCTGGTGGAGTTCACAGTCTATGTATATGAGGACACATACACCTCACTACCACTTTATGGTGGAGTCACAGTCTAGGTATATGAGGACACATACACCTCACTACCACTTTATGGTGGAGTCACAGTCTAGGTATATGAGGACACATACACCTCACTACCACTTTCATGGTGGAGTCACAGTCTAGGTATATGAGGACACATACACCTCACTACCACTTCATGGTGGAGTCACAGTCTAGGTATATGAGGACACATACACCTCACTACCACTTTATGGTGGAGTCACAGTCTAGGTATATGAGGACACATACACCTCACTACCACTTCATGGTGGAGTCACAGTCTAGGTATATGAGGACACATACACCTCACTACCACTTCATGGTGGAGTCACAGTCTAGGTATAAGGACACATACACCTCACTACCACTTCATGGTGGAGTCACAGTCTAGGTATATGAGGACACATACACCTCACTACCACTTTATGGTGGAGTCACAGTCTAGGTATATGAGGACACATACACCTCACTACCACTTCATGGTGGAGTCACAGTCTAGGTATATGAGGACACATACACCTCACTACCACTTCATGGTGGAGTCACAGTTTAGGTATATGAGGACACATACACCTCACTACCACTTCATGGTGGAGTCACAGTCTAGGTATATGAGGACACATACACCTCACTACCACTTATGGTGGAGTCAGTCAGTCTAGGTATATGAGGACACATACACCTCACTACCACTTTATGGTGGAGTCACAGTCTAGGTATATGAGGACACATACACCTCACTACCACTTCATGGTGGAGTCACAGTCTAGGTATATGAGGACACATACACCTCACTACCACTTCATGGTGGAGTCAGTCACAGTCTAGGTATATGAGGACATATACACCTCACTACCACTTTATGGTGGAGTCACAGTCTAGGTATATGAGGACACATACACCTCACTACCACAGATGTGTATAAGAGACAGCACATACACCTCACTACCACTTTATGGTGGAGTCACAGTCTAGGTATATGAGGACACATACACCTCACTACCACTTTATGTTGGAGTACAGTCTAGGTATATGAGGACACATACACCTCACTACCACTTCATGGTGGAGTCACAGTCTAGGTATATGAGGACACATACACCTCACTACCACTTCATGGTGGAGTCACAGTCTAGGTATATGAGGACACATACACCTCACTACCACTTTATGGTGGAGTCACAGTCTAGGTATATGAGGACACATACACCTCACTACCACTTTATGGTGGAGTCACAGTCTAGGTATATGAGGACACATACACCTCACTACCACTTCATGGTGGAGTCACAGTCTAGGTATATGAGGACACATACACCTCACTACCACTTCATGGTGGAGTCACAGTCTAGGTATATGAGGACACATACACCTCACTACCACTTTATGGTGGAGTCACAGTCTAGGTATATGAGGACACATACACCTCACTACCACTTCATGGTGGAGTCACAGTCTAGGTCTATACGGACACATACACCTCACTACCACTTTATGGTGGAGTCACAGTCTAGGTATATGAGGACACATACACCTCACTACCACTTTATGGTGGAGTCACAGTCTAGGTATATGAGGACACATACACCTCACTACCACTTCATGGTGGAGTCACAGTCTAGGTATATGAGGACACATACACCTCACTACCACTTCATGGTGGAGTCACAGTCTAGGTATATGAGGACACATACACCTCACTACCACTTTATGGTGGAGTCACAGTCTAGGTATATGAGGACACATACACCTCACTACCACTTCATGTTGGAGTTACAGTCTAGGTATATGAGGACATATACACCTCACTACCACTTTATGGTGGAGTCACAGTCTAGGTATATGAGGACACATACACCTCACTACCACTTCATGGTGGAGTCAGTCACAGTCTAGGTATATGAGGACACATACACCTCACTACCACTTCATGGTGGAGTCACAGTCTAGGTATATGAGGACACATACACCTCACTACCACTTTATGGTGGAGTCACAGTCTAGGTATATGAGGACACATACACCTCACTACCACTTCATGGTGGAGTCACAGTCTAGGTATATGAGGACACATACACCTCACTACCACTTTATGGTGGAGTCACAGTCTAGGTATATGAGGACACATACACCTCACTACCACTTCATGGTGGAGTCACAGTCTAGGTATATGAGGACACATACACCTCACTACCACTTTATGGTGGAGTCACAGTCTAGGTATATGAGGACACATACACCTCACTACCACTTCATGGTGGAGTCACAGTCTAGGTATATGAGGACACATACACCTCACTACCACTTTATGGTGGAGTCACAGTCTAGGTATATGAGGACACATACACCTCACTACCACTTTATGGTGGAGTCACAGTCTAGGTATATGAGGACACATACACCTCACTACCACTTTATGGTGGAGTCACAGTCTAGGTATAAGGACACATACACCTCACTACCACTTCATGGTGGAGTCACAGTCTAGGTATATGAGGACACATACACCTCACTACCACTTTATGGTGGAGTCACAGTCTAGGTATATGAGGACACATACACCTCACTACCACTTTATGGTGGAGTCACAGTCTAGGTATATGAGGACACATACACCTCACTACCACTTCATGGTGGAGTCACAGTCTAGGTATATGAGGACACATACACCTCACTACCACTTCATGGTGGAGTCACAGTCTAGGTATATGAGGACACACACACCTCACTACCACTTCATGGTGGAGTCAGTCACAGTCTAGGTATATGAGGACACATACACCTCACTACCACTTTATGGTGGAGTCACAGTCTAGGTATATGAGGACACATACACCTCACTACCACTTCATGGTGGAGTCACAGTCTAGGTATATGAGGACACACACACCTCACTACCACTTCATGGTGGAGTCAGTCACAGTCTAGGTATATGAGGACACATACACCTCACTACCACTTCATGGTGGAGTCACAGTCTAGGTATATGAGGACACATACACCTCACTACCACTTTATGGTGGAGTCACAGTCTAGGTATATGAGGACACATACACCTCACTACCACTTCATGGTGGAGTCACAGTCTAGGTATATGAGGACACATACACCTCACTACCACTTTATGGTGGAGTCACAGTCTAGGTATATGAGGACACATACACCTCACTACCACTTCATGGTGGAGTCACAGTCTAGGTATATGAGGACACATACACCTCACTACCACTTCATGGTGGAGTCACAGTCTAGGTATATGAGGACACATACACCTCACTACCACTTTATGGTGGAGTCACAGTCTAGGTATATGAGGACACATACACCTCACTACCACTTTATGGTGGAGTCACAGTCTAGGTATATGAGGACACATACACCTCACTACCACTTCATGGTGGAGTCACAGTCTAGGTATATGAGGACACATACACCTCACTACCACTTTATGGTGGAGTCACAGTCTAGGTATATGAGGACACATACACCTCACTACCACTTCATGGTGGAGTCACAGTCTAGGTATATGAGGACACATACACCTCACTACCACTTTATGGTGGAGTCACAGTCTAGGTATATGAGGACACATACACCTCACTACCACTTCATGGTGGAGTCACAGTCTAGGTATATGAGGACACATACACCTCACTACCACTTCATGGTGGAGTCACAGTCTAGGTATATGAGGACACATACACCTCACTACCACTTTATGGTGGAGTCACAGTCTAGGTATATGAGGACACATACACCTCACTACCACTTTATGGTGGAGTCACAGTCTAGGTATATGAGGACACATACACCTCACTACCACTTCATGGTGGAGTCACAGTCTAGGTATATGAGGACACATACACCTCACTACCACTTTATGGTGGAGTCACAGTCTAGGTATATGAGGACACATACACCTCACTACCACTTTATGGTGGAGTCACAGTCTAGGTATATGAGGACACATACACCTCACTACCACTTTATGGTGGAGTCACAGTCTAGGTATATGAGGACACATACACCTCACTACCACTTCATGGTGGAGTCACAGTCTAGGTATATGAGGACACATACACCTCACTACCACTTTATGGTGGAGTCACAGTCTAGGTATATGAGGACACATACACCTCACTACCACTTTATGGTGGAGTCACAGTCTAGGTATATGAGGACACATACACCTCACTACCACTTTATGGTGGAGTCACAGTCTAGGTATATGAGGACACATACACCTCACTACCACTTTATGGTGGAGTCACAGTCTAGGTATATGAGGACACATACACCTCACTACCACTTTATGGTGGAGTCACAGTCTAGGTATATGAGGACACATACACCTCACTACCACTTTATGGTGGAGTCACAGTCTAGGTATATGAGGACACATACACCTCACTACCACTTTATGGTGGAGTCACAGTCTAGGTATATGAGGACACATACACCTCACTACCACTTTATGGTGGAGTCACAGTCTAGGTATATGAGGACACATACACCTCACTACCACTTTATGGTGGAGTCACAGTCTAGGTATATGAGGACACATACACCTCACTACCACTTTATGGTGGAGTCACAGTCTAGGTATATGAGGACACATACACCTCACTACCACTTTATGGTGGAGTCACAGTCTAGGTATATGAGGACACATACACCTCACTACCACTTCATGGTGGAGTCACAGTCTAGGTATATGAGGACACATACACCTCACTACCACTTCATGGTGGAGTCACAGTCTAGGTATATGAGGACACATACACCTCACTACCACTTTATGGTGGAGTCACAGTCTAGGTATATGAGGACACATACACCTCACTACCACTTCATGGTGGAGTCACAGTCTAGGTATATGAGGACATATACACCTCACTATCACTTCATGGTGGAGTCACAGTCTAGGTATAAGGACACATACACCTCACTACCACTTCATGTTGGAGTTACAGTCTAGGTATATGAGGACACATACACCTCACTACCACTTTATGGTGGAGTCACAGTCTAGGTATATGAGGACACATACACCTCACTACCACTTCATGGTGGAGTCACAGTCTAGGTATATGAGGACACATACACCTCACTACCACTTCATGGTGGAGTCACAGTCTAGGTATATGAGGACACATACACCTCACTACCACTTTATGGTGGAGTCACAGTCTAGGTATATGAGGACACATACACCTCACTACCACTTCATGGTGGAGTCACAGTCTAGGTATATGAGGACACATACACCTCACTACCACTTTATGGTGGAGTCACAGTCTAGGTATATGAGGACACATACACCTCACTACCACTTCATGGTGGAGTCACAGTCTAGGTATATGAGGACACATACACCTCACTACCACTTCATGGTGGAGTCAGTCAGTCTAGGTATATGAGGACACATACACCTCACTACCACTTCATGGTGGAGTCACAGTCTAGGTATATGAGGACACATACACCTCACTACCACTTTATGGTGGAGTCACAGTCTAGGTATATGAGGACACATACACCTCACTACCACTTCATGGTGGAGTCACAGTCTAGGTATATGAGGACACATACACCTCACTACCACTTCATGGTGGAGTCACAGTCTAGGTATATGAGGACACATACACCTCACTACCACTTTATGGTGGAGTCACAGTCTAGGTATATGAGGACACATACACCTCACTACCACTTTATGGTGGAGTCACAGTCTAGGTATATGAGGACACATACACCTCACTACCACTTTATGGTGGAGTCACAGTCTAGGTATATGAGGACACATACACCTCACTACCACTTCATGGTGGAGTCACAGTCTAGGTATATGAGGACACATACACCTCACTACCACTTTATGGTGGAGTCACAGTCTAGGTATATGAGGACACATACACCTCACTACCACTTCATGGTGGAGTCACAGTCTAGGTATATGAGGACACATACACCTCACTACCACTTTATGGTGGAGTCACAGTCTAGGTATATGAGGACACATACACCTCACTACCACTTCATGGTGGAGTCACAGTCTAGGTCTATACCAACAAATACACCTCACTACCACTTTATGGTGGAGTCACAGTCTAGGTATATGAGGACACATACACCTCACTACCACTTCATGGTGGAGTCACAGTCTAGGTATATGAGGACACATACACCTCACTACCACTTTATGGTGGAGTCACAGTCTAGGTATATGAGGACACATACACCTCACTACCACTTCATGGTGGAGTCACAGTCTAGGTATATGAGGACACATACACCTCACTACCACTTTATGGTGGAGTCACAGTCTAGGTATATGAGGACACATACACCTCACTACCACTTTATGGTGGAGTCACAGTCTAGGTATATGAGGACACATACACCTCACTACCACTTCATGGTGGAGTCACAGTCTAGGTATATGAGGACACATACACCTCACTACCACTTCATGGTGGAGTCACAGTCTAGGTATATGAGGACACATACACCTCACTACCACTTTATGGTGGAGTCACAGTCTAGGTATATGAGGACACATACACCTCACTACCACTTTATGGTGGAGTCACAGTCTAGGTATATGAGGACACATACACCTCACTACCACTTCATGGTGGAGTCACAGTCTAGGTATATGAGGACACATACACCTCACTACCACTTTATGGTGGAGTCACAGTCTAGGTATATGAGGACACATACACCTCACTACCACTTTATGGTGGAGTCACAGTCTAGGTATATGAGGACACATACACCTCACTACCACTTCATGGTGGAGTCACAGTCTAGGTATATGAGGACACATACACCTCACTACCACTTTATGGTGGAGTCACAGTCTAGGTATATGAGGACACATACACCTCACTACCACTTTATGGTGGAGTCACAGTCTAGGTATATGAGGGACACATACACCTCACTACCACTTTATGGGTGGAGTCACAGTCTAGGTATATGAGGACACATATACACCTCACTACCACTTTATGGTGGAGTCCACAGTCTAGGTATATGAGGACACATACACCTCACTCCACTTTATGGTGAGTCACAGTCTAGGTATATGAGACAACATACACCTCACTACACTTTATGGTGGAGTCACAGTCTAGGTATATGAGGACACAATACACCTCACTACCACTTCTATGGTAGGAGTCACAGTCTAGGTATATGAGGACACATACACCTCACTACCACTTATGGTGGAGTCACAGTCTAGGTATACGGAGGACACATACACCTCACTACCACTTATATGGTGAGTCAGCAGTCTAGGTATATGAGGACACATACACTCACTACCACTTTATGGTGGAGTCACAGTCTAGGTATATGAGGACACATACACCTCACTACCACTTCATGGTGGAGTCACAGTCTAGGTATATGCGGACATATACACCTCACTAACCACGTTAGGGGTGGAGTCACAGTCTAGGTATATGAGGACACATACACTCACTACCACTTTCATGGTGGAGTCAGTCACAGTCTAGGTCATATTGAGGACCATACACCTCACTACCACTTCATGTGGAGTCACAGTCTAGGTATCTGAGGACAATAGCCCTCACTACCACTTTATGTGGAGTCACAGTCTAGGTATCTGAGGACATATACACCTCACTACCACTTCTATGGTGGAGTCACAGTCTAGGTGCATGAGGACAATACACTCTCACATACCACTTTATGGTGAGTCACAGTCTAGGTATATGAGGACACATACACCTCACTACCACTTCATGGTGGAGTCACAGTCTAGGTATATGGGACATATACAGCCCACTAACTACACTTTATGGTGGAGTCACAGTCTAGGTATCTGAGGACATATACACCTCACTACCACTTCATAGTGGAGTCACAGTCTAGGTATATGAGGACACCACACTCACTACCACTTTGATGGTGGAGTCACAGTCCTAGGTATATGAGGACACATACACCTCACTACCACCTTCATGGGGAGTCACAGTCTAGGTATATGAGGACACACACACCTCACTACCACTTTATGGTGGAGTCACAGTCTAGGTATATGAGGACACATACACCTCACTACCACTTTATGGTGGAGTCACAGTCTAGGTATATGAGGACACATACACCTCACTACCACTTCTATGGTGGAGTCACAGTCTAGGTATCTGAGGAACACATACACCTCACTACCACTTCTATGTGGAGTCACAGTCTAGGTATATGAGGACACATACACCTCACTACCACTTTATGGTGGAGTCACAGTCTAGGTATATGAGGACACATACACCTCACTACCACTTTATGGTGGAGTCACAGTCTAGGTATATGAGCACACACACACCTCACTACCACTTTATGGTGGAGTCACAGTCTAGGTATATGAGGACACATACACCTCACTACCACTTTATGGTGGAGTCACAGTCTAGGTATATGAGGACACACACACCTCACTACCACTTTATGGTGGAGTCACAGTCTAGGTATATGAGGACACATACACCTCACTACCACTTTATGGTGGAGTCACAGTCTAGGTATATGAGCACACACACACCTCACTACCACCTTTATGGTGGAGTCACAGTCTAGGTATATGAGGACACATACACCTCACTACCATTTCATGGTGGAGTCACAGTCTAGGTATATGAGGACATATACACCTCACTACCACTTCATGGTGGAGTCACAGTCTAGGTATATGAGGACACATACACCTCACTACCACTTTATGGTGGAGTCCACAGTCTAGGGTATATGAGGACACATACACCTCACTACCACTTCATGTGTGAGTCACAGTCTAGGTATATGAGGACATATACACCTCACTATCCACTTCATGGTGGAGTCACAGTCTAGTATAAGGACACATACACCTCACTACCACTTCATGGTTGGAGTTACAGTCTAGGTATATGAGGACACACGACACCTCACTTACCACTTTATGGTGGAGTCACAGTCTAGGTATATTAGGACATATACACCTCACTACCACTTCATGGTGGAGTCACAGTCTAGGTATATGAGGACACATACAACCTCACTACCACTTCATGGGTGGAGTCAGCGTCCCTAGGTATATGAGGACACATACCCCTCACCCTACCACTTCCATGGTGAGTTCACAGTCCCTATGGTATATGAGGACACATACACCTCACCTACCACTTTATATGGTGGAGTCACAGTACTAGGGTATATGAGGACACACACACCTCACTACCGACTTCATGGTGGAGTCACAGTCTAGGTATACATGAGGAACACCCACACCTCACTAACACTTCCATGTTGGAAGTTTACAGTCTAGGTATATGAAGGAGCAGCATACACCTCACTACCACTGTTATGGGGGAGAGTCACAGTCTAGGTATATGAGGACACCATACACCTCACTACCACATTTAGGGTGTGGAGTCACAGTCTAGGTATATGAGGACACATACACCTCACTAGCACTTCATGGTCGGAGGTCATAGTCTAGGTAATGAGGACACATAACACCTCACCTACCACTTCATGGTGGAGTCACAGTCTAGGTATATGAGGAACCAACACACCTCACTTACCTACAATTCATGGTGGAGTCAGTCACAGTCTAGGTATATGAGGACACATACACTCACTACCACTTTATGGTGGAGTCACAGTCTAGGTATATGTGGACACATACACCTCACTACCACTTCATGGTGGAGTCACAGTCTAGGTATATGAGGACACCACACCTCACTACCACATTCATGGTGGAGTCAGTCACAGTCTAGGTATATGAGGACATATCACCTCACTACCACTTCAATGGTGGAGTCACAGTCTAGGTATATGAGGACACATACACCTCACTACACACTTCATGGTGGAGTCACAGTCTAGGTATATGAGGACACATACACCTCACTACCACTTCATGGTGGAGTCACAGTCTAGGTATATGAGGACACACACACCTCACTACCACTTCATGGTGGAGTCAGTCACAGTCTAGGTATATGAGGACACACACACCTCACTACCACTTCATGTTGGAGTCACAGTCTAGGTATATGAGGACACATACACCTCACTACCACTTTATGGTGGAGTCACAGTCTAGGTATATGAGAACACATACACCTCACTACCACTTCATGGTGGAGTCACAGTTTAGGTATATGAGGACACATACACCTCACTACCACTTCATGTTGGAGTTACAGTCTAGGTATATGAGGACACACACACCTCACTACCACTTCATGGTGGAGTCACAGTCTAGGTATATGAGGACACACACACCTCACTACCACTTCATGGTGGAGTCACAGTCTAGGTATATGAGGACACATACACCTCACTACCACTTCATGGTGGAGTCACAGGCTAGGTATATGAGGAACATACACCTCACTACCACTTCATGGTGGAGTCACAGTCTAGGTATATGAGGACACATACACCTCACTACCACTTCATGGTGGAGTCACAGTCTAGGTATATGAGGACACATACACCTCACTACCACTTCATGGTGGAGTCACAGTCTAGGTATATGAGGACACATACACCTCACTACCACTTTATGGTGGAGTCACAGTCTAGGTATATGAGGACATATACACCTCACTATCACTTCATGGTGGAGTCACAGTCTAGGTATCTGAGGACATACACCTCACTACCACTTCGTGGTGGAGTCACAGTTTAGGTCTATTTTGTGGCATCATCAAGTGAGTTGAGTTGCCGTTTCATCAAGCCTGTGGCTCAGCACATCGGCTTCGACTAGCATTCTTCCGGGTTGGCTTTCCCTAGCCTTTGACTGTCCCCGGCCCACCTACTAGGCAACAGGTTTGTGTTTCTCTTCATCTGGTTCTTATCACTTGACCTGCCCAGAGTGACAGACCCTACTAGTAGCAATAGTACTGTTACCGTAATGATTAATGAGATAACCTTTGCCCAACAGAACAGAAAAGACATTCAAGTGACACCGCACACTTGCAATGTCCTACATAGCTATGAATAAATTATTTCAGTTATCCAAAGCACGCCAACATTACATCAAGTGACACACAACTGCCCTAATCTGATCTTCTGTATTACTATGCAAGTTCGAATCCTGGTGTAGCCACGAAACTTTAAAAACAAAATCTTATAGTGCCTAGTATATCCTCTAATCTCTGTTTTTCTTTCTTCTATGCTTGCCGATCAATTCATGTGAGTTTATTTATCATGCTATTTTAATGGCCTCAATAGTTTCCCAACGATGTCCATTTCCTTCGAAACTTCTGTTTCTGTTGTCCTACTGCTTTCGCTGGTAACACGTAGTAGAGAAGAGGTAGCTGTTATTGTGTGTTATTTGCCTGTATTGTTGCTTGAGCTAATGACGTATTTCATTTCTTAAATGTCTCTTTTAATCAATCTTGCCAACCCTTCCTGGGTCGTTCTCTTATCTTGATTCTAGATTTCCCATGTAGAACGCCCCAGTCACCGATTGATCTTGTTCCATTTTATCTAAATATCCGAACCATTTAGTTCTTTGGTGTTCTGTAAAATTAGTAATTGCTGGTAGCCTTACACTTGTTCTTAGTTTCTCATTTGTCTCTTCTAGGTGTTGCAGCAGCGTTTCTTATACATTTCATCTCACACGATGTGATTTTACGCCTCTGTGATCCTAGAACTGTTCATGTCTGGAATTGGTCCAAAATGACGCCAGTGTCTTGGTGTAGAAACCACTCGGTTGGTATTTGCTACCAGAGACATTGGAATCAACCCTACTGGGCATTGGGTGGGGGTCCGTTGACAGCAAAATGCCAAAAACCCGCGAAGGAAACTATTACCAGCATGTACTTAGCTGTGCTGAATCATGGTATGATGACACTTGCTATGCTGTTTCCCTCTAATATTAGGCTCGCCGTCTAGTCACACAACATTGCAAATCAACAGGAACCAGAAATAAATATGAACGAAATGAGTTCGTCAACGCTTGCGTTCCTCGTCGAATAAATCTTTATTGGTGGCAATCGTTCATACAATGTAACAACGTCACCGTTCCCATGTTAATGGGAGGGCCGGTGAAAAATAATTAATAATCATTTGTAAATATTTAATGTTAACTGTAGAGTCCTATTCCATCCTTCTACTTTCATCAATGACAAGTAAATTTCATACAGTCCAACGTTATGCAAAACTACATTACGCACTTGATTCTAACAGTGTTACTTACGCCGAGCTATGTGTATGTTGACGCCATGACCTCTATTTGACAAACGACCGGCAAGTCCTGATGCTGTGTGCTTTCCTCACTTTCTCTGTGTTAAAGCTCCATCTTCCGATCGTTCTCCGCAATGCAGACTATGCCTCTTTTCCTTATCTTTCTAGAATCCTAGATGTCATGTTTGCTATGTTTTTCTGCTGGATATTTGCGTTCATATTTCAGTGTTGTTATTTATCCGACCGTCTCCATGATCATCCCAAAACCTAACTAACTTTAGTGACGTAGTACGCCGTGACGTCATCTAGCAACTTGCATATTATGCCGCTTCTTGGTTAACTCTTCTTGTTCTGTTTGCCACAATTTCCGTATCTTATTCGAAATCACTGTCCCTTGCCTCCGACGCTACATGGCAACACTGTGATACACCTCTCCGCAGATGTGAAGTCCCAGTCTAGCTGGTTTGTGAGCTTGGAGAGGGGAGATGAACACTGCAACACAGTCCCCAGATGAACTGGGTCGGGGAGAAAATCTCACTTTACTCCAATAGACGCAAGCATTTTCGAGGGGTCAGATTACCAGAACCCAAATGCATCTGACTAAACTCAGTCTTCTAGAGGAGTCACCAACCCACCGATTCCGTAATCACCATTAATTTCTTTATATCAGCAGTGGCAGACTGGTCTAAAAATATTACTTGCCAGGAAGTAAAAACTAAAGATTCATGAATATTTTAAAACAAATTATTGAATGTTTAAATGGAGGCCCACCTCATCAGAGTCCCAAAAGGCCCACTTGTCATCAAGCTAGCTGACACCCTGGCCAGTCCGCCATTGTATAAATGATTAAAGTTTAAATGCCATCTGATTTATCGGTTTGTAGTTCCTCATGTTATAAAGCTCATTTTTCGGTTTGTGATTCCTTTTTGGAAAGGTCGTTTGTAAAGAATTTTAGATTTGTGTGTATATGTGTTTTTCATTTTTCATAACCTTATTTTAGGATGGTCTTTGCTGACGAATAATTTATCTATAACATTTAACTGTACTTGATTGATTAGTGAATTCCACGTTAATCAGAGTGGTGAGGCTTCTTCATTAGCACGTATATAACTTTGTAATGCTGCTTGCTTGCGTTCGCTGGCTGTGAACTCCAGCGCGAAGTCCTGTATGTCGGATGAAGACATCCTGTTGTCCAACATCAGTGTGATGTTATACAGGACGTGAGGTTTGCGTGAGTATCCGTTGTCCCATGTCTGGATTAGTGGTGTGCAGACTGGTAGTTTCTCACCGTGCAGACAGACACTTTCCGACTTCGGAAAAATCAGAGATCCTACTACGTTAGCCAGGACCCCGAAGGGACCTGTTGCCCAGGACGCACGACTAGGACGTGTTAGTAGGTCTTGGCCAGTATAGAACCTGGCTCTGGTGCCTTGGAAACACCTCTGCGTCCCAACACTTTGTAATGATATTTATTGCAATATTTGTTCACTATTTCAAAGATTGATTGATTGATTGATTTAGGAATCGACATCACAGCATTCGGGGCATTCCCATAAGCGCTCCGCCCCCATCCTAAGCAGCCAGTGAAGAGTTCCAACACCAATAGTACCAGTAGAAATCTGATTATATGTCCGTCTCGCCTTTCCTCTGAGCGTTGAGCGTCGGCCAGATCCCCTCGTCACTCCTCGCTGTTTCATTCTTGCCAGACTATGGTAATCCATTTGCTCCTCCGAGGTGTACACGTGCTCCCATAAGGCCGCAACCACGTCTGCCTTGTCATGTATCAATACTCCACCAAGTTCTGCAGAGCCAGCCAATATGTCCGCCTGTTCATTTCCCAGCACACCGGCATGCCCCGGAGAAAAGATCCAGGCGATGCTTGTCACCCGTGACCTCCGAAGCGAAGCAAGCCACTCCGCACGAAGTCTGCCCGTCCTCACCCTCGTCAGCATGCTTTCTGAGTCAGTTACAATCACTATATGCGTGTGTGTCGTATTCTCCATCCAGCGGAGAGCCGCAGTGACTACCTCCACCTCCATTCTGAAGCTGGATGTTGTGGTATCATATGCCAGTCTCTCCTGCACCAAACGTCGACCATTAGCTTTGGCTAAGAACCCCCAGCCACTTCTCTCACCTCTTGACACCGAACCATCTGTGTAGATAATCACATCACCCGAGTGAGCATTGTCCTGAATTAGTTGCTGGATTTCCACTTACGTGGCCCCTGCTGGCCACTCCCTGCACTCCCGGCTTAATGTGATTATAACTCTGCACAAGTCTGACTGTT
The DNA here is from genome assembly GCA_014155875.1 of Cepaea nemoralis. Lineage (NCBI taxonomy): Eukaryota > Metazoa > Mollusca > Gastropoda > Stylommatophora > Helicidae > Cepaea > Cepaea nemoralis. The sequence goes on from JACEFZ010024807.1 coordinate 260,086, forward strand.
CCGCTGGCACTCTGACCCACTCCTCTCCTCGCCTAATGTTCTCCAAGGAGCACACCTGTCTGATCGTATCCTCCGCCTGAGCCATCCATGATTTCCCTCTTATCAGTCGCTGACCCTTAACTGCGTCCAGCGCCTCATGCAGTGGGTGGTCTGTGTCTGCAGCTACTCTGAGGTATGCCTTCGCCTGCATCACCTTGAGCCTACCAGCAACAGTCGGCAGACCAAGGATGTAACGCATACACACTACTGGGGTATCTCTGGTGCATCCCAGAATGACCCGCATAGCTTCGTTCCGTATGCGCTCTAACTTCACTAGCTGACTCCCTGAGACAGTGAGCAGCACTATTTCAAAGAGATTTGAGAGACCCTCGACAAGGCCATCCATATAAGTTTTATCATAAGACTCAGAAAGTGATACAGCTAATTTTTATTATTTTTGGTTGTTTGTTTACTTTCGCTCGCTTTGAACTAAAGCGTAGTGGCGTAGTACATACACGTGCTGCTACTTCTAGTGCACTGCACTGATTTTTGCGTATGGATTAGCTTTCTCTATTACTAATGTCCATCGTCATCAGGTGAACCCTCCCTGACTTCAGGGGTACTTGTAATGTACACCCCCAAGTCAAGGGTAAGAAGTCAACATTTTAGTTGTTTCCTCCCAACCTTGCAGTGGAAAATGATTCTATCCGACCTTCAGTATACTGCATGATTGCATATCAAGGTCAAATAAACTTACCTTCAGAAGAAGAAGAAGAAGAAGAAGAAGAAACCATTTCGCTCTATTCATGTAAGGATGTCTTCATTCGCATTATCAGGGTCGTTGTTCCACCAAGTTCGTCCCATAGCAAAGACAATGAATACAATTGGTTAAATTGTGTTAAAGCTGAGGAAATGTAAACAAGACAACATAGGGAAGTATATAACTATACCAGCTTTTCAAAACAGTTACGGAAAACTAAGAAAGTTGCGGCGACAAGCTTTCATTGGCAAGCACTGATTAGCAGGCTCCAAAATGCGTTAACAGTCATAAAAACAGTTCCAATTGCGGACTGTTACAGTGATAACAAATTGATTACAGGCACATTAAAGGTAAAGTTAAAGAAAGTCAAGTATGCACCAGGAAACACTAAATATGATCTGTGTACATTGAAAAATGACAAGGAGATACAAGACAATTCAAAGAAGTAAAGAACAGATTTGATGTATTGTCTGATCTAGAGATCTTATTTCAAAATGTGGATGATCAATGGGAAATGTTGAAAAATTCAAGCAATTTAGCTGCAGAAAAAACTATCCCAAAATTAAAGAAAGTAGGTCGTAAGAAATGGATGACTGAAAAAATGTTACGACTAATGGAAACATGAAGACTCAACAAAAAACAATCCCGACAAATATGAAGAGATTCACAGAAACGCCAGAACATTATGTAAGCAGGCAAAAGAAGCATGGATTGAGAAAAAATGCATAGAAATTGAAAGAAAAAAAAACACAACAACAACATAACAGTAAAAATACCAAATTAATGCACAACATAATTCAGAGGTTTACTAATAAAAGAATACCAACAGCAACCGGTTGCCTGAAAACATAAGATGGAAAAATCAGAATAGAAAAAGAAAAGATTTTACATGCATTGGCAGATTATGTAAAAAACCTTTATGATGATACAAGAGAAGAACAGTATGTTGTTCGGAATAATTATGAAGGACCATACATTTTGAAGATGGAAGTTCACAATGCTCATAATCATATGAAAACTTACAAGACCCCCGGGGCCCAGACCACAACACGATAGAAATGAGCAATGCCATAGAGTAATATGGAATAGACATGTCACCAGACTGCTGAACACAATATATGATACTGGAGATACCTGCTGATTTATTTAATTCTATATTTATTGCAATCCCAAAGAAATCAGAAGCCTTGGAATGTTATCAAAATCGAACAATTTGTATAATGAGCCACATCACGAAGATTTTGCTAAGAAGCATCATACATAGAGTTACGAAGAAAATACAACGCGAAATAGGAGAACAATGTGGGTTCGTAGAAAGCATAAGTACAGCAAATGCTGTGTATATGTCGAGAACATTAATTGAACATTCTATAGAAGTAAACAAAGATCTACATCTTTGCTTTATTGACTACACAAAGGCTTTCGATAAAGTAAGGCATGTCACCATGATTAAGATGCTTGCAGCAAGCTGCCATAAAGATTGATAATGAAATAGGTCAATACCAGCCTATTAAGGAAGTATTCTACAGGGATGTGTAATTTCTCCAGATCTTTTTTTTCCCTGTACAGTGAAAATATTTTCAAAAATGTAGACTAGAAGATATTAAATGAATCACCATTGGGGGTGTAACAGCAATAACATTATATATGCAGATGATACAGTCTTGATTGCAGACAATGAGCAGGATCTGCAACATTTAGTAGATGTGGTTGTGGCACACAATGAACAACTAGAAATAGAATTAAATTGCAAGAAGACACAGATTTTGGTAGTCACTAGGAAGAAGGAAATACAACAATGTAATACACAAGTACATGGAAATATTTTTAAACAAGTGAATCGGTACAATTATCTCGGAACAGTTATAACTTATAGTAACTGATGGGCGATGCCTTGAAGAGTTTAGAACAATAATCATTAATCGGAATGGCGAAGGTTGCCTTTCCTTTAGCAAGATTGGGAAACATACTTACTAACCAATAAAACAATGTTATTTGCAACGACAATGTAAACAATATAAAATTACACAAAGTAGTGCAGCTTTACATAACAGATTTACGACACATACAGGACGTTGCGGCGATTAGCCTTTACCAGCAAACAAATACATTCACAAACACAACATATAGTCAAGAAGACCTCCCGTGACTACATCAAAAGGTGACGACAGGACTTGGGAGCAGTCGTGGTTTGGCGGAAGGATCTTTACATTGCAGAAAGACACAAACAACTCAGTGATGGGTCCTTCTACCAACCACACCCTACAGATGGCACTGTCGACAATAACCACCAGGTCAAACTGGCCACTTCTACAATGATCCAACAAGGGCTTCTTCCCCCAGCAGCCAAGTCTTTAAATATCCACAACAGCTGTTTGGGTAGATCGACGTTTTACATGCTGCCTAAAACACACAAACTGAACAATCCGGGCAGACCGATCGTATCAGCCTGTGCATGCCCTACTGAGCACATATCCGGGTTCTTAGACAGCATTTTTCAACCGCTGGTTGGTGATCTCCCATCATATTTGAAAGACACCAACCACGCGATAGCGACGTTTGAATCTATTACATTCACGTCTGACAACCAGTATCATATCTTCACCCTTGATGTGGCCTCACTGTACACTTCGATCCCACACAAGGATGGTCTCTCAGCTTTAAAGTTCTTCCTTGATAGGCGCCCGAACCCCACTATTGCCACGGATCCTATTCTACGCCTGGCCGAACTGGTCCTTACTCTCAACTCATTTGAGTTTAACGGCCAGTACTTCAATCAGATCAGTGGGGTTGCAATGGGTACCAAAATGGGCCCTAGCTATGCATGCCTCTTCATGGGCCACCTTGAGCACCAGATATGGCAACTCTACAACGGCAGAGTCCCTGAACTATACAGGCGGTACATTGATGATGGTGTTGGCGTCACCTGTATGCCATTAGCGGATCTCGAAACATTCATAGACTTCTTCTCCAACTTTCATCCTACTATCAAACTCACTTCCCATATTTCTTCGACGTCCGTCAACTTCTTAGACCTTACGGTTTCCATTGGGACCCATGGTCTCACCACGACGGTCTACTACAAACCGACTGACTCTCACGCCTTTCTACTCTACACCTCTTCTCACCCTCCGTCCTGTAAAGACGCAATTCCTTATTCTCAACTTCTGCGTCTTCGACGACTATGCCAAGATGATGAGGATTTTCGCCACAGGGCCCAGGAAATGTTGGACTTCTTCAGACTCCGTGGCTATCCTGATCATGTCCTATCATCAGCCCTCCGCCGGGCTCTACCTATTAGCCGCGCAGAGGCTGTCACCTTTACACCTAAACCAAAAAACCTTCGACCGGTACTCTCTCTCTACCTACCATCCGCACAATATTTCAGTCAAAAATATCCTCTTTCGACATCTGTCTATCCTTCAAGCTGATCCTACTACCAGCGCGATATTTTCAGAGAAACCACTAGTGGCCTACAGACGTGACCGCAACCTCAAAGATGTACTCGTCCATAATAGAGTACAGGGATCTCCACCTCCACCATCACAATTAGGTACTAAGGCTTGCCTAAGACCTCGTTGCAAGACCTGCCCATATGTGGTCCACACCCCAGTGGTGCTATTCCCTAAAAGCAGTTTACGCATCAAGGAAGAATTTTCCTGCACCAGTCGCAACATAATTTATGCCATCATATGCAAACGGTGTGATATGAAGTATATTGGGAAGACTGGCCTCAAGCTAGCTGACAGATTCCGCCAACATCTGCTGGACATCCACACTAACGCCCCCAAGCCTGTCTCCACCCATTTCAACAGCGCCAACCATCAAGGTGCTTCCGATGTCCAGGTCACTGCCATCCAGTCTTGCTCCTCCGGCGCTCAACATCGCAAAAATATAGAAAACCGGCTCATATTCTCTATGGGGTGCCTAACACCACACGGCCTCAACACCCAACATAGTTTCATCTAATCGTAGTCATTTCCCCTCCCCTCCCCACTCTCTTGCTTCCACACCCTCCTAGGTGTCACCCTCTCCCTGTCTCTAACTAGTCCCTTTCTCTACTAAAATTATCTTCTACCCTGTCTCCCTCGGCCCGATTCCGAGTGACCGAACCAGTAGTTACCTGGGGCATCCCGTATTACCACTCTTGGCACTCCTTTCCGTACGCAATATAGTGTGCACCCGCAATGATAATCACTACTCCCCCAGGACCCAATAATCCCCCTACCAGTTAGCAACTACACTAGTATATGCGGTTGTGTGTGCATGCGCAATACACTAGGTACATATGTGTATGTATGTGTATGTGCACAGATATATATGTCTCTCTCCACCTCTCTCTCCCTCTCATAATAATCTTACACCAACCCTCTCACTCTGCCTCTCTCTCTCACTCTCTTCTCTCTCCCTTCTCTCTCTCTCTCTCTCTCTCTCTCTCTCTCTCTCTCTCAATCTCTCGCTCTCTAAATCTTCCATGTTGTATTGCTGGTGGTCGGATCTTGGTATTAAAGCCCCAATACACAAGCACTGGGTGATTTGATCCTTAAATACGCTGTATAACAATCAACCTTACTGACTCTATTTCATAGGGAACAGTGTGAGTGAAGCCTCGTATTTGTAGACCTACCGACTCCGCATACCTCTTGTGGTATGTCGCAGGCACTTTTCCCATCTCTCTCTCTCTCTCTCTCTCTCTCTCTCTCTCTCTCTCTCTCTCTCTCTCTCTCTCTCTCTCTCTCTCTCTCACTCTCTCTCCAAATAATCTCAGCTTCCCTGTGCCTACCTATGCCATGTGTATTGCTAGTGGTAGGATCCTATATAACCTCAATAACACAAGCATTTGGTGATCAAATACGCTGTATAACAATCAACTTTACTGACTCTGTTTCATAGGGAACAGTATGAGTGAAGCCTCATATTTGTAGACCGACCTACTCCGCATACTTCATGTGGTATTTCGCAGGCACTATTCCCCCCCCCCCCCTCTCTCTCTCTCTCTCTCTCTCTCTCTCTCCCCATCTTGCTTCTCTGTGCCTACCAATGCCATGTGTATTGCTGGTGGTCGGATCTTATTCAGCTCCAATAACACAAGCACTGGGTGATTTGATCCTAAAATACGTTGTATAACAATCAACCTTACTGACTCTATTTCATATGGAACAGTATGAGTGAATCCTCGTATTTGTAGACCGACTTACTCCGTATACCTCATGTGGTATGTTGCAGGCACGTTTTCAACCTCTCTCTCTCTCTCTCTCTCTCTCTCTCTCTCTCTCTCTCTCTCTCTCTCTCTCTCACACTCTCTCTCTCCAAACTATCTTGCTTCTCTGTGCCTACCACATCATGTGCTCACCAGTGGTTGGATCTTAAACACCCCAATAACATAAGCATTGGGTGATATGATCTTATAATACGTGGTATAACAATCAACCTTACTTACCCTATTTAATAGGGAACAGTATGAGTGAAGCCTCATACTTGTTGACCGACCCACTCTGCATACACCATGAGGCACATCTCAGTAATGATACCCACCTCCCTCTCTTTCCCTCCCTCCACCCCCTCTCTCTTCTAATATATACCTAACACATGCCCATGTACACTATGTATGAATGTCTGTTGAGCGGTATATATGTATTATGTGCGCTCACGCATATAAGTCCACCCAGACTTCAGGACTTGCCTCAAAATAACATATGTGAGCACATAATGTGATTTTGGTTAGTACTAACATCATGCTTGCGCCCACTCATGCTTCGTTAGTGACTGGTTGCCGTCCTGCCCTCCTGCCTCTGCCCCCCTCCTTTCTATGTGCTCACAGAACCGCAACGCCCGCCACCCCGCCATTATCCTCCATCTAACGCCGTCGGTTGGGTATAAAAAGAATACATCGGAGATATTCTTAGTCACTCACAGATCGGAACTGTGAGGTAAGTATGAACACATTTTTCTTTCAATTCTCATTTTGTTTTCAATTCTCATTTTCTCCTCATTGCTTTAATTTTTTTCATGCTTTTGTTCTTCTCGTCATGTCGTCACCTTTTGATGTAGTCACGGGAGATCTCCTTGACTATATGTTGTGTTTGTGAATGTGTTTGTTTTCTGATGAAGGCTAATCGCCGCAACGTCCTGTATGTGTTGTAAATCTGTTATGTAAAGCTGCACTACTTTGTGTCATTTTATATTGTTTACATTTTCACAGCTTTACCGCAGTTCCACTTGCAACGAGAAAAAGAGTGTTGAAATGCTACATATAACTTGTACTTTTGTGTGGATGTGAAGTGTGGATATGAGAAGACAAGCTGAAAAGCATCTGATGGCTGCGGAAATGTGATTTCTGAGGAACAAGCAAAGATTACCATGGGCAGACAGAAAACATAGTGACCAAACCCTACGAGAAACAAATAAATGAAAACCGTAAAATGATTAGAGAAATTAAACGTAGACAATCAATCACACTTGATGAGAAGAAATAAATTGGAGAACTTGGTTATAACTAGCAAGACTAAGGGGAAGAGAACAAGGGGAAGGCAGAGAAGTAAATACATAGATGGCTTGGCCACGTGGTAGTGTCGGACAAGAACACAGAGCTGATCCACTACTCGTGTGATCCCGAGAGATAGCGAAACATGGCTGCATACGCTTGTCGGCATGGCTCATGATGATGATGAGTCACATGATCACCCAACGAGCAACATAGTCAGGTGACAGACTTGATGTTTTTGTATCTTTCAGCAGACGAGCTGAGGGAATAACGAAGCCGAGTGACAGACTAAAGATTTGATTTATCTTACAGTAGTTTGTGCAGACGAGCTGTTATATTTGGTGAATAACGGAGGCCAGAAAATGACTTCTCATTTCTGGAGTATAATATTATTACTGCTGTCTTCTGTTACTTACATTCACGGGGATATTTATCAAGTGAACGATGAAATAGGAGTCGGGCGTAGCTTTGACGGTATTGGCGGTTTGAGCGGTGGCTCGGTAAGTTATTTATGTAGTAATATGTTATTGAAGATTTAATATATAATTTCCATTTTATAGAGTATTACTATTTGATTGTGAGTAACATTCCCATAAACGGTCAATCGTCAGCTTCCACAACCAGAGAAAAGTACCTATCCTATACTAATAATATGGTACCAATTGAAATTGCAGTTTGATTACGAAGAACGAAGATTAATAATAATATAATATTGATATACAATATAATTTTAATTGACATTATTTAATCATTATGTGTTTCCGGCACTTTTCCGATTGACGGTCCCAAATAGTTCCGCAGTGAATGATAAATATTAGGTGTAAAACAGGGCCTCATTGGGTGATGCTAAATTTCGAAACGAAACACAGCAGAATGTTGGTTAATATATCACCTTTACAAATAATCTTGAAGAAATAAAAAACAACCAGTAACGCATTTTCGCAGTGTTGGTTCATCATCATCATTATCATAATCATCATCATCATCAGGTGCAATGCCGATAAGCGTGGAAGGTCATACGCCCAGACGGAGAGCAACCTGACGAGAATGCAGGATGGCTGCTATCCAATTCACTAACCAGGGATTGACCCCCTTCTCCATAAGTGTAGTCATCAAAATATCATATCGAACTCTATTGTACGCATCCTCGAGATCAAGCGCTGCCGCCATCGTTTCCTGTCTACTCTGGAACCCCTCATAAACGTCTAAGGCAAAGGTGGCTGCATTTGATCAGGTATCTTTTCCTGGCCTGTAGCTCCCCAGGCCTCTTGGAAGAAGCTTCCCCCTTTCCAAAAAATCCTGCAGCTTGACAGTGACTATCTTCTCTAGAACCTTCCCAAATGTATTTTGAAGGGTGATGATCCTAAAGCCGCCAAGCTTTGAATGATCCTTGAATGGTTTTGTGAGAGGGATGAGATAGCTGTGCACCCAATCCTGCGGTACTGACGCTGTCCTAATGCTCTGATTAAAGCAGCCGGCCATCTCCTTCAGGTCCACATCGCTCAAAGCCTTCATGTGGCCATACCTGACACCATCAGGCCCTGGTACCGTGTCTTTTGCCTTTTGCAAAATATGTTTAACATCTTCAAACAGTATGATGTCTTCGTAAGGCATATTCTCTATTGTGCCAGATAATTCCACTCTAACTGCATCCCTGGTATCCGCATCACTGTGATTGGTCTGCTCTAAAAATCTCTGGAAAAACGCCTCCCCTTTCTCCTTGTCTGTTGTCTCGCGTACCCCATCCTCTTTATAAATTGTTCCCACTGTCATAGGCAGATCTTTTCTTTGCATTTGTCTGTACAATTTCCAGAATTTATGCAATGATTTATCACCTCCAATCTCCTTCATAAAACATTCCCATTTTACTTTCTTGGCCTCTGCAGCACATCGCTTGAAAGCCTCCACCTTGTCTTTCTTGTAATTTTCCGCCATATTCACTTCTTCTCGTGAGCTTAGGGGTGTTTGTCGCAATTTCCTTAGCTGCTTCACTGTAGCTCTCTTTGCTTTCCACGCATTGTCTACTTCTGGGGTCCACCATAGGGGCTGCAAAAAAGAAGTTTTAACAGTCCTGTTGCATGCCCCTTGTCTGAGGCGTCCAAGAAGGCTGTCGCTCCACTCATACCAGAAGGTCTTGCGCGCTCTCCCAGCCTTGACTTTCCTCGACTTAGAGATCAGGACTGAGCATGGCATGTGATCACTCCCATGGTCATTCAAAACAGTCCACTTTACACCAAGGACTGATGACTGGGAGACAAGTGCAAAATTAATAGCAGTATCTGCATCGCCAGGCCTCATTGCCATTCTAGTCGGCTTACCATCATTTATGCAGACCACAGAGTCCACCATGGCATCCGCAAGTGCAATTCCTTGTTGATTTTCTCCACTACTGTCCCAATCTCTGTTTCTCGCATTGAAGTCTCCACATATGAGTAGCCTATCACCTGGTAAGTCCTCTAATTCCTTAAGCCAGTCCCATTGTTCCTTTCTGACAAAACAGTCCACTGTGGCATATACATTTATGATGTTCCAACTTAAGCCACCAATCTCCATTTTTATACCCTGGACCTCTCTTGCACTGTGATTCCACTGGCTCAAGTCAAGTGCCACATGCTTTACTCCTTTCTTCACCAGCAGACCTTGCCCATGTCTCTTCTGCCCAGTGGGGTTTATATAACTGACGTACCCACTTAAGAATATGTCGTCATCTGTCTTCTTGCATAAACTCATAATGACAACAACCTTTATTTTTCTTTCCACCTCTTTCTCTCTTTTTTTTTTCTATACCTTTCTCCTCTCTCTCACACGATCGTTCACTTGCTTGCATTTGAAAGTCCTCATTTGTCTTCCTGCCATAGCATTATCCCAATAACTTTCTTTCTTTCTCTCTCTCCTCTATCTCTCTTCCTCCCCCTTCCTTTCTCACTTAAGAACATACCCTCACCTGTCTGCCAATCAGAAAGTTATGCCTCTCTCTCTCTCCCTCACTTAAGAACACACCCTCGCCTGTCTGCCAATCAGAAAGTTATGCCTCTCTCTCTCCCTCACTTAAGAACACGCCGTCAGCTGTCTGCCTGTCATAAAGCTATATATATAAAAATCTCTCTCTCTCACACACACACTTAAGAACATGCCCTTGCCTGTCTGCCTGTCAGAAAGTTATCTCTCTCTCTCTCTCTCTCTCTCTCTCTCTCTCTCTCTCTCTCTCTCTCTCTCTCTCTCTCTCTCTCTCTCTCTCTCTCTCTTTTTCTATACCTTTCTCCTCTCTCTCACACGATCGTTCGCTTGCTTGCATTTGAAAGTCCTCATTTGTCTTCCTGCCATAGCATTATCCCAATAACTTTCTTTCTTTCTCTCTCTCCTCTATCTCTCTTCCTCCCCCTTCCTTTCTCACTTAAGAACACACCCTCGCCTGTCTGCCAATCAGAAAGTTATGCCTCTCTCTCTCCCTCAATTAAGAACACACCCTCGCCTGTCTGCCAATCAGAAAGTTATGCCTCTCTCTCTCCCTCACTTAAGAACACGCCGTCAGCTGTCTGCCTGTCATAAAGCTATATCTATAAAAATCTCTCTCTCTCTCTCTCACACACACACACACACACTTAAGAACATGCCCTTGCCTGTCTGCCTGTCAGAAAGTTATCTCTCTCTCTCTCTCGCTCTCTTTCTTTCTCTCTCTCTCTCTCTCTCTCTCTCTCTCTCTCTCTCTCTCTCTCTCTCTCTCTCTCTCTCTCTCTCTCTCTCTCTCTCTCTCTCTCTCTCTCTCTCTCTCTCTCTCTCTCTCTCTCTCTCTCTCGTCATGACACATCTTGTTGACGAGAAATAATCTACATGGATTGGTAGAAAGAATGTATGTGCAGATAGAAGTGCAAACAAAAATATATGTGAAGCAGAAAAGAAAACAAAGCATTTTTTAAAGTCTGATTTTCAAATCCTTTATTATCACTATCAAATAACACGTTACTTTTAATTACATGAACAGCAAAAGCAAACAAAGAAAAATATAGAAAAATGTGTGTAATAACAATAATAGAGTATAATAATTGAATTTACAAATAGTTTAAACAACACACTTATAGCTAATGGAGATGGGAGATTATATGGGTGGGTGAGGAATTTGTGTGCGGGATATGTGAATTGGCGGGGAGATGTGTGTGTGTGTGTGTGTTGGATGTGTGGTTGAGGGATGTGTGTTTGGCTGGGTGGTTGGAGGTGTGTGGGTGGAGAATATGTGGGTGGGTAATGGGACGGGTGGGGAGATGTGTATAGGCAGGGAGATGTGTAGGTGTGAGGATGTGGTGGATGGGTGGAGGCATGTATGTGTATCTGGATTGTGTGTGTGGTTGGGTGGGGGAGTTGGGGTGAATGGGGGATGTGTGGGTGGGTGGTGGATGTGTCTCATAACATGGTAATATGCATTGTTTATGTTTACAAAATTCATTTGACAATGTTTTCTAGTTATATTTGGTCTCTGACTCAGATCCCTGGGTTCAACTCCATATTTGTAGGTCAGCATGGCCGAATAGATAAGAACACGTGTTCTTAAACATCTGGTGTGCTGATGCCGAGGTAAGGGGTTCAACCCCTACACCGGGCAGTTTGACCAAAATGCTGACCTATCGTCCTTGCTTGGAGATGTAAATTACAAGTACCTCTGAAGTCGGAGTGCATTCACTTGATGGCAAGGGACACTGTTAATAGGGGAAGCTAATCCACATGCAAAGTTCATTCCAGCATTACTTGAAATAGGGGAAGCTAATCCACATGCAAAGTTCATTCCTGCATTACTTGAAATAGGGGAAGCTAATCCACATGCAAAGTTCATTCCTGCATTACTTGAAATAGGGGAAGCTAATCCACATGCAAAGTTCATTCCTGCATTACTTGAAATAGTGTGTATGCACTACGCTTGAGTTCAAAGCGAGCGAGCGCAAATAAAAAATAAAAAACATACTTCAGAGAATGTTCAATCAAACCCACAGCAGCCTGATGACAATGCTGATGGAAGCTGAGGGCAAGAAACAGTTCACAGAGGCACCACCAACAACAAACCCTACCTTGATGTCACCTAACTAGAATACTCACTTCTCAACTGACAGGCATGTCTCTCACACACACACACACACACACACATCTCCCCGCCAACTCACATATCCCTCACCCACCCACATAATCTCCCATCTCCATTAGCTATAACTGTTGTTTAAACTATTTGTAAATTCAATTATTATACTTTATTGTTGTTATTACACACATTTTTCTATATTTTTCTTTGTTTGCTTTTGCTGTTCATTTAATTAAAAGTAACGTGTTATTTGACAGTGATAATAAAGGATTTGAAAATCAGACTTTAAAAAATGTGTTGTTTTCTTTTCTGCTTCACATATATTTTGTTTGCACTTCTCTCTGCACATACATTCTTTCTACCAATCCATGTACATTATTTCTCATCAACAAGATGTGTCGTGACGAGAAAGAGAAAGAGAGAGAGAGAGAGAACTAGAGAGGGAGGGGGTGGCGCTTATCGTCGAACGGTCGTACAAATTTGCTCTTTTGCCCCCTCCCCCATACCACGACTCTGGCTTTACGCTGCGGTTGCATTCTGGAAACGCCTGCCTCGCTAACTTGCGTCGGCTGGGAAGATCCCGATTGGGGGGTGCAGCTCACTCAGCCATCCGAGACAACGAACGCCTGGCGCGGGAAAATGAATGGACGATAGAATTTTTATTTATTTATTTATTTTTTTTGCAAATTACAGGACGTTACGGTCAACATCAGAATTTTTCAACCGCTGTCGATGTACTAGGCAAGATTACGCTCAGTAGTTTGCCATTGTTTTCTGAGCGGCCAGCTCACATATCCCGCAAGTTACCAACGCGGCAAGAACCGCAACCGATTCTCGCGCAGGTTACGTTACTCACGAGAATATACGGGATTACGGAGAAAGACGTTAACCTCTAGGCCAGGGAGACCAGCGATAGACATGTTATTATCTGAGTAATTAATGATAGACACTTTATTGTCCGACGAATGAATGAATAAATGAATGAATGAATGAAAGACACTTTTCTGATGAATGAATTTATGATGGATACTTTATTATCCGATGAATGAATGATAGACACGTTATTATTTGAATAAGGAATTATAGACACTTTACTATCTGATGGTTGAATGATAAAAACTTTATTATCTGAATAATGAATGATAAATACATTATTATCTGATGAAAGAATGATAGACACTTTATTATCTGATGAATGCGTTAGTTAACGATAGACTCGCTATTATCTGAATAATGAATGGTAGACACTTTATTATCTGATGAATGAATGAGTGATAAACACGTTTTTATTCAATGAATGAATTAAAGACACTTTATTATCCGATGAATGAATGACAGACACTTTATTATATGATGAATGAATGACAGACACTTTATTATATGCTGAATGAATGACAGACACTTTATTACATGATAAATGAATGGTAGACACTTTATTATGCGATGAATGAACGATAGACACTTTACTATCCGATGAACGAATGATAGACACTTTATTATTTGATGAATGAATCTCATTCCATCTCATCATGTTCCTATTGTACCTTGCGGTGACGAGGTGAAGTATAAACTTCGTAAGAGTGCCCGATTATGGGCTTCATATATCGATATTCCCATGGACTCTGCTATTCCCTCCGCCCAACGTTTACGTGGTCGGCCTCTTCCTCTGATTCCATCTGGTCTGTACATCATTGCTTGTTGTGGGATGCTGTTGACTGGTAACCTACTTGCATGGCCAAACCATTTGATTTGCTGCTTTCTTATAAATCTAGTGCTGCTTTAACCCCTATCTTTGTCCTGATTTCTTCATTTCTGATCTTATCTCTTCTTGATACGTTGAGTATTCTTCTCAGGAACCTCATTTCTGTTGTGATTTTTCTTTTCTCTTTTTCTGTCACTGTCCAGGTTTGGCATTGGTAGCATAGAGTTGGCAGGAAGATTGTGTTGTAAAGTGCTTTCTTAGTAGTTATTGATACATGTTTGTTCTTTAGTATTGGTGCCATTTGTCCAATGAGTTGATTTGCCTTATTGCACCTATTTTCGATCTCGTCTTCTGATCTGCCATTTGATGATATTATACTTCCTAGGTACTTGAAACTCTTCACTTGTTTCAAGGGATGTTCGTTTAGGTGAATTGTTGTTGTTTGTTCTTCTTTAGTTATAGTCATTATCCTCTGTTTTGCTTGTGCTAATTTTCATGTTATGTTCCCTACACATTTCGTTTAGACTATTCATGTGGTCTTGTAATTCAGCTTCTGATTTTGCTATTAGTGCTTGGTCATCCGCAAACAGGAGTTCTTTAATGGTTAGATTTGCAGATGGTTCTTCTTCTATGTTCTCGTCATGCGGTGTCTTGAGAGACACTTATTATCTGATGAATGTATGAATGAATGGATGACAGACACGTTATTATCTGATGAATAAATGATATACACTTTATTATCCGATGAATGAGTGATAGATGTTTTATCATCTGATGAACGAATGATAAACAATTTATTATTTTATGAATGAATCAAAGACACTTTATAATCCGATGAAAGAATGATAGACGCTTTATTATCTGAATAATGAATGAATGAATGAATGAATGAATGAATGAATGATAGACACGTTACTATCTGAATGTTGTTGGATAGACATTTTATTATCTGATGAATGAATGGATGAATGATATACACTTGTCTTTATTACCTGTGATGGGTAATCCTGACTCTCAGCCATAAGCAGATAGAAAGGATGGAAAGGATACAGAATGAAGCTATGCGCATTATTCTTGGATGTACAAGAGATACAGCATGCAGGGCGATGCGCTACCTTCTTGATTTTCCAACCATTGAAGAGAGAATCAAGTTTGCAGGGCACGCGCCTACCTCAGAATTAACGCAAACACACAGCATCCACTGCATAGTGAAATTAGGAAGGTGAAGGGCAGCAGGTTAAAAAGAGGACGGTCATGGATGGGTCAAGCCGAAGACATTCTTCAACAGGTGTGTTCACTTGAGGACTTAGAACCTGGCGAGGAGTGGGTGCAAGTGCCAACAGACTTCTGCACATCCTTTTCAGTTTGCATCCAACTAGATAGAAAATGCAGACAAGAAAATCCGGCTGCTGTGGAGGCTGAAGTACAAGCGTTGATTTTCGAGAATTCGCTAGACAGTGACGCGGTCATTTACACAGATGGGTCGGTCGTCCGACATGTGAGAAGCTCATGGGCCTTTACAGCTCGGGCCGGAGGGAGAATTGTGAAGGAGGACTCTGGTGCTTTCACTGAAACCACAATTAGCCTGACCATGGAAGTCATGGCAGTAAGTAAAGCAATAACATGGCTCGAGACACAGACATTCACTAGGGCTTGTTTCCTTAGCGACTCAATGAACATGATCAAGAGGATAGAGGAGGGGACAATCCGAAGAGAATGGTTTCTGCCTCTGGAGCGGTCTCGGCTGGCAAAGATTAGTTTCATCTTCGTGCCAGGGCATGCGGGAGTACAAGGAAATGAGCGGGCTGACAAGCTCGCAGGTGAGGCTACTGTGGAGGGCGGACGCGCCATGGACCAGGCTGACATTCTGAATGCTCTACGAGAAGTGAGACTTTTGCAAGAACCAAGTGATGACTGTGAATCTACAACAATGGCCAGACTGTGAGAGCAGCAAAATAAAAGAGGGGTGGCCAAACAAGAACACTACGCAGGAAGCCAAAGAAGATTGATAAACCAACACAGAACTGGCGTCGTTAGCCGCTACACGCTGCGGGATTTGCTGAGGAGGGGATCCGAGCACTTATGGACTGAATGGTCCGATGTGCAACGAGGATGATCTGTCGACTAACTAACTAACTAACCTGTGATGGGATTGCCCCTGTCGTCGCTTAAAAGTTGTTTAAAAGTCGACTTCATTGCACCGGATTTTTATACCACATGGCTGAGTCTCTTTCTGCAGCGCGGAAAGCGTCGCACAAAGTATGAACTCCGTAGCTCCAGCGACGACCCTCAGAAGTCTCCGAAAAAATGCACTCATGAACCGAAGGTTGCGATTGACAGAATCGAACCCACAACTTTCGGAGCCCGAGGCAGATGGTTTGATCACTTCGCCATGGAGACTTCCCTGTGTTGTCATCTACAGCACAATCTTCACAGAAACCGGCCAATAATAGGTGGAGGAATTTAGAAAAGAAACCTCAACCGTCGAAGTTGAAAAATGCTGACCAAAATGGAACAAGGGTTGCGAGCGAACATCTACCCACTTCAATGGATGCTGTGCAAACGTTGAAAGAAGAAGAAGAAGAAGAAGAAGAAGAAGACCTTAGCTTTAGCTACACTCAAAAAGCTACAACGTGACTTTAAATTACAGAATCCGCATACGTAATTGTCGTATTTGAGAATCGCCATCACTAAGTCGACAAACCCTTGTGGGCCAATAGTTTTAGTGTTTTTGTTACTCTTGCTAGCAAGACTGTGGCGAATTCGCAATCCTACATACCACGTTTAATGCACAGCTGCAGCCGATTTTGTAGCAGACCACATTGCACTGGTTTCCATACACTCATATAAGCGTAGGCTGTTTAGTAAGCAATGTCAAACTAATGAACGCAAATTGGTTAGCAAATTGCAACAGCCAAAAGTGCTGAGGTTGTGGAGACGTCATGTAACGGACGTGCAATTAACAAATTATTTCAAAAGCAGTCGACGTGACCGAAAGGACGAGGGCGTTCTAACTTCGAGCTCTTAAACTTTCGGCACGCTGATGGCAAATTACGACTATCTTAGGACATCCTCGTCCGGTAGGGACAGTCATGAGCAACAGGCGACACCAGACCGTCATCCAGCTACTGATGGCGATGCTGGATAGATTGAGGCGGTGGCTTGGAGGAATATCATCAGCAGAGTTGATCCAGAAAATCAATTACCGAGATCTGTGGAGAGTCATGAACGGCTACGCCAGCTGGCATGGCATGGCATTTCATGATGATGATGATGATGATGATGATGATGATGATGATGATGGCGAGTTCATTCAATACACCGGTCAGTTGAGTTTAAACGTTGATTCTCGCTCAGAAAGCAATAGCTAACTACTGAACGTAAAAGAACATTCTGCTGTGTTTCGTATTTACCGGTACCCAATGAAGCCCTGTAAGGGAGACTGTTTACACCTAAGAGTTATCATTCACTGCGGAACTATTTGGGACCGTCAATCGGAACAGTGCCGTGTTTCCTGACCTTTCCTCGGAGTGGAGTACTGAGTTGGTCAGATCCCTGCAGCACCAGTCTCTCCAAGCCATGATGGTTTATACTTTATCTGTTCTTCAACACTATTATACACATACATATGTTTATCTGTTCTTCAACACTACTATACACATACATATGTTTATCTGTTCTTCCATACTATACACATACATGTGTTTATCTGTTCTTCCACACTATACACATATACATATGTTTATCTGTTCTTCCACACTATACATATACATATGTTTATCTGTTCTTCCACACTATTATACACATTAATATGTTTATCTGTTCTTCCACACTATACACATACATGTGATTATCTGTTCTTCCACACTATATACATACATATGATTTATCTGTTCTTCCACACTATACACATACATATGTTTATCTGTTCTTCCACACTATACACATCACATACAGATGATTTATCTGTTCTTCCACATTATACACATGATCCCAAAAGGCAAACTACATCAACGTCATTTGGTTCACAAGTGCATTATTTCGGAGACTCTTGAGGGTCGTTGCTGGAGCTACAGAGTTTGTGCTTTGTGCGACGCTTTCGGCAGTTTGCAGCGGAAAGAGACTGAGCCATAAGGGATCAAATCCGGTGAAATAAATTTGACCCTGTCGACTTTTAAGCAACTTTTTGATCAGCCTTATTGGGCTCTGATACCCTACCCAGCGGTGCAAACACAGTCAATCTGTCCACCTGCTTTTTTTCCACCACACCAGCATGTCCTGGGAACATATTCTAACAGATGCTCCCTATCTTTGATTTTTTAAAATTGAAGCATGCCACTGTATGAAGCATCCCTGCCTTCACTCTCCTCAGCATCCTCTGAATCCATTACATTCATGACATATGTATATATATATAATATATGTCCTCCAGCCAGTGGAACCTGCATTGATTTCCTCCACCTCCATTCTTAAACTAGATGTCATAGTATCAAATGTCAGGTTTTTCTGCACACAACAGTCTATTAACCTTCACTATGAAACTCAGGCACTTCTTTTGCTTCTCAGCACAGAGCGATTCATGTAGTTGATCACATGGGCGTGAATTGTTGTGAATCAGAAGATGCACCTCTCATTCATTACAGCCTGCTGGCCAATCCCTGCACTTCTGTTCCAATGTGATTATGACCCTGCACAGGTCTAACTTTTCCTCTGGCATTTTGATCCACTCCTTACCTCTCCCAGTGTTCCCAAGCATGCGTACTTTTCTGATTGTGTCCTTTTCTTAATTATGTAAATTGAAAAGATAGAGACTGAAGCAGGACATGGCAGTATTAATTGTGACAGATTAGGTTGAGATTGTACAGAGAAGCAATGCATACCATGATGGAAAGCAGAAGTGCATGTGAACATTATAAAAGAACAAAGAGAAAAGAAACTACATAAGGAGATATATTAAAAATTTAAAAGTGGACAGGTGGAACAATTATTTTACAGTGAGCCAACAGCAACAATGGGAGCTATGGTAGCATAGTGGTTAGGTACTTGCCTACCGTACTGGTGGTCATAGGTTCGATCTGACGAAGGGCAGTTTCAAATTTAGCAAATGGACCTGAGCTCCCATGTTGTTCCAGCCTAAAATGGTACCTGGACATGTTTTGGGAAATAAAGGCAGCTGGCTTGGTACCGTGTACATTACCCACTGAGTGCATTTGGTCTATAAAAGTGTGTGCCTAGCTCCATATGCCCAATGCATGTTAGGTGTGCTAAAGGGGACCTTTACTTTGCTGACTTATGAGCAACAATCTATTTTTGTGAGCTTTAGCATGTAGAGAGTGGGCACACAAACCTGACGATTAGGCCGTTACGTTGACGATGACATGAGCCTGGCAGGGCAAGTATTTGATACCAGCTCTCAACGTTTGCTATGGAAGGGGATTGGGGGAGACTGGCCACCGATTCCTCCATACACTCAGGCCTACAATAATGTGATGGTCCTGAACACTTCACTTGCCCACATCAGACTCCTGCAGCGGGACATGTTTTTGTGTGTGTTCTTAATGTAGAGTTTGTTTTCGTTGCCTCTCTCCAGGATTATTCATTATATCTATAATAGGATATTCATTAATTCTCTCCAGGTTAATTGACCCCATTTTTACTTACACCTAATATTGCATACATATATATCTATTACTGTGAGGGGTGAAGAGTTTTCTGTTTGAGAATCAATATCTATATCTACCCTGAACAACATTGATGTGTACTCTAGAATCCTTAAAAAAAAAAAAAAAGAATAAGGATGTTAATAATAATAGCGCATATGACTCTTATGTGTGTGTGTGTGGTTACATATGCACACACTGAATGTTCAATATGGTTCAATACGGTCTGTATTATTCTTCTGTTTACCTCACCAGGCCTTGTTCTATTGAACATTCTAGCTGTGTTGGGTTTGGTGGTGATTCAGCTATTCTCCTCTTAGTTTTCACTAGGCCATCATTTATTACATTTTTAAATTTAATAATAACATATTCATAGTTCCGGCCTGGTCTTGTAAAGTAATCATCATCATGTGCCATGCCGATAATTATGGTCGGTTTCGCCATCTCACATGATCACCAGAGTCGTGGATCAGCTCTGTGTTCTTGTCTCGACATGCCACATGGCCAAGCCATCAGGATTTACTTCATATGCCTTCTTCTTCTTTTTCCTTCAATCTTGCCAGCTGTCATCAAGTTCCCAAATTAACTTCTTCTCATAATGTGTCCAAAACAATTGTGACTGCCTACATCTAATTTCCCTAATCAATTTACGATTTTCATTTGCATCTTGTAGGACCTGCTCATTGGTTGTTCTGTCTGTGCATGGTATTCTTTGCATTTTCCTCAGAAACCAATTTCCATAGCCATCAGATGTTTTTCAGCTTGTCTACATATTTGTCCACGTTTCATGTCCATACAAAAAGTACAGGTTCTATGTAGCCCTTCAACACTCTTTTTCTCATTGCAATTGACATCTTTTTATTGGTCAGTATGTGTTTCATCTTGCAAAAGGCTATCTTCACCATAGTGATTCTTGTTTGAATTTCTTCAAGGAACTGCCCCATCAGATGTTATGACTGTTTCGAGATAGCTGTACCGATTCACTTGTTTAAGAATATTTCAGTTTACTTGTGTAATTACATTGTGGTATTTTTTTCTTCCTAGTGATGACCATAATCTGTATCTTCTTACAATTTAATTATAACCCTAGTTGTTCACTGTGTACAGCAAGCCGCATCTACTAAATGTTGCAGATCCTGTTCATTATCTGCATTCAGTACTTTATAATCTACATATCTAATGTTATTGGTGTTATGTCCTCCAATGATAATTCCTCTCATATTGTCTATATTTAAAAAAATTTTTCACTATATGGAAAAGAGATCTGGAGACATTGCACATTCCTGTCGCACACTTATCTTAATAGGCTGATAATGACCCACTTCATTTTCAATCTTTATGGCAACTTGATGTTTGCTATTTTCAAATGCAAATTACTTGTTTATCACAAAGGCAACCCATTAATGTAAAGTTGAAGAAAGTTTACAGTATCGACTTTAGTTGTGAGGTCAGTACACATAGTCAGTGTGGTCGAAAGGAAAAGAGCGCTTGCTCTTCCAGTGAGCTGATGTGGAGATCAGGGGTTCAATCCCTACACAGGTATTAAGTTTGACTTAAGCATCGACTTCTTGTTCAGAAAGCAATGACAAACTACTGAGTGTAAAACTACTTAGAAAACCAACCTGCAGTCGACTGCAGCATCCTGAAAAGAACATGCAGTTTTGTTGTTGTTGTGAGATCATTGACCAAGACCAATTTTGGGCGACCCAAAACATTTTATGGGAGGACGGTGGCCAGCATGATACTGACCAAATTATCCATTAAGCGCTGTTTAGTAAAGAAAATCTGTCTTGAGCTCCATATCTGGTCAGTAAAGAAAATCTGTCTTTATCAACATATCTATAATGTGCCATGGTAGCATGGGAACGAGTTCTTTTCCTTTTAATCTTTTGTCTTTGATTTTAGCATTAATCACAAGCATTCACTGTTATGCACACATATTTAGATCCGCATGCATTATCAATTTTATATATTTTCTTTTCTAGGCAACATCGAAGCTGCTCATTGCATATCCAGAGCCACAGAGAAGTGAAATCTTAGACTATTTGTTTAAAGTAAGTACAATGAGGAAGTTTTGTGTTGAAATAAATTCATGTAAACAGAAAGCAAGAAATCTAAAATACAGATAATACCTGTTTTGTTGGTTCAAAATCTGATAACTGGTTCACTTATATCTGAACATGACAGTTTGCTGAACCGGTGTTCAGACATAAAAATCACTCTGATACCTACTCCATCTGTAAAAGAATCAATGTCTCCGTACACCAAATCAAACTGCATTTATCAATTCCAGTGTGAGTGCCAAGCAACTTAAATAGAATGAATGGAAAGACAGTAAATCTATTAGCCTAACATATACCAGTGTGGGTTGAGAAGAGAGTTATCATCAGCCTTCAGGAATCCCTGTGCAGTTAAAAGGCTATAAAATGCTGTCATTGTCGATTTCTCAACATCTAAGAAAAAGCGTTTCATATACTGTATTTGATGAACTATAAAAGATTACTCAAATATAGTGAGGCATTAGCAGTTAGGTGTTATCAGTTTGTTTTGTGCAAACATTGTAAATTTGAAATTACCACAGGGATAACATGTTCCACATTCAAACAATAACTGTGACTGTCAATTGTCATCTGCTGCCTATTGTATCTTGCCGTGTAGTGCAGGGGAGTCTTGAGCCTGAGGAATTAAGGCCGCCTGGCTAGTGCAGTCACTGCGAACTGTGCAGGATAGGGTTTTCTCTTTCCCTCAACAGAAAAAAGCCACATCTTACCAAGAATTCATATGCAGGTCTCCCAAAGGAAAACTCTGCATTCTAGCCACTGTGCCAGTCACTCCTCATACTTGTGACTATGTGTTTTAATAGTTTCAGCTTAAATATTATTCATTATTTCACTATATAACTCTGCAGTATGCACCTGACAAGATGCAGCGACCTATGCCAGGCAAAAATAGTGAAACATATTGTTTGTGGCTTCTGTGTTTACATTCATGAAGTGAATACAATTATTTGAATTTCTGAAGTTTAATGTAACGCAGAATGTGTGTTGTTTATTCTATAGCCAAAATTTGGAGCTGCATTACAGATACTGAAGGTGGAGATTGGTGGAGATGCTCAAGCTTCAGGTATATTGACTGGTCTTGTGTACATATATTTTACCTTTATTTATGCTACTTCTTTCAGTTGTGATTGATTGATTGATTTAGGAACTGACATCACAGTATTCGGGGCATTCCCATAAGCGCTCCATCCCCATCCTCAGCAGCCAGCGAAGAGTTCCAACACCAATAGTACCAGTAGCAATCTGATTATATGTCCGTCTCGCCTTTCCTCTGAGCGTCGAGCGTCGGCCAGATCCCCTCGTCACTCCTCGCTGTCTCATTCTTGCCAGACCATGGTGATCCATTTGCTCCTCCGAGGTGTACACGTGCTCCCACAAGGCTGCAACCACGTCTGCCTTGTCATGCATCAATACTCCACCAAGTTTTGCAGAGCCAGCCAATCTGTCCGCCTGTTCATTCCCCAGCACACCGACATGCCCCGGAGAAAAGATCCAGGCGATGCTTGCCACCCATGACCTTCGAAGCGAAGCAAGCCACTCTGCCTGAAGCTTGCCTTCCTCACCTTCCTCAGCATGCTTTCTGAGTCAGTTACAATCACGATGTGTGTGTGTATTGTATTCTCCATCCAGTGGAAAGCTGCACTGACCGCCTCCACCTCCATTCTTAAGCTAGATGTTGTGGTATGATATGCTAGGCTCTCCTGCACCAAACGTCGACCATTAGCTTTTGCTAAGAACCTCCAGGCACTTCTCCTACCTCTCAACACCGACCCATCTGTGTAGATAATCGCATCACCCGAGCGAGCATCCTAAATTAGTTGCTGGATTTCCACTTCCGTGGCCCCTGTTGGCCACTCCCTGCACTCCCGGCTCAATGTGATTATAACTGCACAAGGCTGACTGCTCCGCTGGCACTCTGACCCACTCCTCTCCTCGCCTAATGTTCTCCAAGATGCACACCTGTCTGATCGTATCCTCCGCCTGAGCCATCCATGATTTCCCTCTTAACAGTCGCTGACCCTTAACTGCGTCCAGCGCCTCATGCAACGGGTGATCTGTGTTTGCAGCTACTCTGAGGTATGCCTTCGCCTGCATCACCTTGAGCCTACCAGCAACAGTCGGCTTTCAGTTCTATACACAGGCACTGTATGATTGTGTTGAGTAGAAGCTTCAGGTATCTTGTCTGGTCTTGTGTGCACATATTTTACCATTATTTATGCTGCTTCTTTCACTTGTATTTACAGGGACTATAATTTTGATGAGCAGAGTAAGATGTTTTAAACCATCATCTGCTTTTTCTTTTTCCTATAGTTCTTCTCTTTATAGACCATGCCATGTGATGTTGGTTGTCATGTCTGTCCATATCTGCATCTTGGAAAATATTTATGCCAACCTTACACACCCACATAGAATATATTATAATAGAATATTTAATGTTAGTAGTATCCGCTAATAAAATGCTATCCATATTATTACAACAGAATACCTATAGTATGTGATGAAGAAGAAAAGCTAAACCAATCCACACACAAAAATACACTAAACAAGTTTGTTGTGATGGCAAAAAGGCATAAATATGGCAGCTGTCCTGTAAAGCAACACAGTGCGACCAGTGTCTTTTTTTTAGGGTAAATGAGGAAAAATGTGAAGAAATATTAATTGAGTGAGGATTAGCTGGCCGAGTGGCTAAGAATGCTGAGTTCTCCTTTGGGAGATCCGGGTTTGAATCCTCTGTAAGGTGTGGATTTTTTTCAGTCGGGGGAAAAAAGAAAACCCTATCCTGCACAGTTCGCGGCAACTGCAGTAGCCATCCATCCATCATGTGCCATGCCAGTAAGCATGGGCGCTCTTGTCTTGCCATTTCACTCGATCACCAGAGTCGTAGATTAGCTCAGTGTTCCTGTCTCGACCATGCCTCATGGTCAAGCAATCCAGGTATTTACTTTGCTGTCTTTCCCCTTGTTCTCTTCCCCTCAATCTTGCCAGTTGTCACCAAGTTCTCTAATTTATTTCTTCTCATAACATGTCCAAAAAATGTTGATTGTCTACATCTAATTTCTCTAATCAGTTTATGATTGTCATTTGTTTCTTGTAGTTCTTGGTCATTGGTTTTTCTGTCTGTCCATGGTATTCTTTGTATTCTCCTCAGAAACCACATTTCCACAGCCATCAGATGGTTTTCATCTTGACTGCTCATTGTCCAAGCTTCACATTCATACAAAGTGCAGGCTCTATGTAGCACCTCAACACTCAAATTCTCGTTTCAGTTTACATCTTTTTATTCGTCAGTATGTTTTTCATCTTGCTAAAGGCTACTTTTGCCATGGCGATTCTTGTTCTAATCTCTTCAAGGCATCTCCCATCGGATGTTATTACTGTTCCGAGGTAATTGTACCTATTCACTTGTTGCAGAATATTCCCATTTACTTGTATATTACATTGTGGTATTTCGTTCTTCCTAGTGACCACCATAATCTGTGTCTTTTTACAATTTAATTGTAACCCTAGTTGTTCACTTTGTGCAACAACTGCATCTACTAATTTTTGCAACTGCACTAGCCAGGCGCCCTTAATTTCTCAGGCTCAAGACCCCCTTGTTCTACACCGCAAGGCATTTTAGGCAGCTGATGATATTTTTGTGTGTGTTGTTGACTAATTGAGTTGTATACAAATTATCCATGTCTCAAATAAATTAGGGTAATTCAGTGTCATACAACTCTGAGTGTAAATTGTTATGTGGAGTCTTACATCTGATGAGACAGAATGGCCAGCTGTTATTTTTGCTTTCATTGTCTTCTCTGTCTAGAGAAGAGGTCTGTTATCTGTTCTTACAAATTAATTTCTAGGATCAGTTGCATCTTGTGTTGAAACATGATGATATAACTGTGAAAGGAAAACTTGCTGTGACTATTACATTACATATTATATATCATGCAATGTTATATCACAAATATACTTTATATCTTTTAAGTTTATATCTGGTATACTAATTTGTCTACAACAATATAGTACAAAGACAAGCTTGTTTAAAAAAATGTATGTGTATTAATGTTAGTATGTGTGTGAATGAGAGAGTGAGAGGCATAGACAGGGGGAGAGAGAGAGAGGGAGAGAGACAGACAGACAGAGAGAGGAGGGTGAAAAAGAGAGAGAGAGAGAGAGAGAGAGAGAGAGAGAGAGAGAGAGTTATATTTTTGTTATTTCTTTTATATTTGATATTAGCTGATTAACTCTCCATCTTGCCACACACAATGAGTCTGAATTTGTCAACTGCATATTTATGTACTGTCTTCTGAGGCGTTTCCTTTTATATGTATAATAGTAAATAAAGTTAAGGGAACATTTACACATTTTCAGGTAAGTTTAAAAACATTACAATTACAAACGTATATTGCGGTGACAAGCCTTTTTCAACAAACAGAAGCAAGAAATTTCATAAGAGTCCATGAGATGTTGTATCTCTTCTGATACTGTATACCTGGATCATGTCTTATCGTCAGCTGTCTCTAACTCTCAGCGCGCGCTGGTGGTGCAGATGCTTTCACCTCCATACCTAAACAATAGAACCTCATACCTATACTTTCCTGGACCTATCACCCACACTACCTTCCAGCTAGAATTATCCTCTTCTGCCACTACATATTCTCCATGCCAACCCAAGCACTAGCATTGTGTTTTCTGAGATACTCATGCTGACAAACAAGCAAGTCTTGATAGTTCAGCGAACTTCTTTGGAACTGCCTAATTGCTAATGCATCAGTGTAATCAAGCAATCATTTATTGTTTGTTGTATACAGTATACATCCATACTTCAAAAGCTGAATATTGAAGAGGTTTGGCTATTAAAGACGATAAAACAAAGAAAATTGATATATTTTGGTCACTTGAAATGTCATGAAAGTTTGGAGAGAACAATAATGGAGGGGTATATGCCTGGGAAGAGAGGAAGAGGAAGGCCAAAGAGAAGATGGGTGCATGATGTGGCGGATGATCTCCAGATGGGTGTATCAGATGTGGGACATCTTGCTTGTGATCAAGCAGTTTTCCGGAGGTTTGTTATGGCAGCGAGGTTCTACAAAGGACATGCTACTGAATGAATGAATGAATGCAGTATACTGAGGCATTAGCAATTAGGCGGGGCTGACCAATTTTGTGCAAACAGAAAGGTTTCATTTTAAATTTGTGATTACCACGGGAATAACATGCTACACATGTGAACAATATCAGTGACTTTGTGTTTAAAAGTATTTCAGCCAAAGTATAATTCATTTGTTTGCTTCATGGGATAAATAACTCTACAGTATGCAACTGACAAAATGCAATGAAATATGCAGGGCAATAAATCATGCAACATATTGTTTGGGCTTTTGCTTTGTAATTCATTTAGGGAATACATTGTTTTATAATGAAGGTATGACAATTTTTGATATTTACTGTTGCAGTCTGAAGATAATATATAAACATAAATTTGAGCTGCTAATTTCAAATACATTTTTCTTGTCACATGTTTTCTGTTAGCACGCTAGCTGAGGCATCTTGCAGTTTTTTTTGTTGTTGCATATCCCTTACAGGACCTTGCAGTCAACATCAGCATTTTTTCAGCTGCTGTTGATCTACTAGGCAAGATTACGCTCACTAGTTTGCCATTGCTTTCTGAGCAACCGGCTATCATACCCCGTAAGTTACCATCGAGGCGAGAACTGCTACCGATTCTCACGCAGGTTACGTTACTCACGAGAATATACAGGATTACAGAGACAGACGTTAACTCCTAGGCCAGGGAGATCAGCTTTTTCTTGCAGTTTAACTTGTCCTAAATTAAACTCTGACCTTTGCTCTGAGGCCACTGCAATGTCTCAGCATATTATTTTTCTGAAATTGTAAAACAGTGATATTTAAATTACATTAGTTTAATTGTTTGTAGGATCAGTGAATATTCATGCAAAAGTTATAATGTCTTCAGTCTGACCTCTCTTTCATCCCAACTCAGATGCAACTGAGGCATCTCATATGCACGTGGAATGGGAAGAGAACTACCAGAGAGGATATGAATGGTGGCTGATGAAAGAAGCCAAGAAGGTATGACGATTGATAACAGTAGGGTATATGAGTATATGCACGTTTTTAAAATTTAATAATAGGAAGGTATAGATACTATATGGGTTGGAAATGTTTTCTTCATGTGTTTTTTTGCCAAAAGTTTCTAACCCAGTGCCCAGAGAAAGTACACACATAACACACACACATGCACGCACGCATGCTTGCACACACACCCACCGGCAGGCTTGCCTGTCCTACCCCACCCCACTGTTATACCCTACCCACCCATACACACATGCACACACTGTAACAGCAATTGAGGTGGGTTTGTATTCACCATCATTTATCCTTCCCGGAGTAGTGTCCGGAACCCATCTTATTAGGCTAAGTTGACTACAAACCAAAACAAATTTATTTTGATTTCTCACCTTTTTGTAACACTTCCTTTTTTCATTTCCCATTCCTCCTGAATTTGATGTTTTTGTCATGTGTAGATGTGATATTTTGGTTGTCAGATAAGTATTTGTGATTCCCATTGTTTTGTTTGTTGAAACAGACTGCGATTAAAAAGTTCTATTTTGTATGTGCCCATTGTTTGTTTAGCTTATTAATCACATTTTATGCTAATTTGATTTTAGTCTTAGGAGTTGTCCCCCAATGTCATGACACCAGAGTGTATGTCACAGGATACAATTCCTCAATCAGGAGTTGAACCAAGACAGCTATGCTAACACTCTAGTACATCTTCCACTATGCTGCCACCACATGAGGTAATAGAAATATTTATTTTATCATTTACAGCGTAACCCAAACATCCAGTTGTTTGGACTACCTTGGGCATTTCCAGGGTGGCTTGGTAATGGCACTCAGAACCCATATTATAACATACCGAAGCTGGCAAACTACATTTACAAGTGGATCTGGGGGGCAAAGGTGTATCACAACCTCACAATAGATTATATTGGGGTAAGTCAAGTTATGAATTGTTTCCTTATCATTCTTCTACTCCTCCTCCTGTTGCTGCTGCTGTCTCTTCTTTGTATAATCATATCTTTGATGTTTATGACATCAGTTGCATTCTCTTGATGGACTCAGATGTCTTAAGCTCCTGTTTAATTCCATGCAACTGTTAGTTCGTGTTGAGACAATGAACTTTTAGCTTGTGTGAATTTAAGCTGAAATCTATGCAACATTTTCTTGAAAGCATTAGTTCCTTCCTGGTTCTCCCAGTAAAATCAATATTATTGAGCTTCATTTGTTTCTTTGCTTTGGTTTGAAGACAAATTACTACAATAGATTTATCTGAGAAAGTAAAGGTGGCAGACACTAAACAAATGAGCTTGACCATTTGTTTTCCTACTTTTGTGTAAACTGAGAATGCAAGAGAATATTCTCTCAACTATGACATTATTGTGGATAGGCCTTAGGTTCATACCAGAATACGATCAGCTTTGCCAGTAGTGGGTTGTGTTCAATATTTAAATCTCAAATCCCGAAACAACCAAATAAATCAATATGATATTATCAACTGGGATTATAAGTTCAGCAAGGGCAAGGGTTATAAACTCGTTCAATAGTCTAATTGTACATCTATCCAAAACTTTTCTTATTTGTAATGTGTTCATCTTTCTTAAATGAAGCGTTCTCTTTTCAGTTAACTCCAGACATCTTTCTGTACTGTTCTCTAGTAGTGCTGACATTGGTTATTTTCATTTAAATTTTACTCTGCAAGGTTTATAAAGACTAGTTCTACGAATGTTAAACTTGATTTAAAATAATGCAGGGTTCATTTTTGATAGATATTGTGAGTATGAGAGAGCAATGAGAGAGAGAGACAGACAGAAAAGAGGAGAGAGTCTGGAGACCTCTCAGGATCATTGCTGGTGTTGCGGAGTTCCTGCTTTATGAAATGCTCATGACAGGCAGCATGCTGTTCTGTGGGGGAGAGTTCAAGCCAGATAGGGTGAAGACCAGTGCAATGAAATAGATCCTATTGATTCTAGCCGTACCCTTAGATCAGACATTTTTCACAGCCCGCTAATTTTGTTATAAAATTGATAGGCGCTAAAACTGTGTATAACAATATATCAAATTTAAAATGTGTAAATGTGGCCGTGGCTGCCAGTTATTCTCAACTGACCGCCATGGGGTGACCACTCCTGCAGTTATAATCTCTGCTTTAAGAGTTAAGATATTCTGACATGTTGCTGTTGTCTGGTGGGATTATTTGTTGAGAGCTGAAGTTTAAACCAAGCATTTTGAGATGTTATCACAGCATGCAAACAAGTGAGATGGACAGAAAAGAGATCAAATAAACACAAATTGAAAGATACGGAGGTCAATAAACAACTGTTGAAAAATATATTTAAAAGTAACCGGTCTTGGTGTGGTCATAATATGAGGTTTATTATTAAATACACCAGGGGACAAATTCCGGGGAAAAAAACCAGATGATGTGGTCATAATATCAGGTTAATTATTAAAATTTATGGGGGACATATTTCAGGGGGGGAAAAAACCCAGATAAAATGGTCATAATATAAGGTTTATTATTAAAAATTCCAGAAAAAATAACCAGATGATGTGGTCATAATGTGTGGTGTATTATAAATAATTCTAGGGGTCAAATTCCAGGAAAAAACCAGATGATGTGGTCATAAAATGTGTTTTTTTTAAAAATTAAAAATACTGGGAGACAAATTCAAGGAAAAAAAGATGTCCAAGTTAGAACTACATCATATGGTCATGCAAAGACATTGAGACTTCTGGAGAGATGAAGACATTTGCTGAGAACATGGGGTAGTGGGGTGACATCATCAGACAGCTTGAACACCCATCTTGAGACTGACTAACCTCGTGATGATGGTGATGAAGATGAGTCAAGTTGTCAGACAGTGTAAAGGCTAGAATGTTTATTTCATGTCGCATAGACACAAATCTTTTGCATGACAAGAGATACAAACCTGTGACTCCTGAAGTAGAGATTTGTACCCTAACCACTCAATCACTTCTACTCAGTTAATAGTTTAATAACTTGTGGAACATGTGTATTTCCATACTCTCTAACAATTTGTCACACTGTTGCAAATTACTTGTACGTTTACAATCAAAGGCTAGATATGTGTTATGTTAGATATAATATTCAGTTTTTAACATGTTGGTGTTTTCTTATGTTGAATCTTTTCAGATCTGGAATGAAAGGACTTGTTATGCAGAATATGTCCTGGTAAACAAACTTGATGTTTTTTGTATTAACACAAATAGGGTAATATTTATTTAAGAATAGATAAAGTACCCATTATATGGACAGATGTAATAACACATAAAGGGGGTGAGTAAAAACGTTTGGCACGATTCAGGGCATGTGCCTGGTAAATGGTGTGAATTTTAGTCCCCCTCTGTTTATTCAACTCTCGAATCTGATGCCCTGATAGTAGAACTCCCTTATTTTGGCCTGAAACCATGTCTCCTAGTTATCTTGAATGATGCTGTCTCCCATTGAAAAGTGATTTTTCCAATGTTTCACTGTATCCTTATAAATGGTGAACAGGTCATGAATTTACTTTGCAGATTGTTACCATCTGAGACCATCCAGCATCATTCTTCTATGTCTGCCTATCCACCGCTGCTCTTTCCAATCATCATGATTTTCTCCAGTGCTTCTCTTCTCATTATATGACCACAGAGCATTGTTTGTCTCTTTCTGATAGTTGCATATAAAGTTCTACTTTCATTAGCCTCTTCCAGGAAATTGATGTTATTTATTCTGGCAGGCCAAGGTAATCACAACATTAATCTCAGAAACTATATCTCCACTGCCTTCGAGCACTTCCTAATCTGTATAGATAATAGGTAGATGTAAAAGACAAATCGTAACTTGTAAAGAGAAAAGTTATATTCAGATATAAAGTAAGGTGAGACAGTGAAAATTGAAGAGGCACATTCAGAATATGGAAGAAAGAAATATAACTACTTATGCTTTGGAAACCAGAAAGGAACATGTAGTGAGGAGCATAAAGAGAACTTGGAGAAGAGCTAAGTAACAAGGTGATGAAGGTTGGAATATTACACAGTCAATACAAAAAAGTTAGTTTCATATCCTGTCAGGACGTCACAGTCAATCCCAGTATTTTTTAACTGTTTGTGATTTCTTGGCAAGTTTATGTTCAGTAATTTGCCATTGCTTTCTGAATGACCAGGACTCATACCAGTCATGTATGAAAATCAGCACAATGCGTCTGCTTCCAAATCATCAGCAGCTGTGTTTCAAACATGTTATGCGGGATTGCGAACTGTGTTGGTACTTTCTCCACAGTGCTGGCTGTCAAAGCAAACA
Source organism: Cepaea nemoralis (assembly GCA_014155875.1). Lineage (NCBI taxonomy): Eukaryota > Metazoa > Mollusca > Gastropoda > Stylommatophora > Helicidae > Cepaea > Cepaea nemoralis. The sequence continues at coordinate 292,171 of JACEFZ010024807.1, forward strand.
TATCTGAAAATGTTCATTGATGAGTGACTGTTGTGTGGTCCTGGGTTTCATACACTGAATTATTTATTATTGATAGTTATCGTGATGACTACATCTTGGATGGGATAATCCACCTCCTTTGATTAAATATCTGGTTTTCTCCAGCTTTTATTAGATTTCACTGTGACAAAGATACTTTCAGTCAACAAACATATGCTCCATGTTCATATTAACATTCAAACTATGTGTCAGTCAGCATCAACTGGGATGTAGTTGTAAACATTGTCACTTGTAAACATGTTTTTATATTTTAAGCATGGTCATATATTTTACTAGTTGGGGTCTCTATGGTGAAATGGTTAAGCTGCCCGCCTCTTGCTCCAAAAGTTCTGGGTTCGGTTCTGGACTCCGCCATTCAGCTCATAAGTGCAATTTTCTCATAAGCTCCTGGGGGGTCGTCACTGGAGCTACGAAGTTCATGCTGTGTGCAATGTTTTTGAAAGGCCATTCTGCAGAAAGAAACCAAGTTATATGGAATAAAAACTGATGCAATGAACTTGATCCTCTCACCTTTACACTTGTAATGTATTTTACTTTGAAAAAACAAGGAAATTCAGAAATTCAAAGAAAAATATTCAAAGTATTAATGGACAGATTAAAGCAAGTGATTTATGATTTATTCGTTTAAAGCATACTGGATATCAAATGCACAACAATGACAAAGTAACATTCTCATTTTATACTGTTTTTTTAGAATAAGGTGACTGGAGGGACAGAAAGATGCATAGTTTACTATTATGTTTACTAAATTCAGGTTCTGCGAGACATACTGGATAGAAATGGCTTTGAGAACACAAAAATTGTGGCTACAGATAATAGCTGGTCTTCAATTGCTGCAATTTATAAAGATTCAAGACTGACTGCTGCAGTCAATGCATTAGGGTTTGTAATGTCATGTTTATATTAGATGATATACAGCCTTCCAGAAGTGACTTAATTGTTAGTTTCATTGTGTAGGATGTCATAGACATGATTATTTGATCATTATTATCAGATCAATATGTATAAGTATGTATGAATGCGAAACATTTTTGGGCATATTATGAGAAATAAATTTGAAAAACTTAACGGCAACTGACAATGAAAAACTTAATGACAACTGGCAAAGTTGTTTAATATATTCTGAAAAGTAAAGAACAAATGTATCATTTTGTAAATGTAGTCACCACTGCATTTAATGCAAGTCCTTCAGTGCTGATAAAGTCCTTGGATTCCTGAAGAAAAATCGACTCTGGGGTCACTACTCGGTGTGCCTGACCCGGTTGTGAACAGTGTCACAGAAGTCACCCCGTTTTGAAACTTCTTGTTCTACTCTTAACACTTGCTGGACTGACAGGCATGCATCTCCATACTGGATCTTCATTTGCTAATGAATTTCTATAGGTTTCATCCCTTTACTGATAAAAAAATCGATAACAGAACGCTGCTCCTCATTGGTGCATGGTTATTGCAATTTCTATCACACTTTTAGAAACAATTTCTATCACACTGCATTATAGAAAATGCAGGCTGTGTAATGACACAGAGTAAAAGATGTGTCGAAGATGGCAGACTGTACTTAATGATGATCACAGACATGGCGGAACAAACATAAATAATTTCCTTCAATGCATAACACTGCTTAGCAAATATTGTGGTTTATGTTATGTTATTTACAGAACTAATGCTTTAGTAATTGTGTGACTTTATTTTACTTTACTTTTGTTAGCTTTTTATATAAGTTGTACAACATAGTTTCCAACCCTTTCTCTTTTTTGGCATTACTACAACATTTGTAAATGCTGATTTTGTTGGTTTCCATGTACTTATATTATTGTCCCTCCCCTTTTATTTTCTGCAGCATTCACTGTACAGTGAAAAATAAGATGAAATGTTTTTACTTCCAGAATACACTATCCTGGTGTGTTGTCACCAGATGCAGCCATCAACTCAGGAAAGCCGCTGTGGTCTTCTGAAGATTTTAGTTCATATAATAATGAAGTTGGTGGAGGCTGCTGGGCAAGGGTAGGATTTATTCTTTCACATGAAGTGAGGTTGAGGCTGATGAGATGGCATTAGATATAAAACTAGAGACAGAATTATGCAATAATAACAGTAATTGCAGCAAGATCAAGGCAGTATTGCTATAGTTCATACTGTATTGTGCAGGTCATACATTTTTGTCCACAAAATTCTGTTGCCACTCATATTTGAAATAGGTGCCACAATGTTAAACTACTCAGCATTTTATCTTTGGATCTTCAACTGTTTGTCTTTCCCTTCAAGTTATCTGTTGTCATGATGCATTGTAGTTCTGATGTTAGTAACTAGATCTCGTCATGGGCTGATTTATTTCAAGAGATATTCACTACTTTTAAACTTGTCCATAATGTTCTCAGTATTCTCCTTTAGAAGTACATCATTGCAATCATCTGCAGTGTCCTGTGTCCACATACATGCTGGCTGACCTGCCTCTTCTTCCAGGCACCATGCCTTCCTCTACTGTTCTTTCCAAGCCACTGTGATATTTAATTACATCAAAGTATTTCAGTTTTAGAGACATGTTTATGAGCCAGTTTTATTCAATGCTCATGTTTTATAGAATTTCACTAACTGTCACCTTCTTGGTTCATGATATTCTAAGAATTGTTCTGTAACATTTATGTTCAAAATCCCAAATGTTCATTCTTCTTTCGCCCTTTATTGGATATAGGATATAGGCCCTTAACCTGTGCTATATTTTGCTATCTCATGCAGCTCCGTCATTGTTTTCCCCATTTTATTGGTCTCTGTCTCACTTCTCTTCTCCATATGTTTTTTCTATCTCATGCAGTTCCATCAATTTTTTCCCCATTTTATTGGTCTCTGTCTCACTTCTCTTCTCCATATGTTTTAGGTAGACTTGTTCAAAGTTGATTGGATTTAGTAGCTAAAGTTTATCTACTCGATGAGTTACATAAATAAACACACATAGTATTGTTTGGTGCTCACAGAAGGAGAAGATAGAAATAGAGACTAGAGGACGCACTAGACAACATAACATTTGAAAGCTATAGTTACCAACCGGGATGCCTTGATTGTAGAACTGGCCTGCCTGGGTCCAGAACTATATCTCCAGTTCAGTCATCAAGCCCTGGACATTAGTAACTATAGCTTTCACATTTTATGTTGTCTAGTGCATCCTCTAGTTTCTACTTCCTTCTTCTCCTTCTGTGAGCGCCAAACAATACTATGTGTGTTTATTTATATAACTGTCTCAGTGGCCTCAACAGGTTCCCCAATTGATCTACTGGATGAGAAAACCAATCCTTAGCCCACACTCCTTAATTGCCTCTTATGACACATATGGCAGGTTACAGTGTGTTACTATGCTTTACTTCACTTAAGATTCCCAGTAACACATGATCAGAAACCTCCATAACCACCTCTAATGACATGCATGGTAGGTTACATTGTGTTATTATCCTTTGCTTCACTTGAGGGTTCTGGTTACACGTGGGCGGATACCTCATTAGTTGCTTCTAATGACATGCATCGTAGATTACAGCATTGCTATTCTTTGCTGTCCTTAAGGACCCTGGCAACAAACAGATGAATTTTCATCTTTAGTGAATTTGGAATGGTTCTTGTCTCACATCCGTATGTTCCAGTTTCTATAGATTCTTTATTAACTCTTAAAGGCTAGAGAGTCAGTATAATTTTGTAGTTAGGAAGCTATTTTTGTGTGGGTCTCTGTGTGTGTGTGTTTACTTATTGTTCTGTAACTGTTTCTGTTTCAGGTTTTTATTTAACGTTGCATATTCCAAGTGTTATTACTATAAAGTAATAAACATCTGGGTTTGAAGGCATTAAAATAGTAACAAAATGGGACAGGAAGAGTTAGAGCAATGATTGGGTTAATATAATATCTGAGCTAATGTTTAGAAAGGTATATCTCAGATTGAGTAACCAATGAATGTTTAGTATGTTGTTTGGTACATAATGAATTCGTACACATTATGTATTCATGTTTTATACTCTGAAGTGTTTATTTGACATTATAGGTGTTTTATTTTAATTTGCTTTTACAGATTCTTAATCAAAATTATGTAAGAGGTTTAATGACAAGGTAAGTATGTTTCTCTTGTAAATCATTGTTTTGTGAAGAATTTTATCTGTAATTGGTTAAAACAGATTCAGGTAAAAATAAGATGCTTGAGACAAGCTGTTCGTGCCACCAGAAGAAAAGAAGAAACAAAGAGAAACAGGGACTTTAGAAGAACCACTGGAACAATATCTTGTACAGGATATACACAGAGACAGAAAGTAGAATAGTGTGATATATTATGTGAATGAAGTCTGACCAACAGTAACAAATCTGGTTAAAGTGTGAGGAAGACCTAGATATGATGGATTGATTATGTCACACATTCTTCAAAAGCTATGAATCTCAAGGACCAGAACAACACACCTGGTTCAAGAGGGAAACCAGTTTCCTTACAACAAACACCAAACACCAAAGGATAAGCTAAAAAAAGGATAAACTACAAAGTTGCCTTCAGTGTGTAGAAAAAAGACAAATTTGTATTGTATATGAAAATCATAAATGAATATTTTGTTTCCTGTTTACTTTGTATAGTACAAATATGCCAAGCTGTAGGTTGTAGGAATTAAAGTAGTTTTTTTCAACTGTTTTTTTTTTCTTCCCCAGTTGGCTATGTGGCCAAGGGGTTATAAATGAAATTCATAATTCAAAACAATGTTTTCCCATAGTGAATTTGAATAACGAAGACACAAACAATAGATTGCACGATGTATTGGCTGGCATATTTCGCCGCATCTCGTCAGGTGCATACTGCAGAAAAGTAAACTGCATAAAGTAAAATAACTAGATAAATCCTTCAATCTGTGGGCTCCTATTACCAACTGTGAAGCGATTAGATGGATTACTCAAGCTGAAGTGTAAAATATCGGTACAGGATTGTTGATTGAGATTTCTTAAGGAATGGTAGACAATTGACATTACTGTGTGAACATGTGTATATTTCATCTTGAAGGATTTATCTAGTTATTTTACTTTATGTTGTGTGAATTCTGCAGTATGAACCTGACGAGATGCAGCAAAATATGCCAGGCAATAAATTGTGCAATCTATTGTTTGTGTCTTCGTTATTGAAATTCATAATCCTGCATACCAGGTTGAAAACACAGCTGTGGGCTATTTGGAAGCAGACCAACTTGTGCTAGTTTTATACAGTGGTATGAGTGCTGGTCGTTCAGAAAGCAATGGCAAATTACTAAATGTAAACTTGCCAAGAAATCACAAATAGCCAAAAAATACTGGGATTGACTACCATATCCTGTAATGTATATGCAACAAACTTTTTTTCAACTGTCTATAACAACATAATTACACCTATAATTATTCTGGCCAAGTTAAACTCAAATCAAATAATTAACTTGTCCATAGTCAAGTTTTATTACAAACCCAGTCCCGCAGTATTTCCTCTACAACCTTCCCATATACACAGAGTATTGATAAAATATATGACAAACATTTGGATCTAATCATGTAACTGTTTTAATTTGCAGCACCATTGCATGGAATTTGATTGACAGCTTCTACCAGGCTCTCCCTTGGGACCGAGATTCACTGATGACAGCCCGAGAACCTTGGAGTGGAAACTATATTGTGGAAAGTCCAATCTGGATGTCTGGTAGGATAAGCTTTTAAACTTTTTCCTCTTCTTATTCTTATCCTTAAAGGAAAGTTGGTCATTTTGCGTCTCTCAACATTGGAATTGCAATATTTGCACATTTTAACTGACACATCCGACTTCTGTGTGACATTTTCTAGGATTAGCTTTGTTTTCTCTCTTTTTACATTATCAACAAGTGAGGCATTTATCTGGATCAATTGTATTTATGATGTTCCTCCATGCCACCATCTTAGGCCATCTAGCATCCATTCACTTGTTCAGCCTCAGCCTCTTGTACTGCTGATCTAGACAAGGGATCCAGTCCACCACTTAGTGTTCAGGGGAGACTCGGACATTCTTGGGTCCTCTGAAAAATATCCTGCGAACATTGTATTCTGAAAAATTTCCTGTGAACATTATCCTCAACTGGATTGGAACCTGACATTTTTCAGGCTAGAGATGGAGGCTATATCTTTAAGCCACTCAGACCACCAAGTTATGAAGCATATACCTTTGTTAAGAGTTAGTGATATGGAAGCAGATCTGGCACAAGCTCACCAGTACAGTAGTCTGAGTGTTCTATTTTCACTTACAACTCTCTACTTAAAATACTTATTTAATATTGCCACCAGAGCTTTCTCTGCAAAGAAAAAGTTGTGATAAAGGGAGCTTGTCACCCTATATAATAACACCATGACCATAGTATATGTGAAGTCTTATAACATCATACCCTTATTTCAGTATTTTATTTACCTGTTGGATATTGTGGTAACAGAGAATACCTTCCTTGAATATTAAGGAAACAAACACAATGGTTATACCAAAAATAAAGTCTTGAAAGTCGAGAGGATTGACTTCAATACACCAGGTTTTATCCTTTATGGCTCAGTCTCTTTCCACAGGGCGGCCTGCTAAAAGCGTCGCACAAAGCAATTCCTTCTTCTCCTTCTATGAGCGCCAAACAATACTATGTGTGTTTATTTATGAACTGTCTTCGTGGCCTCAAAGGGTTCCCCAATTTATTTCCTGTGTAATACATGAATAACATTGGAATCTGTCAATCATTTCTCTTCTTTAAATGTTTGTGAATATACTGGACATAGCATTATGGTCTGATGTGTTTGTGTGTTTGTTATTTGACCTGTGCTGGTTATAGTATAAAATTATGAGACTTATGATGCTATCTCAATGGTTTGATTCAAATTTTGCTCGTATTCCATAGTTGTAGGTTCATCTGTATGATAGACCTGGCTAATGAAGACACCTCTTTTGGGGATGTCTAGTTGGTCATGCTTCGAAGTACACTTGTTCCTGCAGTGAGGCGCCATCGCCATTTGTAGGTGACAGATTCGAATCCTGGTCAGTAACTATAGCTTTCAAATTTTATGTTGTCTGGTGCATACTCTAATCTCTACTTTCTTCTTCTCTTTCTATGAGCATCTAACAGTGCTATGTGTGTTTATTTATGAACTGTCTTTACTGTTGGGAATTGTAGAAAAATGGACTATAATGACCTCTCCCTGGCAGAACTTCAAAATGAGACACAACAGACTATTTAATGATACAGGGTGGCCAAATTCTCTTCCTGAACACTCTTCCTTACAAGACAAGTTAGGAAAGATGTCTGTTACTGATAGTACAAGCCTTGTTAAACTCCAGAACCATACTGATGATTGAATGCCCAGATCATTATAGTTAGTTAGTCAACAGATTATCCTCACTGCACATTGAATCACGCAGTCCAGAAGTAAGACCATTATAATAGTACGCAAGCACACCAGCCACTAGTTTATCAAAACTCTTTCAAGCCTCAGCAATTGTATACATCTTCTGCTTCTTCTTCTTCAGCGTTCCGAGCCATTGAGGTTCTTTGCATACATGAATTTAGTTATTTTAGGCATGGAATATTATCTATAATCTGTTTTCTTGTTGTGTTTGCATACAGCATTAATACAAAGATGGTTGCAATTTATCGATTGTCTTTATTGGCAGCTCATACAACACAGCTGTCAGAGATTGGCTGGAGATACTTGCCACATAACCATGGCGTAGGATTGCTGAATCACGGTGGCAGCTATGTGACACTAGTCAGCCCTGATTTGAGTCATCTCACTATTGTTATTGAGGCAATGGTAGAGTATTCTTTTGCTTCTATTTAAATAGTTTTATGGTTATTCTTTTGTTTATTTTAAAATTTTATTGTATTATTATTTTATTGTTTTATTATTATCTTAATTTATTTTATTAAAGGTATTCTTTTATTTCTTATTTTATTTGATTATAGGTGATTCTTTTCTTTCTTATTTTATTTTATTATAGGTTTTTCTTTTGTTTCTTATTTTATTTTATCATCATCGTGTGCCATGCCGGTAAGCGTGGGCAGTCATGTCTCGCCATCTCACTTGATCACCAGAGTCATGGATCAGCTCATTGTTCTTGTCTTGACCATGCCACATGGTCAAGTTATCAAGGTATTTACTTATCTGCCTTCCTCTTGTTCTTTTCTCCTCAATCTTGCCAGTTGTCACCAAGTTCTCCAATTTATTTCTTCTCATAAAGTGACCAAAAGAATTGTGACTGTCTACGTCTAATTTCTCTAATCAGTTTATGGTTTTCATTTGTTTCTTGTAGGACTTGGTCATTGGTTTTTCTGTCTGTCTATGGTATTCTTCGCATTTTCTTCAGAAACCACATTTCCACAGCCATCAGATGTTTTTCAGCCTGTTTGCTCATTGTCCACGCTTCACATCCTTACAAAAGCACAGGTTCTATGTCGCTCTTCAATACTTTTTTTCTCATTGCAAATGACATCTTTTTATTGGTCAGTATTATTTTATTATAGGTTATTCCTTTGTTCTTATTTTATTTTATTATAGGTTATTGTTTTGTTTCTTATTTTATTTTATTGTAGAGTATTCTTTTGTTTCTTATTTTATTTTATTTAATAGCTTATTTTAGTATAGTACTAGATATATAGCAGTATATATAAATGTGATATAACAAAAGAAAGGAAAACGCTTAAACAAATTGATACATTTAAATACCTAAGAGAAATCATACATCAGATGGAAGATGCATAACAGAAATTAAGAACAGAATTTGGTGATGCATTTCAGAAAATTAAAAGTATCTTTTGCTGTAAGTCACTATCATTGAATGTCAGAAAAAGAGTGTTGAAATATTGTACACGTCTTTTGCAGTATGAAAGGGAATCAAAGAACCTAAATGAAGAAATTAAGAAGAGCTTGAAAGCAGCATAAATGTGGTTCCTGAGAGAAGTGTTGTGAGTGCCTTGGGTTGCCAGAGTAACTAACAATGAATGCCTGAGAGAGGCTAATGAAAGAAGAACATTATATACAACTATAAGAAACTGACACTTGGGACATTCCCACACGTGCTCAGTCCCTAAAAGAAAATCCTAACCTGCACAGTTCGCGGCGACTGCACTAGCCAGGCGGTCTTTATTCCTCGGCTCAAAGACCCCTCTGCCATACACCGCAAGGTACTATTTTGGCAGTAAATGACAGTTGACAGCTCAGTCCCCTTCATCAGTTGCCAAAGAAGAGTTCCCATGCTGATGGTTCCAGTGGCAGTCTGTTTAAACATCCACCTGCATTTTCCCATACTCATTGAGTGTCAGCAAGACCTTATTTAATTGTTTAATCCATTACTTAATTTAATAATAATGTGTAAAAGTGAAGTGAGATGGTAGCTTATAGGAACATCAGCAGAATTGATCCAGAACACCAAGGACCGAGAGCTGTGGAGAGACATGAAGGCCTATGCCATTTGGCTGGGCATATGATGAGAATAGATAATGCTATTGGGATAAAAAGAACAGTCTCCATAAATTAAGTAAAATAAGTCTAACAGCAGCAGTTTACAAGGAGGAGATGAAAGCATACAAACTTGCCATGCATTATGTAAAAAGATATGGAAACATGGTATTTGGCCAAAAGATTGTAAGAGAACTATCTTCATTCCACTACCAAAAAAGGGCAACATGAAATTATGCACCAACTATAGAACTGTAGCCCTGACCAGTTATGCAAGTAAAATTCTACTAAAAAAATCATAATGGAAAGACTTCATAAGAAAATGGAAGAAGAGATTAACGTGGTTCAAGCTGGATTTAGACAAGGAAGAGGAACAAGAGATCACATACTCAACATGCATTTAATAATAGAGAAGTGCAGAGAATTTAATGTAAACCTATTGTCATGCTTTGTGGATTATTCAAAGGCATTTGACTGTGTACAACATCAGAAACTTTGGAAAATCATGAGGAATATGGGCTTTCCAATATGGGCTTTTTTAGTTTATCTCATAAAAATGCTCTATCTAGACCAACAAGCAGCAGTTAGAATAGATGGCGAGACATCAGATTGGTTTGACATCAAGCAAGGAGTCCATCAGGGCTGTGTGCTGTCTCCCTGTTTGTTTACCTTGTACGCCGAAAATATAATGAGAAATACTACAAAAATTAGATTTTTGTTCATTTGTGCTTGCTCGCTTTGAACTCAAGCGTAGTCCATAACACTATTTACAGTAGTGATTGACTGAATTTTGCTTGTGGATTAGCTTTCCCTATTAACAGTGTCCCTCGCCATCAGGTGAACCCACTCCAACTTCACAGATATTTGTAATTTACATCCCCAAGTCAAGGACGACAGGTCAACATTTTAGTCCAGCTGTCCAGTGTAGGGGTTGATCCCCTAACCTTGGCATCAGCACAACGGATGTTTAAGAACACGTGTTCTTACCCACTCAGCCATACAGACCTGCTACAAAAATTAGATTTTTAAGAGCATGCATCTTCCCCATTGCAACATACGCCTGTGAGACCTGGACACTGACTAAACAAGCTGAACAGCGCATAAATGCTTTTGAATATAAATGTTACAGACGGTTTCTAAGAATATCTTGGATAAAGAAAAAAACAAACTTATCCATTCAAGAGATGAATATTGAAGAAGGTTGGCTATTAAAGACGATAAAACAAAGAAAATTGAAATATTTTGGTCACCTGAAACGACATGAAAGTTTAGAAAGAACAATAACGGAGGGATATATGCCTGGGAAGAAAGTGAGGAAGGCCAAAAAGAAGATGGGTGCAGGATGTGGCGGTTGATCTCCAGATGGGTGTGTCAGACACGGGACATCTTGCTTATGATCGGGAAGTTTTCCGGAAGGTTGGTATGGGAGCGAGGTTCTGCAAAGGACATGCTACTGAATTAATGAATGATATATGATGTGTGTCATAAACTAGAAATGGAATTGCAATGGCAAAGAGAGCATTTAGAGAAAAGAGAAGCAAAAAATCCTAACTTCAAAGGATATACTCTTGATCTACCGAAAAGTATTCTTTGGTCAGTCACATTATGAATATTGATAGTGAGTAAATGTAGTGAAAAAAAAAATACAGAAAGCAGCTGAGATGTGGTATCATCCAAATATTGCAACAGTCAGCAGTATTGGAAAGTGTAAAATGAAAGGTTCTGGAAAATATAATAGAACAAAGAAGACTTCTTAGGTAATCAAAAAGTGAAGGCTCTTATTGCTTGGTCACATCCTTAAGACACCTGCTGATGCATATGGTGGGGGGAGGATCTGAGCACCTATGGACATGTCCGGAGTGCAATGAAGATACCCTAACTGATAACTGATAACTGATCCTTAAGACATTAAGAAACATCTATCCTGGTCCTGGAGGGCATAATACTGGAGAAGACAGGAAGGGGTAAACCAAAGACAACACTTTTAAAACAGGCTTGCACAGTTTTATCAATGCAGACATCATCAAGTGCTTTGTCAACTGGCTTGGGCGATAATATTTCTCCACATCTTGCGATCTCTAATGGCATATATCATTTCGTGTGCTAACTCCCTTCTGTGCCAAGACACAAAACTGTCATGAATGTTCTATAGCTGTCTTCCTCTATTTCTCTTTACTCTAATCATTCCAATTGTCACATGTTCCAGATTTTATCTTCTCATTATGTGGCCAAGAAATGAAGAATGCCTCTTTTTTATGTTTGTGGTAAGTTTTCTTTGCGACTTGGCCTTTCTCAGTATGTCCAGATTTCTCATTTTGGCTGTCCAACAAATGTTCAGTTTTCTATAAAATCACATTATTAAAGCATCCAGGGATTTTTTCACTTCCTTACTAATTGTCCAGGACTCACAGCCGTATGTTAGAACTGGTTCTATGTAAATTGCAAGAATTCATTTTTCTAACCACTGACAAAGATTTACTGCATAAAATGTTCTTCATTTGATAAAGTGCAGTTTTTGCTTGTCTTGTTATATTCTTTATCTCTTAAAGCATTTTCATCTGATGTTATTCATGTGCCTAGATATTTGAATTCTGCACTTGTTGAATATTGAAGAAGGTTGGCTATTAAAGACGATAAAACAAAGAAAATTGAAATATTTTGGTCACTTGAAACGTCATGACAGTTTGGAGACAAACAATAATGGAGGGGTATATGCCTGGGAAGAGAGGAAGAGGAAGGCCAAAGAGAAGATGGGTGCAGGATGTGGCTGATGATCTCCAGATGGGTGTATCGGATGCGGGGCATCTTGCTTATGATCAAGAGGTTTTCCGGAAGGTTGTTATGGGAGCGAGGTTCTGCAAAGAACATGCTACTGAATGAATGAATGAACTTGCAAAAAAAAGGAGCAACAGGAAATGCAATTATAGATTGGAATTATCAGTAAGCTTCACTACCAGCCCAAGAGCTGATGATAATGATAATGGATATTTTCATAATATTGTTGTAATTTTGGGAGGATATTTCTTTGTTTCATTGTTATTTTTTTCCATTTGTTGTTTTTGCTTCAGTTATTTATTATGCACTATCATGTATTCCTTGACAAATTTGATTTGTATGTCCAATATTGTGATGAAATTACTCATTCAATAAACACATCAAGGTTTAACAATTAGCGGTTAAGCTGTCTGCCTTGTGCTTACAAGATCACAGGTTCATTTTTTGATCAGTCATTCAATTCTCAAGTGCAGTTTTTTCAAGACCCCATTGAGTGGTCGTCGCCAGAGCTATGGAGTTAGTGCTCTGTGTAATGCTTTCAGCATGTGGTGAATGCAGAGGGAGACTGAGCTGTATGGGATTCAATCCCAGTGCAGTGAAGTCAATCCTGCTGCCTTACAACCCAATTTTTATATCTTGCAATTGCGCACAAGTATATACATTTTGAAAATTTAATTCTTAAACATGAAAAAAAATTGAGACTAACAAATTTTTTACTTTAATTTAATTTAAAATATTTGTATCTTTACAATAATTTCCCGTAATTAAGCAGTGTGCTTTTGGAATGTTGACAGAGCCATGATCACTCGGTGTGTATTCGTCCTAATCTTCCATGGTACACTGTGACAGAACAAACTGTCACATTTGACTTGACTGGAAGTTTTGTAAGTTACTTTTATTGCATAGTGGTTTAAATTATGTTAGCACGACTTATTATTGACATGCCATGAATGCAATGCTAACTTTTTCAGGACTATTGTTTGGAGTTGTGCAACAAATGAACTTGCACTGTGCTCAATGTGCTGTGTATTTATAAATTTAAACATGGTAAAAGCTGGTGTTGTGGTGAAGGGGTTATGAATACAGTTCACAATCCCACATATTGAAACACAGCTGCAGGTGCTTTTGGAAGCAGACCACCTTGCGCTGGTTTTCATACAGTGGTATGAGTGCCAGTCATTCAGAAAGCAAAAGAAAACTATTGAATGTTAACTTGTCAAGAAATCAAAAATAGCTAGAAAATGCTGTGGTTGACTGTGATATCCTGTAAAGAATATGCAGCTAACTACAACATGGTAAAGGTAGTTCCATGTCTATAGTGAGTGCTGTTGGTGTGTGAGCTGTTAGGCCTTGGTATAATGAGATTGGGCCGCCAGTTTCTTCCCAGAAAATGATCCAGTACTCATGTTATGAGACTGGCTTGACCATGCTGGTGTCAACAAAATCATCCTGCCACTGTCGGGGGTTGAACTTGGACTACTGTATTGACAAGTAGTGAGCCAACCATTCTGTCCTTGGACTACCATATTGGTAAGTAGTGAGCCAACCATTCTGTCCTTGGACTACCATATTGGTAAGCAGTGAGCCAACCATTCTGTCCTTGGACTACCATATTGGCAAGCAGTGAGCCAACCATTCTTTCCTTGGACTACCATATTGGTAAGTAGTGAGTCAACCATTCTGTCCTTGGACTGCCATATTGACAAGCAGTGAGCCAACCATTCTTTCCTTGGACTACCATATTGGTAAGTAGTGAGCCAACCATTCTGTCCTTGGACTACCATATTGGTAAGTAGTGAGCCAACCATTCTGTCCTTGGACTACCATATTGGCAAGCAGTGAGCCAACCATTCTTTCCTTGGACTACCATATTGGTAAGTAGTGAGCCAACCATTCTGTCCTTGGACTACCATATTGGTAAGTAGTGAGCCAACCATTCTTTCCTTGTACTGCCATCTTGGCAAGCAGTGAGCCAACCATTCTTTCCTTGGACTACCATATTGGCAAGCAGTGAGCCAACCATTCTGTCCTTGGACTACCATATTGGCAAGCAGTGAGCCAACATTCTTTCCTTGGACTACCATATTGGCAAGCAGTGAGCCAACCATTCTGTCTGTGGACTACCATATTGGCAAGCAGTGAGCCAACCATTCTGTCCTTGGACTACCATATTGGCAAGCAGTGAGCCAACCATTCTGTCCACAGTTTCCTATTGATTGTTGTAGTTGTCCGGGAGCAGTTTCCTGCTAGGGTCTGTGAGATTATAGCACCATCACACTCTGTAGGTCAGAGCAAGGAAGAATTGGTCTCCAGTCTTGCCCTCACTTTGGCAAGCGATGGGTCCAGGCCTTGAACCCACATCTGACCTTGTTCATGACATTACTGCACAATTCACTGGTGCGCTCCCACAGTTCTATACATATATATTTATTCACACACACACACAGTCTACATGTTCTTTTATCGTAATTAATTGTTGTTTAGCCAATCCTCTAAAAGTACTGGAGAGTTTTGGTCAGAGACCATAACTTTATGAAGGGAAAATCCCAACTGCACCTCCAAGCGGTAGAGGATGGAAACACACTACGGTGTGGCTAACACAGCTCTGGGGACCGAGTATCCACCGGAATAAGTGGACAACTCTGCAGCTGAGCAGAGCAGGGCACTCACTTGTCCTTGCAGTCGGAAATGGCTGTCAAAAGCAGAGGTAAAAAGACCACCATGTGAATGTGGAAGGCAAGGGGAAACCACCACATTATCTTCCCAAGACTTCATGGCAAAACATAAATCAAAGTTAGTGAAGGACGTTAATGGCTGTCTTAGGGCATCCTCGTCCGGTAGGGACAGTCATGAGCCACAGGTGACACCAGACCGTCATCCAGCTACTGATGGCAAAATCTTAACTAAAATAAATAAATTTAGAGTAGGAACATGGAATGTTAGGACATTAAATGAGCTAGGAAAGTTGACCAATGTTCTAAGAGAGATGGATAGCATGAAAATGAATATACTAGGCGTTAGTGAGATGAGATGGAAGGGATTGGGCAAAATTATAGCTGACAATCACACAATAATTTATTCTATAGGGGATACACATGAAAAAGGTGTAGGAATAATATTAGACGAAAAAACAGCCAAGTCAATTAATGGATACTGGTGTATTTCAGATAGAGTTATTATGGTAAAAATCAAAGGCAAACCAATAGACATAAATATTATACAAGTATATGCACCAACAGCAAGCAGTAGTGATGAAGAAATACAACACTTTTACGACGAAATAGAAATGGCGATGGCTCAAATTGGATCACAAGAAATAAAGATAATACTTGGTGATTTTAATGCAAAAGTAGGAAAGGGAAAAATGGAGGATGTAGTGGGGAATTATGGTTTAGGTACAAGAAATGAAAGAGGGGAAAAGCTAATAGAATGGGCAAATATCAATGATATGATAATTGGAAACACATGGTTTAAACACCATAAAAGACGACTGTACACATGGATAAGCCCTGATAAGAAAATACGCAACCAAATTGACTACATACTAATTAATAAAAGATTTAGAAATGCTTTAATTAATGTAAAGACAATGCCTGGTGCTGACTGTAATAGTGATCATGTACCACTATGTGGACAAATAAAAGTAAGATTAAAGAGAGGGAAAAAAATGGATAAGAACATGAGACTTAATAAAGAGGTTCTAAAAATAGATAAAGAAATGCAAGAACAATACAGAGTGACTGTGAAAAATAGGTACAATGCAATAACTAAAATACAGAGTATAGATGAACAATGGGAAATGTTAAGGGACTCCATTCATCAAACTAGCAAAGAAGTATTACCAGAGAGAGGCAAAATAGCTAAGAAAAAATGGATGAATGAAGATATCTTAAACCTGATGGACAAAAGAAAACAGTATAAAAATGACAAACAAGAATACGCTAAGATAAATAAAGAAATAAAAGATAAATGTGGGAAGGCTAAAGAAAGTTGGTTAAACGAGCAATGCAAAAAAATTGAATTAAATTCCATTAAAGATACAAAAAATATGCACAGACAAATCAGTGAGCTTACAGGAAAAAAAATAAGAATAAATACAGGGTGTTTGAAATCAAAAACAGGAAAGATAATATTAGAGGAAGATGCTATAATGAAGAGGTGGAATGAGTATATAAGAGAATTATATGAAGGAGAAAGGGCAGAATTAACAGAAGATAGTAACTTAGAAGGTCCACCTATTCTGAAAGAAGAAGTCGCTGACGCTATGAAACGTATGAAGAAAGGAAAAACAGCTGGGCCAGATGAAATCACAATAGAAGAATTAGAAGTATTGGGAGAATTTGGAGTAGATATATTAACCAAAATGTTGAATGATATTTACAGCAGTGGATATTTACCCAGTGATATGCTGAAATCTGTATTTATAGCTATACCAAAAAGACCAGGAGCAATTCCAATTGATTGTGAAGATTTTCGTACAATTAACCTTATAAACCATATCACTAAGCTTCTACTCAGAATCATAATGAGAAAACCAAAAAGAAAATAAAAATGGAAATTAGTGAAGAACAGTATGGATTTGTGGAAGGAAAGGGCACAAACAATGCAATTTATACATTGCGGACACTAATAGAAAGGTCAATAGAGAAACAGAGGGACATATATTTGTGCTTCATAGATTATACTAAGGCATTTGATAAAGTAAAACATGATGAACTGATTAAAATGTTGGAAGATATCAACACTGATGGAAAAGATTTAAGAATAATAAAGAATATTTACTGGAACCAAGTAGCAGCAATTAAAATGGGAAATAAAGAGGGTAGTTACGAACAGATAAAGCTAGGAGTACGACAAGGGTGTGTCTTGTCACCAGATCTTTTCTCCCTGTATAGCGAAGTAATAATGAGAGAGATCAAAGAGATGCCAGGAATACTAGTTGGAGGTTATAATATAAATAATATACGCTATGCAGATGACACAGTATTGGTGGCGGATAATTCAACAGACCTACAACAATTATTAGACGTTGTAGTAACAGAGAGTGCAAGGAAAGGACTCAACTTGAATATCAAGAAAACAGTAACAATGGTAATATCAAAGAAAATGGTGACACCAAAATGTGACATAGAAATAGAAGGGAAAATCCTTAACCAAGTTGATAACTTTAGATACCTAGGGGCATTTATAACATCAGATGGAAGATGTACAACAGAGATTAGGAGCAGAATAGGGCAGGCAAAAGCCGCATTTCATAAAATGAAGAGTATCTTATGCAATAAGTCACTGTCACTGAATGTAAGAAAGAGAGTGCTGAAATGCTATGTAGAACCAGTTTTGCTGTATGGCAGTGAATCTTGGAATGTAAATGAACAAATTAAGAAGAAATTAGAAGCAACAGAGATGTGGTTCCTGAGACGAATGTTGCGAATTCCTTGGACTGCCAGAGTAACTAACGACGACTGCCTGAAACAGGCTAATGAAACTAGAACATTATATACAACAATAAGACAGAGACAAACAGCTTTCCTCGGTCATGTGATGAGAAGAGAGGCATTGGAGAACATCGTAACAACTGGAAAGATCGAGGGGAAGAGAGGCAGAGGTAGACCAAGAGAAGTGATGCTGGATGGATTGAGACGGTGGCATGGAGGAATATCAGCAGCAGAGTTGATCCAGAAAACCAAAGACCGAGATCTATGGAGAGCCATGAACGCCTACGCCAGCCGGCACGGCACTTGATGATGATGATGATAGCCAATACAAAATGCTCCACATTTTATTTTGTACATAAGATATTTTTTTAAAAAGTTAATTGATGGTTTTACTCACTACTACTTAAATGCCCATTGTCCCATGGGTCCAAAAGATAAAGAAATATTTAACATCAAATATGAGATCATTTCAAGTAAAACACAGAAAAAATAGCTAATATCTATACCCATAGTTAAATATTTAGTTCAATAACAACATTTTACAAATAAACCCAAATATTTTTACCAATGTCTAAGCCTGTAGAATGCCAACAGGAACAAAAATAGTGCAAAATGATTTAATTCAATACAAAAAAACAAACTCATAAATGTTTAATGATAACCATAGCTCTCTGCTTTTAATTTTTGTTGAATCCTTGGATTCTCATCTAACCACCATACATTTATTGAGATTCTAATAAAAATAATGAAAGTGGTTTGTGAATGTAGAAATCATCCTTGGGGTGATTTGCTTGATATAGAATGTGTTAGGTGATTTGTGCATAATGTAAGATTGACTGGGTATTATAATAGAAAAACTAAGTTGAGTGTTGAATGTTGAGTCAAGAAGCAACATCACTGCACTCGGGGCATTCCCATAAGCACTCAGTCCCCATCTTCAACAGCCAGTGAAGAGTTCCAATATGAATGGTGCCATTGCAATCTGATTAAATGTCTGGCTTTACCTCTGAGTGATGACTGTCGACCCGATCCTTCGACAACCTCGTGCTGCTGCATTCTCTCTAGACCATGATAGTCTATCTGTTCTTCTGCATTGTTCACATGCTTCCAGAGGGCCTTCACATCTGCCTTATCATGCATCAAATCACCCCTCAATGATGCAGCACCAGCCAATCTGTCTGCTTGTTCATTTCCAACTACACCAGAGTGTCCTGTAGAAAAGATACAGTGAATGCTCACAACCTTGAACCTCTGAATCGATGCTTGCCATACTGCATGAAGCATGCCAGTCTTCACTTTTGTCAGCATACTTTGTGAATCCGTTACAATCACAACACACATATACAGTTTGTTCTCCAACCAGCGAAAAACTGCAATAACCACCTCCATCTCCATTCACAGACTTGAAGTTGTGATTGCATATGCATGTTTACACTTTCACTTAGTTTTTCTTCATATAAGTAAAACTAAGTGAAAGTGTGAACATTTCTTGCTTATATCTGCAGAGCAACATAAACCAACTGTTTGTGTGGCAGAGTACACTGACATTTAATGGATCTGCACCTACATACTTCAAGAGTCTTGGAGCTGTACAGGTATTTATAGTCACTTGTATTTGTTTCTGCTTCATCCTCTTCTTTGTCTCCTCTTCCATCCCATTTCATCTTCAAAGGTCTGGCCTAGACCTTACATTGACAATCATGACTCCAATCCTCTCTGCCATCAAATATTTTTATAAAGCTGATGTTGCCCATAAGTTTAAGCTTTTCACATACATATTTATTTGTCTTCCTCTGCTTTTCTTGCTTAGTGTTTTCCCCACATTTCTTTAGTCTACCTTTTCTGTTGATATGTCCCATATATTTATTTTTTCCTAAAATACTTCTCAATTTTCAAGATTTCAATACTTATCAACTTGCATGAGTCATAAATATGTTTCTTGATTAAATTCTCTGCTGCTATTGTGGCAATACATGCACATTCAGAATAGAATATGGAATACATGTTTATTAATTTATGTATTTGAAAATAATGGTTAGTTTGTGAAATGTGGAAAATGAATGAGAACTACAGAGTTGAGCAAACAGCTAAGTGTAATGGATGACTGAATTGCTCATCCAACATGTCTGATTTAAGAGGTAAATGTGATGATTGCTTGTCGGTCTCAGAAAAATTAATAACCAAGGAGGACATAATTGTGCAAGGAAAAGAAATAGACACATGTTTTACTTGAGATGTGGGGATTCGTCTTCACCTGGATCAAACATAATAGGAGACATCTGATCATCAAATGGCAGTTTCACCCATTCTACATGTTTCATCTTGTTTATCTTCTACGCAGATGTTTCATCCCATTTATCTTCTATACAGTCTTGTGGGGCCGGCTTGCCCTTGTCATGACTCCCAGGTGTCTTTCTCCTGTTGTACCTCCACAGCCTGCATGCCAGATGTAAAACCTATTCACTGCTACTTTCAATTGTCCTAACAATTTTGCACTTTTTGTGCCTACCATCAAGCCATACTGCCCCCAGAAAGGCGAACGCTACGCACCTGGATTTCTTCTCACTGCACCTTTAGCTTGGCTGGTAGAAAGCCAGAATCTCATCCCCAGTTATTTGGCCTCAGTTGTCACCTCCTTATCCACAGTTTGTAAAATAAAAAAACATGTCCAAAAGCAGAAATCTGCTATGGGTCCTATCACATATTGTAGGTCTGAATGTCCGGAGGAATAGGTGGCCAGTTTTTTTTCCCCCTCTGTTAGCAGCTGGCAATCACGCTCATAATTTTATCCACATAGCCCTCCCCCCCCTTCTATCAACACTAAAGTGCCCGCCACATCCGCAGTTTGCTATACCACAATGAACACCCTAGCCATCATGTTGCCCTTTCACACCCTGTCTATAGCTTCACATTTCCGCCCACTCACAGGGGAACTCAGCGCCTCCTTGTGGCTATTATTATTGTATTCACGGGCTGTGTCCCCTTCTCTTTCCCTTCTTCCTTTTGCAAGTCTTGGCTGTGGTAGGGGTCACTTTGAATGACGTTTTTCTATCCTGGTGTCCACAGTGTTGAGAGGTGAGATGTCTTCCACTACACAGCATCCATACTTAAGGTGCAACATTCCTACTTGCCTGGCAGGCTCCTACCTGAATGGACAGTGATAGATGTGAATTTAACTACGGTTCCAACAGAGATTCAGAATATATATGTAATTTTATGTCTATAATATCTTTGTCAAGGTCATTAATGGACAAGTCAGCGTTACTATAGCACCAGACCAAATCATCTCTTTGACTACTCTTAATGATGCCACACATGGACAGTATCCAGCACCTCCTCCATCTGCTCAGTTTACCCTGCCATTCCAGGAAGACTTCGAAGGTTGGTAGACATGTGAAGTCAACTAAGACAACTGTTTGTATAGTTTGTATCATAATTTTAGCAACATGTAGGGTCTGTGACTTATAGAAATATAGAGCTTACATAAATTGATAGGTACAATTTACTTGAATAATGTAATCTGAGGATGTGCTCTTCACAATAAGAACAGAAATGAGACAGAGACATGGATGCCTTTTGTCATGTCTATTAATCTTGCTGACCATAGACGAATTATGAAGACAACAGCAAGCTCTGCCACAAATGGAATTCAGTAAACAAAGCAGCTTGGTGGCCTGGACTTTGCTGAGGACACTTCTCTCCTGGCTCACACACAAAATCATATGTAGGATAAACACATTGGTTGGGAGGTCATTGACCGCTCTGAACTGCTATATCTGACAGCAGAAGTTATTGGAATCAGGAATTAGACTGGATCCAGCTCTGCCAGGATCTGTTAGGGGACGTTTATAGCCTAGAAAACTATATAATAATGGTGTCGGACCTTGGATTGCTGGGGCAGTAAGACGTGTGATTGTGTTGAAATAAACATTGTCAGCCACTGTCTGTGTCGTTATTTGATCAGTCCTGCAGAGCTTTTTGTCATAACTAATGAACCATCATCACTAAACATCTTTAGACACAATAGAAATGCCGGGACTCTAACGTCTGTTCTAGTTACAATAAGAACATTACTTCAGAGACTCAGACACAGGTGATAGAAGTCCTAGGGAACATGTGGTAACTGTACAGGGAGAGGAACATGTCAACAACTAGCATATAACACAACTTAATATCTGACTGAACACATACTATAAGATTCTCAAGGAACAACAGATACATGCAGAACTCACAAGCATTGAATCAAGTTAAACAGTTTACAGCATAGTGGCTAGATCAGGGGTGGCCATCCTTTTTAGCAGGCGGGCCAAATTTCAGAAATAATATTTCCTGCCGGGCCACACACCTAATTTTTTTTTTTGGGTGTTAATTAAAGTAAACAAGCAAGCGTGCTACAGCTTCGACCACATCGTCGTTTCCCTCTCCGCGGGCCGCAACATGACTCTTGGCGGGCCGCATGCGGCCCGCAAACCTCGTGTTGGCCACCCCTGGGTTAGATGCCTGCCTGCCTGCCTGCCTGCCTACCTGCCTGTCTGTCTGTCTGTCTGTCTGTCTGTCTGTATACAGGTGATTGTTTGGCATTGAATGTATAAACATGTTTTCTTTCTCCTTGTTTATTAGCATACCCAATATCTTCTGAGCCATACTTTCTGGCTCCACAGCAAGGATCTTACGATGTTGTTGATGTTGGAGGTGTACATGGGAAAGTTATGAGGCAGATGGTACTGCAGATACCTGTTGCCTGGTGTGAGGAAACCCTTCGTTATAATGGCTCCCTGAATGTTGTGGGCAGCTTTAACTGGTAATTATAAAATGTAGTTATTTGTGTTGTGAATTTATGACTGTTTTGGTTATGTTTTCTGTATGCTACAAGGTTCTTGCTTCTTTTTTGCATGAAGTACTTAGGCTTTGTTTGTTTACTTCTTATGATGACAGCTCTCATTTCTTTTTCTTTTGTCCTTTATCTCTCACTGGCGGCATTATGCACAGTGTGCCTGAGCAGGCTGTTGTTTGTCGAGACTCCTGTCTTTTTCCACTTTTCACATGGGACAGTGAGGAGCATTTTGTGTGATATTCACTGGCACAGGAATGGGGCATAATGGGGACAAACCGTTGCTGTGATGTCGGAAATACGACTGAACTGAACTGAACTGGGGCATATGTCTTCAAGCAACTCACTCCAAGCTGTCCTATTCTTACCTATCTCATGCAGCTCCATCCATATCCCTCCCTGTATGATTCAATCTCATAGTGTTTCATCTCCTCCACCATGTGTGCATTCTTTCCCAATTCATACATAGTTCTAACATTCCAGATGTCATTTCTGGAAATTTTCCTAGGCAAAAGGAAGACATTCTGTAATCTTGACTCCTTGTGACTTTTTATGCATCTATCTTACCTCTTCTAGAAGGGCCTTCTTTCCTCTTGGTTGGCTTGGTTATACATTTTTCATGATCTTTAGACTTGTTCATGGTTTGTTCAATTTAGCAACTGGAGTTTTTCTATGGAATGGGGCAGCCAGCCCCATGCCCAACCCACCTTCGCCACCCGTAAACATAGCGTGCTAATATTTTGTTCATGTCTGCTTCATCTGACCCTATAACAAGAACTATTTATCTAGTCAGCTTGTTTGAACATTTTCTTCAGAGTTTTATTTCTTGATTATGAAAAATACAAGAAGATTTTTTTGTGTTATTGAACATTTTTGTTTCGCTTTCAGTTTAAGAAATAGTTTTTCATTATTCTTTGAATGTTTATGGATGTAGCCATTTTGGCATAGACCATGATTTCAACTAGACAAAGTTACTAATGGGTTTTATATTAGTTTTTTATTACAGTTAAATGGGTTGTATATTAGTTTTGAAAGTGATTGTAATAAGTCACTATCTGTGAAAGCTAGTGTTGAAACGCTATATATAAAACCTGGTTTGCTAGAATGTGAGTGAACCTGGAATGTAAATGAACAAATCAGGATCCTATTAGTTTGATGTAACAGGAATGAAGCAGTAATGAGTATATTCAGGTGTAATGAAGATGGTGATTCAGTCAAATCAGTCAGTCAGTCAGCAATCAACCAGTCAATTGACTATTAATTGTCGCACATCCTATTTGAAACTAGCAAAAATGAGTCTGGCTTTTGTGTGTTGAATCTAAATTATAACATGATGGCATGTTGAAGGTTGTATATTTCTGTAACCAGGACAGATATCGAAATCACCGCTGACATCATGGTTGGAGAAGTTAATGGATCTGAGGGTGTCTTTATTGGAGTTAGAATTGACAATGGAGGGTGTACCACATATGCAGCCAAGGGCTTATTTTTCTTCATCTATCCCAATGCCAGTTGGTACTCACTCACAAATGATATCCGTAAGTGTAATTTGTTTATATTCTATAATCTACCAGTTTTGTTTGAATCATGAGTATCTATGATTTTCTTGCTTCTAATATTTATTTTTACATCTAGTAACTCTGTGCTGGCGTGGTGGTACCTCACCTCGCACTGTTCCACTTGTTGCTTAACTTCTTTTCTAGATTGTTTTTAAAAAAATCAAATCTACCACACTTGTTGCTTCAACCCCTGCAGACCCATACTTGTATTGCTTTTGAGTTATAATGTTCCAGAGCAGAACAAGTGAAGATCTGAAGCACTTTGTTTGAAATAAACATCAGCACAGGGAACAGATGTGAAAATAAGTTTATTAAATGAGAGGTGATTGGACACATCATGATGAATGGAAATATCAGTGGGTAAAGAGGCAGAGAATCAGACCAAGAGAAATGATGCTGGATGGACTGAGATGGTGGTATGGAGGAATATTATCAGCAGTGTTCTTCCAGAACAATAAAGACAGATCTGTGCAGAAACATGAACGAGAACACCAGGTAGTAGGACACATGATGATGATATATGTGCTGCTGAAAGAAATAGAGAAAGATTCATGGTTTGGTCACATCAAATGACATAAGAATCTACTATAAATCATAAAAGGGGGTTGGGGGGGGGGGGGGAGACATTTGAGGGCAAAAGATCCAGAGGGCATCAAAGATATACATATACAGACATCACCAAGATATGTTCATGATACAGCCTTGGAGAACGCACAACCAAGACTTGGACAGAAATAGCTGGAGATTCATTACCGCCAACCTTGCTGAGATGACATTTATACCCCCCGTATAGAGCTGATATTGTCATGAGTGCGGTCAAACGAAGGTTCAATGTCAACTGTTGTTGTCTGCTAGCAGAGGACAAGTCTGGCTACTTTCCCTCTGTGCATTCAGGCCTACAAAATGTGATGCCCCTATCACATCACAGACCCATATCAGGTTCCTGCTTGGAGACTTGTACCGCTGTCTACCTCTTACTCACTTGCCTTCAATTCTTTCCTCCAGTATGGTTTTCATACTACTGCTGTGTCTTTTAATAACAAACAAAAAATAAATTTGAAACATATTTGCAATTTTCAACATTTTAAATTGTTTTTAAAACTATTTTCGTTCATTAGTGTACATTTTTCTTTCTTTTACAGTAGGCAAAAATGTGATTATATCAGGATGGGATAATGTAGCCATAGTGTCTGGCTGGAACACACTCAAGCTTTCTGTTAAAGTAAACTGATTTTCCATTTGTTACTGTAACATTTGTATGTGTAAGTAGATAGATCTTATGTGAGTACATTTATACTATTTGATATATCTATATAATCTTCCATGTAGATAAGTGTGGACAGTCATGGTTCACCATCTCACCTGATCACCAGTCTTAAATCAGTTCTGTTTTCTTGTTATGATTATGCCATGTGGCTGAACCATCCAGGTATTTACCTCATTGTCTTCCCCTTGCTCTTTTCTCATCATCAAACTTCCGGCCACCAACATGGCGGTTAGGCGATGAACCGTTAAGGCCTGTGGCGTGTTTGTGCTTGCAGCTACGGTTTGCAATCGCATTTTCCTCATGTTGGACTGGTAGTACATGGTTCCGTCGCCCTGCTACTGAGTGAGTGCGTGGGCGACACTGTGAGCTGTGAAATTCGCGGGGACTGCTTTTACATCTGTCCTGTACAGTAACCTACATGTTCGGAACAATGGCTACTGGCTGTTGTTGAATTGACTGAATTGCCTTTTCGGTTCACAAGTGCATTTTTCAGGAGACTCCCCTGAGTCGGCACTGAAGCTGCGGAGTTCGTGCTTTATGCGACACTTTCGGCGAGTCGCCTTGTGGTAAAAGACCGAGCCATGTGAGAAAACCCGGGTCAATGAGGTCTTTCTGGTGACTGCCAAGTCTATCGACGATGAACTGTAGTTTTCGTGGATTAATTTTGTGTTGGCATTCTGGCGGCGACATTATGCACAGTGTACCTGTGTGGGCTGTTGGATTGCCGAGACTCCTGCCTATTCCACTTTTCACATTGGACGGTGGGGAGCATTTTGTGTGATATTCACTGGCACAGGAATGGAGCATAATGGGGACGACCCGTTGCTGTGAAGTTAGAACCTCGGCTAAATAACTTATCTTTTCTCATCAAGTTTGTCACTAAATTTTCAAATTTATTTCTCCTCACAACATGCCCACAAATCTGTACTGTCTATGTATAATCTCTCTAATCCTTCTCTATTCAATTTCCAGTTTTCATCTGCATCTTGAAGGACTGCCTCATTTATTTTTATGTTATTCAGTGGCTTTCTTTGCATTTTCCTCAGAAATGATATGTCCACTGCTATTAGATTGTTCTGTTTGTTGATTATGTTTCACATGCATATAACAATATTGGCTCTAAATAATACTCTTTTTATCAGTGCATTATTTAAAACTGGTGAGTATATTTTTCATCTTCCAAAAAGACTACTGTTGTCATGACAATTCTTGTTTTAATCTCTACAAGTCATCTTTCATCAGATATATGCAATATTATATGTTTAAATAACATGATAATACCCTATAATTCACCTATGAAAGGTTGAATGGGGTAGATAAACGAATCTCGTTATCACTTTTAAAAATATGAATATATGTAAATTTATTATATGTTCACTTCAGATTAGCATTATTTCTCTCTTTTAAATTGAGTTATTTACCAATACAGTAGTTTTCATGTTGCTGAAGTCTCATCTGAAGTAGCACTGGTCACTAATAATAATGGTGTAAATTAGCTGGAAGTTCTTTATAATTTCCAACTATGATGATCTTTCTGTGTTCAGGGTGCACAATGAACTTCTTTGTGCATGTCTGCATGGGCGAATGGGTAAGAATGCGTATTCTTAATCATTCGTTGTGCTGATGCCGAGGTAAGCAGTTCAACCCCTACACTGGACAGCTGGACTAAAATGTTGACCTGTCGTCCTTGACTTGGGGATGTAAATTGCAAGTACCTCTGAATTCGGAGTAGGTTCGCCTGAAGGCGAGGGACACTGTTAATAGGGAAAGGTAATGCACATGCAAATTTAATTCCATCACTACTATAAATAGTGTGTATGGCCTATGCTTGAGTTTAAAGCGAGCGAGCACAAAAAAAAAAAAACCTCTTTGTCTTCACCCTAACTGAGAAGGTCGGGTATTTAATCTCCCTAGTCAAGTGATCAGGAGGCAGCATGATGATATTAGAAGCCAGTTGTTCTTGTAAAACATTCAGCCTTACGCTGAGAGCAAATCCAGTAACATGCGAGCTATAGGTAGATACCAAAACCTCACAGCCATGGGGCAAAAGTGAGTTCTGGAGAGTTATATGTAGTGAGTCTTGATGTATGGAAGTGAACCATGCACAATCAGGAGAAATATGTGGAATGTGCAGAGATGTGGTTTCATAGAAGATTGATGAGAACACCATGGACATATAAACATATAAAGCATAATGATTATGTCTTGAAAGAAGTTAACTCACAAAGAGAACTGGCTACTCATATCATGAGAAGGGGAAAGCTGGAGTATGCTGTGAGGGGAAGAGAAACCGGAGAGACCAAGGGAGATGATGCTGGACAGTTTGACATCATGGCATGGAGGAACATCTGTATCAGAAATGATTGGTAGTACTTGAGGCTGTGGACAGACATGATGATCCACACCATACAGCATGAACTATAAAGTTTTAGCAGTGAAAGCCAATTTCGTGGCTTTAAACACTCCTTTCTTTATACAATAAGATAAGCACAATCATTGGGACCTAGAACCTAGTCAAGTGATCTCCCATTATATCCATAGTATATTGAATTCCTTTTGTGCCTGTCCCCTTGAATCCCAGTGTAAACAGAAGGCTATCTGTATATCCAGCAAATTGTACACTTTCTTGTCCTAATTTTCTGACTAGTGTGATCAGCAAAACTCTATTTGTTTTACTTGACACTCTGTAACAACATAATTTCTTGGTACTTTCCAGGGCTCAGTGGCAACTGGAGTGTGTAATGGAGTCCAGCTGTTTCAAGTGAATATCCCAAACAAACCCACTAATGGTTTTGCTGGTGTTGGTACCAGTGTTTATGGATATGCAGACTTTGACAATATCCTACTTAACTATGCTCCTGTTCCACCCATGCACAATAAGAAGAGCGAGCTACCCAATACAGATCATGTTCCACTCTCGCACAATATGAAGAGCAAGCTACCCTACCAAGCTGCTGTTCTACCCAAGCATAATAAGAAGAGCAAAACTTTGTTCTTTCAGGAGGAGAAGCCATGATGCACCTGGTTAAGGTGTCAACTGTGAATTCAGTGTTCATTACAATAAAATTAGCATTAATGTCCAGTTTAATCATGTATATGAAATATGTATGTCTTTAAGAACAAATTGTGTCAGATGGTGTGTACAGTGGGATCTGTGGAGTGGAAGGTGGGTATTTATATATTTTTTGTAATAAGCTGTAGTAAACAAGGGTATACATCTTTGCTTTATTGACTACACAAAAGCTTTTGATAGAGTTAGACATGTCAACATGGTGGATATGCTTGCAGATCTACAAATTGATGGGAAAGACATTAGACTTATAAAAAACATATATTGGAAACAACAAGCTGCCATAAGGATTGATAATGAAGTGGGACAATATCAGCCTATTAAGAGAGGTGTTAGGCAGGGATGTGTAATGTCTCCAGATCTTTTCTCCCTGTACAGTGAATATATTTTCAGAAATGTAGAAGTTATATAAATGGAATCAGCATTGGAGGACGAAACATCAATAACATTAGATATGCATATGATACAGTATTGATTGCAGACAATGCGCAGGATCTGCAACAATTAGTAGATGCGGTTGTTGTACACAGTGAGCAGCTGGGGTTAGAATTAAATTGTAAAAAGACACAGGTTATGGTCGTCACTAGGAAGAACAAAGTACCACAATGTAATATACAAGTAAATGGGAATATTCTTCAACAAGTGAATAGATACAATTATCTCGCAATAGTCATAACATCTGACGGGAGGTGCCTTGAAGAGATTATAACAAGAATCGTCATGGCGAAAGCAGCCTTTAGCAAGATGAAAAACATACTGACCAATAAAAAGATGTCAATTGAAATGAGAAAAAGAGTGTTGAGGGGATACATAGAGCCTGTTCTTTTGTATGGATGTGAAACTTGGACAATGTGCAGTCAAGCTGAATAACATCTGATGGCTGCAGAAATGTGGTTTCTGCGGAAAATGCAAAGAATACCATGGACAGACAGAAAAACCAATGACCAAGTACTACAGGAGACAAATGAATCTCGTAAATTGATTAGAGAAATTAGACATAGTCAAAATGTTTAGGACATGTTATGAGAAGAAATAGATAGGTGAATTTAGTGACAACTGGCAAGATCGAAGGGAACAGACCAAGAGGAAGACCGAGAGGAAAATACCTGGATGGCTTGGCCATATGGCATGGATGAGACAGGAACACTGAGCTGATCCACGACTCTGGTGATCGAGTGAAATGGCGAGTCATGACCGCCCACGCTCTCCGGCATGGCACATGATTGATTGATTAATAAGCTACTTCTGGAAGTTTGAACATTTGTGATATGTGGGTGGAAAGTCACATGATTTTCTGGTAGAGCTCAGCTACCTTCTGATGTGATCAGCATGAGTTCATTCCACATTAAATGACCCCATTGCCTTCATGTTGAAAGCCAAAAGGGTGTACAGTTGATTTTGTCCCATGTAATCCCAGAGTTCCATTTTGATCCTGTCTGTGTAGTCCCCAAACTTGTGGATTTACCTTTGCCAGAGTGAAACAACAGCAGACAGTGAGGAAACAACAGCAGACAATGAGGAAACAACAGTAGACAGTGGGGAAACAACAGCAGACAGTGAGGAAACAACAGCAGACAGTGGGGAAACAACAGCAGACAGTGAGGAAACAACAGCAGACAATGGGGAAACAACAGTAGAAAGTGGGGAAACAAACAGCAGACAGTAAGGAAATGAACAGTAAATAGTGGGGGAACAACAGCCGAAAGTGGGGAAACAACAGCAGACAATGGGGAAATAACAGCAGACAGTGGGGAAATAAGCAGACAGTGGGGAAACAGCAATCCAATTTTGGATCAAACTATTCTGCTGTATCTCCCAACTAATGAGTGAATATTCCTAGGTGTTTTAGTTTGTTGGCTGAGGTTAAAGCCCATTTGTCCATACTGATAACATGCAGTCTAGGCTTCTTTAATTTTACCTTTAGTTGGTTAAAAAAAAACAAAACTAAAATCTATTGCCTTACCTGCTATTAAGACAGATGTCTCAACAGTTTTTATACTTTGTCATCCAAATAGTTCAATCATTACATCTTAAGCTGCAAGCCATTATAATAAAATATGAACCAGTTCATCAAGTGCCTTGCCAACTGGTATAGATGATCAAGCTTCTCAACATCTCTTGCAATATTCAAGTAGCATATATCACTTCATGTACTAACACCCCAAGCTGGCTCCGTGGCTAAAGGGTTACGGATACAGTTCGTCATCCTGCATGCCACGTTCAAAACACATCTGTCGGTTTTTTTAACGAAATGGTATGGGTGCCGGTCATTCAGAAAGCAATGGCAAACTACTGAACGTAAACTTGCCCAGGAATCACAAACAGCCAAACAATGCTGGGGTTGACTGCTACATCTGTAATGGATATGCAACTAACTAACTAACAGCCCTCCTTGCCATGACACAATACTGTCAAGAATTATCTTATGCTGTCTTGCTCCAACTCTCCACAAATCTTTCCATTTGCAACAGTGTGTTCTAGTTTTTGTCTTCTCATAATGTGGCCAGAAATGGTGACTGCCTTTTTTTGACATTTGGGATAAGTTGTATTTGTGTCTTAGCCTCTTTAAAAGAAAATATAGATTACCAATTTTAGCTGTCCAATTAATTTTCAGCATTCTTCTGTGAAACCATATCTTTGAAGCTTCTAGTGATCTTTGTTCTTGTTGCTTGTTTACTAATTGTCTAGGATTCAGAACCATATGGTAAAACTGGTTCTATATAACATGCAAGAATTATTTTCTAACTTCCAATTACAAGGATTTATTGCATAAGATGTTCTTCATTTTATGAAGTGCAGTTTTTGTCCTATTCAGATTTTTACATTTTGTTACCACCGCATAGAACAGTCAGTTAATAATCTAGATGTACTTATACATTTTGGATACACTTTTTGTGTGTGTCATGTTTACATTTATATGTTGTTGTTATTGCAGCACAAACAAGAACATTCCATTACTGATGCCTTGAATTAGAGATACTTTCATATTAATGGTGTTTATTGTTGAAAGTTCAACAAGGGGTGTTATCAGTTGTGGAAAGATTAAGCAGGAGAGTTGATGTAAGACTGTTGTGTGAATACTAGGTAAGAAGTGGTTTGTGTTGTTGAAAGACCCCATAAGTGATTTGTGTGTGTTGGAAGAACCAGCATTCTTGTTGAATGTATCCATTACATTGACTTTCTGCGAGCCACCCACACTGTTGGATGCCACAATTTTCAGCCAAAGGTGATGAAACTTCTTTGTTTTCTATGTTATTAATTTTTCTGGCAGCACTTAAGAAAGCACCATTTTCCTGTAAACAGAAAATTTGGTTTTTGACAAGTTAGCATTAATGTCCCTTACACAACACACTGATTGTGTGCCCTTTAACTATCTGAGACATTAAG
This sequence comes from Cepaea nemoralis, assembly GCA_014155875.1. NCBI lineage: Eukaryota > Metazoa > Mollusca > Gastropoda > Stylommatophora > Helicidae > Cepaea > Cepaea nemoralis. Next base: position 323,967 of record JACEFZ010024807.1, read on the forward strand.
GAGCCATGATTCTTACTATAAACGATGCATAAAGCTAATTCTGTCCCTTTGAACTAATTGAGACGGATAGGAGTCGTCATCTCCATTCTCTAGTTTCCCCACTGGGTTGGAATATGTTGAAACTGAAGTACCTAACATCCTTTAGTGCCTGACCCTAGTCAGTCTGTAATTGCTGTGCCTAGTCACGAGTAGTAGAACTTGAAATGTTAATATACTGTTTTCAGTGGGACAGCTAGGCCAGCATTGTCCTACAGATACTATCCACTGTGCCACCACAAGTTAATTTTCTTTACTTCTGTGTGTGCCGATCAATAACCATGATTTTATTTCAGGTGCTATTTCTTCTTCTTTGTTCGTTCGGAATGTTTGTCTTCGATTATTTAGTGCAAGTAGAATTAACATGTGAGCATAGAAAGGGAAATATAATTATAACTAAAATAGGGTCATGAAAGTTAAAATAGAAAGCTGAGGTGTTTGGTTTAATATAAATGGCAACAAGCTAAACATCTATAATGAGAAAATGTGTAAGATAAATGAACAAAGGGTGCCTTTAAAATAATATAAGAAATAAAAATGGTGCCTTTAAAATAATGTGACAAAGCAATGGACTTGAAGCTGACAAAGTAATTTCATTAATTCTGTAGCATGTCCCTTGTAGAACCTTCGCTCCCATAATAACTCTCTTGAAAACTTCTCTATCATAAACAAGGATGTCTTACATCCGATACACCCTATCTGGAGATCAACTGCCACATCCTGCACCCATCTTCTCTTTGGCCTCCTCTTCCTCTCTTCCAGGCATATACCTTTACATGATTGTTCTCTCCAAACCTTCATGACGTTTCTCACGTGACCAGTATATTTCAATTTTTTCTGTTTTAGCATCTTTGGTAGCCAGCCTTCGTCAGTATTCAGCTCTAGACGTATGGATGCATTTGTTCTTTTCTGTATCCAAGATATTCTTAGAAACCGCCTATAACAGGTTCTTAGAATATCTTGGATACAGAAACATTAAAGCATTAATATACATAATACTTCACGATAGATGTTAACAAATTATGACCAAGGGATCCAGATTATTTAAATCAAATATAACAGCAATCATCAATCCTTTTTTTTTTTTTTTTTTTTTTTTTGTAGAGCATAAGACAAATATCTTTGTAAAAGAAAAAAATTGGACTTTGGTTAGCAAATTCTCTGGGAAATTGAACTTTAACTATTCAAGTGGTCTGAACTCTGGACGTTGCTTGCTCCTACCGGGGTGAGCTTGGTGTAGAAGCTTTCCTCTGTACCCAGGTATCATCTCCAGGGGGACTCTCCTTCCCTTTCCTATTCAGAAACCAGCAGTGTGTGTTAGACCGGTACTGGAACAGGTCATTTTTCAGCACAGTATATATGGACTGGAATTAGGTCTAAGATAGTAATATTTCCAGGAATTAGGCCTAAGATAGTAATATTTCCAGGAATTAGGCATAACATAGTAATATTTTCCATAGGAGTGTTGTTAGATATATCATTGTCAACAGACTCCAATACAACACTCAGGGTAAGCTGTAGGAAGTAAAGGACACATTAAAGCACATTGTGCATATAGTGTTAGATTTATATTTGTATAGACCAGTCGGCATGTAGCAGAAGGAGGAGTAAACAGCACTTCACAATGAGACAGAATTTAACGTGAAAAGGACCCGAAGGGTTAATCTCGAAGCAGCGTACAGCAAAGGTTGCTAAGTGACGTCACTGTGTGAAAAACGTCACTGTGTAATACGTTATGAACCGGCAGTTAGGTCTGGATATGATGAAGCAGAGGCGGACTAAAGTTACAGCGGTGAATTATTATCTTAAACATCTCCGGAAGAGATGAATCGAAGAGGTAATCAGTCGTTCAATTAAGGTACTTAAGGCAGGCACACTCTGGAGTCAAGACGGGAGGTCGGCCATGGATATTTAGAACAAAAATTGATGAAATGGCACTGCGCTAGAAAGTTGTCGTTCTATTAGCAACCAAAAGTCACAGCTTGTCAACATACATGGTTTGTTTGTAAGTAACCTTTTATGATGGTCGACAGTGATGCAGTATAGGGAACGATAGGCGGTTTGAAATTATCTTGACATTCTAATAAATAAATATATGTATTTGGACACAGCAGTTGATAATAACATTATACTTATGTTTGTTAACATGGCACCGGCCCTCCCATCAACATGGGAACGGTGACCTTCTCTGACGTGACAATGTGTGTAAATAAAATTGGAATGACAAGAAGCGCCAGGCGTTACGCTAATCATTGACGTTACATTGAATTGCTCCTGTTGAGCTGCCTTATTGTTATTAGACTACGAGCTGGACAAAAGGGAAGAAACAGTGTGGCACAAGTCAGCACTCGATGGGTGACGTGGTCAGTATCACACCGGACGTCTCTACTTGCCAAGAGATTTCCTAGTACGAATTTTAGGCTGGGTGGAGTTGGGAGTCAAGGTCCATTCAAAATTGTATGTCCAGTTGTGAACGAATTCTGACCAGGCTGGCAGGCGAGCGTCTTGCCACTACACTACTGCAGCTCCCTCCAATACCCACGCGGACTGACGAGCGTCTCACCACTACACTATTGCTGCTCCCTCAATACCCAGGCGAGCGTCTTTCCACTACTACCCTATTGCTGCTTCCTTCAATACCCAGGCGAGCGTCTTTCTACTACTACTCTATTGCTGCTTCCTTCAATACCCAGGCGAGCGTCTTTCCACTACTACCCTATTGCTGCTTCCTTCAATACCCAGGCGAGCGTCTTTCTACTACTACTCTATTGCTGCTTCCTTCAATACCCAGGCGAGCGTCTTTCTACTACTACCCTATTGCTGCTTCCTCCAATACCCAGGCGAGCGTCTTTCTACTACTACCCTATTGCTGCTCCCTTCAATACCCAGGCGAGCGTCTTTCTACTACTACTCTATTGCTGCTTCCTTCAATACCCAGGCGAGCGTCTTTCTACTACTACCCTATTGCTGCTTCCTTCAATACCCAGGCGAGCGTCTTTCATACTACTACCCTATTGCTGCTTCCTTCAATACCCAGGCGAGCGTCTTTCTACTACTACTCTATTGCTGCTCCCTCCAATACCCAGGCGAGCGTCTTTCTACTACTACCCTATTGCTGCTTCCTTCAATACCCAGGCGAGCGTCTTTCTACTACTACTCTATTGCTGCTCCCTCAATACCCAGGCGAGCGTCTTTCTACTACTACTCTATTGCTGCTCCCTTCAATACCCAGGCGAGCGTCTTTCTACTACTACTCTATTGCTGCTCCCTTCAATACCCAGGCGAGCGTCTTTCTACTACTACTCTATTGCTGCTCCCTCCAATACCCAGGCGAGCGTCTTTCTACTACTACTCTATTGCTGCTTCCTTCAATACCCAGGCGAGCGTCTTTCTACTACTACTCTATTGCTGCTTCCCTCCAATACCCAGGCGAGCGTCTTTCTACTACTACTCTATTGCTGCTCCCTCCAATACCCAGGCGAGCGTCTTTCTACTACTACTCTATTGCTGCTTCCTCCAATACCCAGGCGAGCGTCTTTCTACTACTACCCTATTGCTGCTTCCTTCAATACCCAGGCGAGCGTCTTTCTACTACTACTCTATTGCTGCTTCCTTCAATACCCAGGCGAGCGTCTTTCTACTACTACCCTATTGCTGCTTCCTTCAATACCCAGGCGAGAGTTTTTCAACTACTACCCTATTGCTGCTCCCTCCAATACCCAGGCGAGCGTCTGTCTACTACTACTCTATTGCTGCTCCCTCCAATACCCAGGTGAGCGTCTGTCTACTACTACTCTATTGCTGCTCCCTCCAATACCCAGGCGAGCGTCTTTCTACTACTACCCTATTGCTGCTTCCTTCAATACCCAGGCGAGCGTCTTTCTACTACTACCCTATTGCTGCTTCCTTCAATACCCAGGCTAGCGTCTTTCTACTACTACCCTATTGCTGCTTCCTTCAATACCCAGGCGAGCGTCTTTCTACTACTACCCTATTGCTGCTTCCTTCAATACCCAGGCGAGCGTCTTTCTACTACTACTCTATTGCTGCTTCCTTCAATACCCAGGCGAGCGTCTTTCTACTACTACTCTATTGCTGCTTCCTTCCAATACCCAGGCGAGCGTCTTTCTACTACTACTCCTATTGCTGCTTCCTTCAATACCCAGGCGAGAGTCTTTTCTACTACTACTCTATTGCTGCTCCCTCAATACCCAGGCGAGCGTCTGTCTACTACTACTCTATTGCTGCTCCCTCCAATACCCAGGTGAGCGTCTGTCTACTACTACTCTATTGCTGCTCCCTCCAATACCCAGGCGAGCGTCTTTCTACTACTACCTCTATTGCTGCTTCCTTCAATACCCAGGCGAGCGTCTTTCTACTACTACCCTATTGCTGCTTCCTTCAATACCCAGGCGAGCGTCTTTCTACTACTACCCTATTGCTGCTTCCTTCAATACCCAGGCGAGCGTCTTTCTACTACTACCCTATTGCTGCTCCTTCCAATACCCAGGCGAGCGTCTTTCTACTACTACTCTATTGCTGCTTCCTTCAATACCCAGGCGAGCGTCTTTCTACTACTACCCTATTGCTGCTTCCTCCAATACCCAGGCGAGCGTCTTTCTACTACTACTCTATTGCTGCTTCCTTCAATACCCAGGCGAGCGTCTTTCTACTACTACTCTATTGCTGCTTCCTCCAATACCCAGGCGAGCGTCTTTCTACTACTACCCTATTGCTGCTTCCTTCAATACCCAGGCTAGCGTCTTTCTACTACTACCCTATTGCTGCTTCCTTCAATACCCAGGCGAGCGTCTTTCTACTACTACCCTATTGCTGCTTCCCTTCAATACCCAGGCGAGCGTCTTTCTACTACTACTCTATTGCTGCTTCCTTCAATACCCAGGCGAGCGTCTTTCTACTACTACTCTATTGCTGCTCCCTCCAATACCCAGGCGAGCGTCTTTCTACTACTACTCTATTGCTGCTCCCTCCAATACCCAGGCGAGCGTCTTTCTACTACTACCCTATTGCTGCTCCCTCCAATACCCAGGCGAGCGTCTTTCTACTACTACCCTATTGCTGCTTCCTTCAATACCCAGCCGAGCGTCTTTCTACTACTACCCTATTGCAGCTCCCTTCAATACCCAGGCGAGCGTCTTTCTACTACTACCCTATTGCTGCTTCCTTCAATACCCAGCCGAGCGTCTTTCTACTACTACCCTATTGCAGCTCCCTTCAATACCCAGGCGAGCGTCTTTCTACTACTACTCCTATTGCTGCTTTCCTTCAATACCCAGGCGAGCGTCTTTCTACTACTACCCTATTGCTGCTTCCTTCAATACCCAGGCGAGCGTCTTTCAACTACTACCCTATTGCTGCTCCCTCCAATACCCAGGCGAGCGTCTTTCAACTACTACTCTATTGCTGCTTCCTTCAATACCCAGGCGAGCGTCTTTCAACTACTACTCTATTGCTGCTTCCTTCAATACCCAGGCGAGCGTCTTTCTACTACTACTCTATTGCTGCTTCCTCCAATACCCAGGCGAGCGTCTTTCAACTACTACTCCTATTGCTGCTCCCTTCAATACCCAGGCGAGCGTCTTTCTACTACTACTCTATTGCTGCTCCTTCCAATACCCAGGCGAGCGTCTTTCTACTACTACCCTATTGCTGCTTCCTTCAATACCCAGGCGAGCGTCTTTCTACTACTACCCTATTGCTGCTTCCTTCAATACCCAGGCGAGCGTCTTTCTACTACTACTCTATTGCTGCTCCCTCCAATACCCAGGCGAGCGTCTTTCAACTACTACTCTATTGCTGCTTCCTTCAATACCCAGGCGAGCGTCTTTCAGCTACTACCCTATTGCTGCTTCCTCCAATACCCAGGCGAGCGTCTTTCAACTACTACCCTATTGCTGCTTCCTCCAATACCCAGGCGAGCGTCTTTCTACTACTACCCTATTGCTGCTTCCTCCAATACCCAGGGCGAGCGTCTTTCTACTACTACCCTATTGCTGCTTCCTCAATACCCAGGCGAGCGTCTTTCTACTACTACCCTATTGCTGCTTCCCTTCAATACCCAGGCGAGCGTCTTTCTACTACTACCCTATTGCTGCTTAATCAATACCCAGGCGAGCGTCTTTCAACTACTACCTCTATTGCTGCTCCCTTCAATACCCAGGCGAGCGTCTTTCTACTACTACTCTATTGCTGCTTCCTTCAATACCCAGGCGAGCGTCTTTTCAACTACTACCCTATTGCTGCTCCCTCCAATACCCAGGCGAGCGTCTTTCCAACTACTACTCTATTGCTGCTCCTCCAATACCCAGGCGAGCGTCCTTTCTACTACTACTCTATTGCTGCTTCCTCAATACCCAGGCGAGCGTCTTTCAACTACTACTCTATTGCTGCTCCCTCCAATACCCAGGCGAGCGTCTTTCTACTACTACTCTATTGCTGCTCCTTCAATACCCAGGCGAGCGTCTTTCAACTACTACTCTATTGCTGCTCCCTCCAATACCCAGGCGAGCGTCTTTCAACTACTACCCTATTGCTGCTTCCTCCAATACCCAGGCGAGCGTCTTTCTACTACTACCCTATTGCTGCTTCCTCCAATACCCAGGCGAGCGTCTTTCTACTACTACCCTATTGCTGCTTCCTCCAATACCCAGGCGAGCGTCTTTCTACTACTACCCTATTGCTGCTTCCTTCAATACCCAGGCGAGCGTCTTTCTACTACTACCCTATTGCTGCTTCCTCCAATACCCAGGCGAGCGTCTTTCACTACTACTCTATTGCTGCTTCCTCCAATACCCAGGCGAGCGTCTTTCTACTACTACCCTATTGCTGCTTCCTCCAATACCCAGGCGAGCGTCTTTCTACTACTACCCTATTGCTGCTTCCTCCAATACCCAGGCGAGCGTCTTTCTACTACTACCCTATTGCTGCTTCCTCCAATACCCAGGCGAGCGTCTTCTACTACTACTCTATTGCTGCTTCCTTCAATACCCAGGCGAGCGTCTTTCCACTACTACTCTATTGCTGCTTCCTTCAATACCCAGGCGAGCGTCTTTCAACTACTACTCTATTGCTGCTCCCTCCAATACCCAGGCGAGCGTCTTTCAACTACTACTCTATTGCTGCTCCCTCCAATACCCAGGCGAGCGTCTTTCTACTACTACTCTATTGCTGCTCCTTCCAATACCCAGGCTAGCGTCTTTCAACTACTACACTATTGCTGCTTCCTTCAATAACCCAGGATACCCAGGCGAGCGTCTTTCAACTACTACCCTATTGCTGCTCCCTCCAATACCCAGGCGAGCGTCTTTCTACTACTACCCTATTGCTGCTCCCTCCAATACCCAGGCGAGCGTCTTTCTACTACTACCCTATTGCTGCTCCCTCCAATACCCAGGCGAGCGTCTTTCTACTACTACCCTATTGCAGCTCCCTTCAATACCCAGGCGAGCGTCTTTCTACTACTACCCTATTGCTGCTTCCTTCAATACCCAGGCGAGCGTCTTTCTACTACTACCCTATTGCTGCTTCCTTCAATACCCAGGCGAGCGTCTTTCTACTACTACCCTATTGCTGCTCCCTTCAATACCCAGGCGAGCGTCTTTCTACTACTACTCTATTGCTTGCTCCTTCCAATACCCAGGCGAGCGTCTTTCTACTACTACCCTATTGCTGCTTCCTCCAATACCAGGCGAGCGTCTTTCTACTACTACCCTATTGCTGCTTCCTCCAATACCCAGGGCGAGCGTCTTTCTACTACTACTCTATTGCTGCTTCCTCCAATACCCAGGCGAGCGTCTTTCTACTACTACTCTATTGCTGCTTCCTCCAATACCCAGGCGAGCGTCTTTCTACTACTACACTATTGCTGCTTCCTCCAATACCCAGGCGAGCGTCTTTCTACTACTACCCTATTGCTGCTCCCTCCAATACCCAGGCGAGCGTCTTTCTACTACTACACTATTGCTGCTTCCTCCAATACCCAGGCGAGCGTCTTTCTACTACTACCCTATTGCTGCTCCCTCCAATACCCACGCGGACTGGCGAGCGTCTTTCTAACTACTACCCTATTGCTGCTTCCTCCAATACCCAGGCGAGCGTCTTTCTACTACTACTCTATTGCTGCTCCCTCCAATACCCAGGCGAGCGTCTTTCTACTACTACTCTATTGCTGCTTCCTCCAATACCCAGGCGAGCGTCTTTCTACTACTACTCTATTGCTGCTCCCTCCAATACCCAGGCGAGCGTCTTTCTACTACTACACTATTGCTGCTTCCTCCAATACCCAGGCGAGCGTCTTTCTACTACTACCCTATTGCTGCTCCTTCAATACCCAGGCGAGCGTCTTTCTACTACTACCCTATTGCTGCTTCCTTCAATACCCAGGCGAGCGTCTTTCTACTACTACTCTATTGCTGCTTCCTCCAATACCCAGGCGAGCGTCTTTCTACTACTACTCTATTGCTGCTCCCTTCAATACCCAGGCGAGCGTCTTTCTACTACTACCCTATTGCTGCTTCCTCCAATACCCAGGCGAGCGTCTTTCTAACTACTACTCTATTGCTGCTTCCCTCCAATACCCAAGGCGAGCGTCTTTCTACTACTACCCTATTGCTGCTCCCTCCAATACCCAGGCGAGCGTCTTTCTACTACTACCCTATTGCTGCTCCCTTCAATACCCAGGCGAGCGTCTTTCTACTACTACCCTATTGCTGCTCCCTCCAATACCCAGGCGAGCGTCTTTCTACTACTACCCTATTCCGCTCCCTCCAATACCCAGGCGAGCGTCTTCACTACTACCTATTGCTGCTCCCTCAATACCCAGGCGAGCGTCTTTCTACCTACTACACTATTGCTGCTCCCTCAATACCCAGGCGAGCGTCTTCTCACTACTACTCTATGCTGCTGCTCCCTCCAATACCCAGGCGAGCGTCTTCTACCACTACACTATTGCTGCTCCCTCAATACCAGGCGAGCGTCTTCTACTACTACACTATTGCTGCTCCCTCCAATACCCAGGCGAGCGTCTCTACTACTACCCTATTGCTGCTCCTTCCAATACCCAGGCGAGCGTCTTCTACCTACTACACTATTGCTGCTCCCTTCAATACCCAGGCGAGCGTCTCACCACTACACTATTGCTGCTCCCTCCAATACCCAGGGCGAGCGTCTCACCACTACACTATTGCTGCTCCCTTCCAATACCCAGGCGAGCGTCTCACCACTACACTATTGCTGCTCCCTTCAATACCCAGGCGAGCGTCTCACCACTACACTATTGCTGCTCCCTTCAATACCCAGGCGAGCGTCTCACCACTACACTATTGCTGCTCCCTTCAATACCCAGGCGAGCGTCTCACCACTACACTATTGCTGCTCCCTTCAATACCCAGGCGAGCGTCTCCCACTACACTATTGCTGCTCCCTTCAATACCCAGGCGAGCGTCTCCCACTACACTATTGCTGCTCCCTCCAATACCCAGGCGAGCGTCTCACCACTACACTATTGCTGCTCCCTCCAATACCCAGGCGAGCGTCTCACCACTACACTATTGCTGCTCCCTCCAATACCCTGGCGAGCGTCTCACCACTACACTATTGCTGCTCCCTTCAATACCCTGGCGAGCGTCTTTCTACTACTACACTATTGCTGCTCCCTCCAATACCCAGGCGAGCGTCTCACCACTACACTATTGCTGCTCCCTCCAATACCCTGGCGAGCGTCTCACCACTACACTATTGCTGCTCCCTTCAATACCCTGGCGAGCGTCTTTCTACTACTACTCTATTGCTGCTCCCTCCAATACCCAGGCGAGCGTGTTTCAACTACTACTCTATTGCTGCTTCCTCCAATACCCAGGCGAGCGTCTTTCAACTACTACTCTATTGCTGCTTCCTCAATACCCAGGCGAGCGTCTTCAACTACTACTCTATTGCTGCTTCCTCCAATACCCAGGCGAGCGTCTTTCAACTACTACTCTATTGCTGCTTCCTCCAATACCCAGGCGAGCGTCTTTCAACTACTACTCTATTGCTGCTTCCTCCAATACCCAGGCGAGCGTCTTTCAACTACTACTCTATTGCTGCTTCCTCCAATACCCAGGCGAGCGTCTTTCTACTACTACTACTATTGCTGCTCCCTCCAATACCCAGGCGAGCGTCTTTCAACTACTACCCTATTGCTGCTCCCTCCAATACCCAGGCGAGCGTCTTTCTACTAGTACTACTACCCTATTGCTGCTCCTTCCAATACCCAGGCGAACGCAATGCCACTACACTACTGCAGCTCTCTCCAATGCCCATAGGGAAAGAATAAATATATACACAGGCAACAAAGACCCACCCCTGTCAGTAGCAAAGCTTTGAAAGCTTCATGGGTTTGCCCATCTTACACCAGTGTTGGGTATTATTCTCTAGAGTAGAGACAATGGCAAAAGGCGAGGAAGCAGACAACAGAAACCCTGGACTGACAAAGAATGGACATACCAATGCCACACTTCTAGATATTAGTAAAAAAAAAAAAAAATTGTTGCGTATCCCTTACGGGACGTTGCAGCCAACACCAGCATTTTCAGCTGCTGTTGATGTACTAGGCAAGTGTTACGTTCTGTAGTTTGCCATTGCTTTCTGAACGACCGGCTCCTATACCTTTTTCGAAAAAAACCAGCACCGCCGTGTTTCGAACCTGGGTATACGGGCTCACAAACCGCGTTCGCAAGCCCGTAGTCACAGAGACCGGCAGATATTAGTAAAGACGTGTATTAATGGAAGAAACATAAAGAATGGATAACGTCGGAAACTTACACCAAAAAATAAATAAATAAACAAAAATGAAAAGGCAATTTAAATAATAGCCGAACAAATGCTGCTTAAGCCAGAGCCGATGAAAAGTACACAGAAGATAATAAAGAAATTATGAAGTTGATAAACCCAGACAAAAAATACAATATTTGGACGGTCGAGCAAGAAAGGCAGAGGTAGCCGCATCGAAGTTTAGGGAGAGAAGTAGACTAATTCCAGCGAACCAAGAGGTGAGGGAAAGAAGCGGGTGCTGGCCAGGACACACAGTGACACAACCTGATAACCTGGTGTTGTAGCTGACTAGAAGTATACAGCAGTTGGGAGAAAGTAAATCAGATATTTCTTCTGAAACACTATACACACATTATACACATATATATCTTGTTGTCGCAGCCTTTGATAGTGTCATCTGGAGCAGATAGCCCACGCTGTTGACACCTTATTATATATTCGACAGAAATTGATGGGCTTCCGGTCCAATATGATGGATAGGCTGATGAGCTCGTAAGGCTTATGGAATGTTTTTGCGTCTGCTACGGTTGCTTACGTATATTCCTCATGTTGATCTGTTAGTAGTACGAGGTTCCGCCGCGCAGCTACTGAGTTAAATGCATGGAGCGACACAGTGAGCTGTGGTTTTCGCGTGGAATGCTTTTACATCTGTCCGCGGTTGTTTGTATTGTGGACTGAATAGGAGAACAGGAAGCTTACTGCCCATTCACAAGTCCTTGACTATCAAGCCTGTGTCCTTAGTACTCTTCTTTATGGCAGTGAAGCCTGGACAACTTACTCACGCCAAGAGAAACATTTAAACAGCTTTCATTTGCGGTGTCTGAGAAGAATACTTGGTATTAAGTGGCTAGACAAAATCACAAGTACTGAAGTATTGGAAAGATCAGGTTGTGTAACGGTATATGCCATGCTCAGTCTTCGTAGACTTAGATGGATAGGACACGTTAGGAGGATGGAACATGGTAGAATACCAAAGGACATCATTTTTGGTGAATTACAGGTGGGTAGGAGATCTCAGGGTCGGCCTCTACTACGATACAAAGATGTGTGTAAGCGGGACATGATTGATACAGGCATTGATAATGCACATTGGGAGCGAGTCGCTGTGGAATGTGTTGCATGGAGGGCAAATATCAGAAATGGAATAAAGACAACGGATAAAATTATTACAGATAAGTCACACACCGATCGTGTGAGACGTAAGGTGGTGCATGATGGAGAAAATGACCATGTGTTCACATGCATCCACTGTGGACGAACATTTACAGCGCGAATTGGCATTAACAGTCACATTCGCCACCGCAATGGGTTGTAGTTATTAAGTCTTTTTGAAGCTATCATCATTGACACCTTGCCGTCTTGACAGACGATAGTTTGTAAGGGATGGAGTTATTGCCTCTCCATAGCACAAAGCCTGGGCTAAAATATAGAGATCATGTGTTGCCCATGCAGCATGATCCCTCTCTCGGCCTGCCTAGTTCACTCCAGAGGAAAGGTAACACCTCTACATCTGGAACAAGACAAGCTGCAGAAGCTGCCGGATCAGCAAAGCAATGCTCTAATTGTCCGCCTGTCGGAGCCTCGATCCTAGACCAGCCGCCAACCAAGGCTTAGGGCCTGGTCAGCCCTGCCATGACACTTTGTCTTTAGGTTGCATTTCCTCGCACCAGGGTAAGGCTTGTACCCTCCCAATTGCGCTCTTCCGCCCGAAGCCGTTGGCACAATGTGGGGTATCGGGTTTGGTAAGCTCCGCCCAACGTTCGGCGCTAACAGTAGGTAGTACCGTCTACTGTTATACGGTAGCTCAGTCATATCTGACTAAGACCTGACACAAACTTTTTGAAGCACAATGTAACAAACTATCGTCTGTCAAGACGGCAAGGTGCCAATGAATGAATGAATGAATGAATGAATGAATGAATGAATGAATGTCCACAATGTCTGACGGCTGGTTGCTGAACTGCTGCTCTTCCATAGACGATGAATGAATCACCGAAAAACGAGAAGTAGATTGTGAGCTTTTCTAGAGCACGACTACAAGAAACAAAATGGACGTTGCGGCCAAAGTCTTCATCAGCAATAGAACAAACAAATAAAAATAGACAAACAAATACACGAAAGACGCTACTTGAAAGTATTAAGATTACTCATCTGTATCCTTGCTTGAGCGACTATCCGTGGATGGAATAATGTTCCATAGACGATGAACTTTAATTTTAGTGGCGGACTAATAAGTTGGTATTCTGGTAGCGGCCTTATGTGTGTATGTCTGTGCGTGCTGTTGGTTTGTCGGGATATGGGGGAAGTGTTGTTCACTGGCACAGGAATTGAGCATTATGGGGTGATCCTTTGCCATGAAGTTGGAACCGCAACTAACAACTATGTATTGGAGTGCTCATTTTCTCAATCGAGAAAAACTCATTGTTTCTGTAATATGACATATTTTTCTCTACTGTCTATTGTCTCATCGATAGTGTCTTGTCTTTGCCTTCCACACTTAGGAGTGATCAAGTTATCAGGATTCCATTGTTTATGATTAGGTTGTCATATGTCATCGTGTATGGTTTTTGCTGTTGATTATGTGGAGGTCTCACAAACGTAAAATTGATTTGAGCAGACCTTTTAGCATAAATATTATTCAAGTATATGCCCCAACAGGAGAATCCAGTGAAGATAGTGTAGAAGAATTTTATAATGTCTGCCTTAAAGAAATGTAAAAATTCAGAAAATAAACATCATAATAGGGGACTTCAATGCAAAAGTAGGAAATCAAGGGGATAGATACACAGTAGGAAACTATGGTTTAGGAGAGAGAAATGAAAGAGGATACAGACTCGTAGAGTGGGCAAAAGAACAGGAAATGATTGTAGGAAACACCTGGTTCAAGCAACACCCTAGAAGATTATGGACATGGAGGAATCCTGATAGCAGGATTAGAAACCAGATTGACTACATTCTGATTAGCAGAAGATTTAGAAACGCATTAACACTAGCAAAAACAGTTCTCAGTGCTGATTGTTATAATGACCACAGATTACTCACAGGAACATTGAGGATAAAGTTGAAGAAAGTCACGTATATAACAGGAAACACTAAATATGATTTGTGTACATTGAGTAATGACAAGGAAATACAAAACAAATTCAACATAGAAGTACAGAACAGATTTGAAATTTTGTCTGATCTAGAGATCCTATTCCAGGATGTGGATGATCAATGGGAAACGTTGAAGAATTCAATCAATGTGGCTGCAGAAACAACTATTCCAAAATTAAAGAAGGTGGGTCGTAAGAAATGGATGACTGAAGAAATTTTACACCTCATGGAAACAAGAAGACTCAACAAAAATAATTCTGTCAAATATGAAGAAATTCACAGACAAGTCAGAATATTATGTAAGGAGGCAAAAGAAGCATGGCTTGAGGAAAAGTGCTTAGAAATTGAAAACCAACACAACAGTCAAAATACCAAATTAGTGCACAAAAGAATTCAGGAACTTACTAATAAAAGAACAAGTACATCAACAGGGTGTCTAAAAACTGAAGATGGCAAAATCATAATAGAAAAAGACCAGATTCTACATGTATGGACAGATTATGTGAAACACCTTTATGATGATAACAGAGACGAACAGTATGATATTAGATTTAATAATGAAGGACCGCCAATTTTGGAGATGGAGGTTCGAAATGTTCTTAAGCATATGAAAGCTGGCAAGGCCCCCGGTGCAGATAACATCACAACAGAAATGATTAAAGCTTTAGAAGAATTTGGACTAGAGCAAGTCACCAGACTGCTGAACACATTATATGATACTGGAGATATACCTCCTGAATTATGTAACTCTGTATTTATTGCAATCCCAAAGAAATCAGGAACCTTGGAATGTGATCAACATAGAACAATTAGTATAATGAGTCACATCACAAAGATTTTGCTAAGAATTATCATGCAAAGAGTGAGGAAGAAGATACAACCTGAAATAGGGGAAGAACAATGTGGGTTTGTAGAAGGAAAGGGTACAGTAAATGCTGTGTATATGCTGCGAACAGTTATTGAACGTGCTATAGAAGTAAACAAGGATATACATCTTTGCTTTATTGACTATACAAAGGCTTTTGATAGAGTTAGACATGTCAACATGGTGGATATGCTTGCAGATCTACAAATTGATGGGAAAGACATTAGACTTATAAAAAACATATATTGGAAACAACAAGCTGCAATAAGGATTGATAATGAAGTGGGACAGTATCAGCCAATTAAGAGAGGTGTTAGGCAGGGATGTGTGATGTCTCCAGATCTTTTTTCCCTATACAGTGAAAATATTTTCAGAAATGTAGAGGATATAAATGGAATCAGCATTGGAGGACGAAACATCAATAACGTTAGATATGCAGATGATACAGTATTAATTGCAGACAATGAGCAGGACCTGCAACAATTAGTAGATGCGGTTGTTGTACACAGTGAGCAACTGGGGTTAGAATTAAATTGTAAAAAGACTCAGGTTATGGTAGTCACTAGGAAGGAAGAAGTGCCACAATGTAATATACAAGTAAATGGAAATATTCTTCAACAAGTGAATCGGTACATTTATCTCGGAACAGTCATAACATCTGATGGGAGATGCCTTGAAGAGATTAGAACAAGAATCGCCATGGCGAAAGTAGCCTTTAGCAAGATGAAAAACATTCTGACCAATAAAAAGATGTCAATTGAAACGAGAAAAAGAGTGTTGAGGGGATACATAGAGCCTGTTCTTTTGTATGGATGTGAAACTTGGACAATGAGCAGTCAAGCTGAAAAGCATCTGATGGCTGCAGAAATGTGGTTTCTGAGGAAAATGCAAAGAATACCATGGACAGACAGAAAAACCAATGACCAAGTACTACAGGAGACAAATGAACATCGTAAACTGATTAGAGAAATTAGACGTAGACAGTCAAAATATTTTGGACATGTTATGAGAAGAAATGGATTGGAGAACTTAGTGACAACTGGCAAGATCGAAGGGAACAGACCAAGAGGAAGACCGAGAGGAAAATACCTGGATGGCTTGGCCACATGGCATGGACGAGACAGGAACACTGAGCTGATCCACGACACTGGTGATCGAGTGAAATGGCGAGTCATGACCGCCCACGCTTTCCGGCATGGCACATGATTGATTGATACTGAACTGTGATTATCTGCAACGAGTCATTCATTCATTGTATGGAAACCAACGCGTGGCGGTCTGCTTCCATATCACTCGCAACTGTGTTTCAAACGCATTTCGCTGGATCACGAATTGCATTCGCAACCCCTTCGTCACAGAGCCGGCTAGGTACGAGTAATTCCTGTCAAAAAGTGAGAGATACTAAACACAATGTTTAGTCACACAATGTTTAGTCACACATTGTTTAGTCACACAATGTTTAGTCACACAATGTTTAGTCACACAATGTTTAGTCTCTCTCACTTTTATTTCGCCGAAGTTACTCGTACCTAGCTGTTTGTATTTCCTTTTCAGTATCTGTAGTAGGCCTACGTTTAACGCTACCATTCTTATGATGCATTTTCGTGCAATGAAATGACAGGATGTTAATTTTTGTGGCAAGTGTTGTCTGTAATTTTCAAAGAAGCCCCAACTACCCGCATATGTTGTTTGTGTACGTGTTTATGTTATGTTAATGTATTTTTCAGCTATTAGCTCGACTGGCAATTGAATTGCGGCATTGACTGAACAGGTTAGTGGCAATTAGATATAGCCAGTTAACGTGTTGCTCTATTTATTGTAAAAGAAGCATCTTACTTGCAAAATATCTAATTTACTCACATACATTCACGTGTTTGGAAAGGTTGCAAACACACACACATACATAGAGAGAGAGAGAGAGAGAGAGAGAGAGAGAGAGAGAGAGAGAGAGAGAGAGAGAGAGAGAGAGAGAGAGAGAGAGAGAGAGAGAGAGAGAGAGACGCACACATAATACATTTGCTGATACAAACAGAACAGTGTAAACAAAATAACTTAATACCCGAGTGGTGTTCGTGTTAGATAGCGAACAATGGTCGCCAATACTTTCCGGTAAGGCATATCCTAATCTGAATAACGAAGACACAAACAATAGATTGCACGATTTATTGCCTGGCATATTTCGTTGCATCTCGTCAGGTACATAATGCAGAAATCACACAACATAAAGTGAAATAACTAGATAAATCCTTCAATCTGAAATATACACATATTCGCACAGTATTGTCGATTGTCTACCACGGTAATTTTAAACTGACTAACATGTCTTTCTGCTTGCACAAGGCTGGCTTACGCAGGATGATCACTATGGCTTCAGCAAACCTTAACAACCGACTACTCTGTGTGTTGAACAACACACGGAAGGCACTGTCTCTTTCAACCACATGACCACTCTCGAGCACGTGTCTCGCGACGGATGAAGCAGGACTGTTCTGGTGTGTCGGCCTGCATAGGATACCATCTTCTGTGTGTAGTATCTTGTCCACCCAGTTCGGAATGTGTTCCAACACCCTGTTATGTAACTGTCGCTCTGTTCTACCTATGTAGATGGTCCTCGCACCTGCATGTAAATTGGTAAATACAATTCGATTTGGTGTACAGAGCTACAGGTTCTTTAACTGCTGGGGTGGGGATCGGCGTGGTTTTGTAACTGATAACAGGAGTTGCAGCACAGAATGTTCGCCCGACTGCTATGATGAGCCTGTCCTGCAAACGTTGCATTACGTCATCTCCTTGGAAGGTTAACTGGATGAAAGCCTTGAGTTGTTATACGAGTATCACGTCTTTTAACGTTGCCAAAATATTTCACTTGTCTCCGCTTTATTTCTTTCATCAACTCTCTCTTCATTCCCAGTTTTTCTAGGACCTCTGCAATTGATTGTTTTTGTTTCCATGAAATACGACCTATTATTCTGCATATCCACATCTCCAGGGCCTCTATGCGACTTTCTAGTTTCTTGTTCAATGTCCAGGCTTCTGAGCCACACAGTAGCGTTGATTATACGTAGCATTTGACAATTCTCATTTTTAATGCTTTATTAATCACTCTAGATGTTAATACTGATTTCATGCCATTGAAAGCATTTTTGGCCATTCCTATTCTCTTTTTGATTTCCATTTCACTTCTGCAATCATCTGTTATTATATGTCCAAGATAAGAGAAATGTGTTACTTGTTCTAGTATCTGCCCATTTACTGTGATGTTCATTGATGACCTTTCCTTTTCACTGCTAATTATCATAGTTTTTGTTTTTTGGATGTTAATATCTAAGCCATATTCTGCACTTTGCCTGTTTACTTCTTCCACTAGGTCTTGCAACTCTTGCTCACTTTCTGCTAGTAACACGGTATCGTCAGCATATCTAAGATTGTTTATGATTCTTCCATTGATGCTGAGTCCAGGCATTTCAACTTGTTTAAAAATTCTTTCTGTCTATAGGTTGAAGAGTATTGAGTACAGTACACATCCCTGACGTACTCCTCTTTTTATCTCTATAGGTGACGAATAGTTATTCAATCAATCATGTGCCATGCCGGAAAGCGTGGGCGGTCATGACTCGCCATTTCACTCGATCACCAGAGTCGTGGATCAGCTCAGTGTTCCTGTCTCGTCCATGCCATGTGGCCAAGCCATCCAGGTATTTTCCTCTCGGTCTTCCTCTTGGTCTGTTCTCTTCGATTTTGCCAGTTGTCACTAAGTTCTCCATTCCATTTCTTCTCATAACATGTCCAAAATATTTTGACTGTCTACGTCTAATTTCTCTAATCAATTTACGATCTTCATTTGTCTCCTGTAGTACTTGGTCATTGGTTTTTCTATCTGTCCATGATACTCTTTGCATTTTTCTCAGAAACCAAATTTCTGCAGCCATCAGATGTTTTTCAGCTTGACTGCACATTGTCCAAGTTTCACATCCATACAAAAGAACAAGCTCTATGTATCCCCTCAACACTCTTTTTCTCGTTTCAATTGACATCTTTTTATTGGTCAAAATGTTTTTCATCTTGCTAAAGGCTACTTTCGCCATGGCGATTCTTGTTCTAATCTCTTTAAGGCATCTCCCATCAGATGTTATGACTGTTCCGAGATAATAAAATCATATTGGGAACACTAAAAAGCCGAATTTGAACTGAAGCGAGGGAGTAAAACAGTCTTAGTACATTAATGCCCAATATTCACGTAATTTAACTCCCTTTAATACGATTTAGTTGAAGTGAGTGACACGTGCAGGCAATACGCAATGCGTTAAAAGATTGTTTAAACAAGAATGGGCTTGAGTTGCAAAGACTTGTTGCACTCGGCACTGACAATGCATCTGTCATGACAGGTGTAAACAATGGAGTATATACAACATTAAAATCCGAAGCTCCTCATCTGGTACTAGTTAGGTGTGTATGTCATTCCCTTCAGCTGGCAGTGCCACATTTTTGTAAAACAATTGGCACTCAATGGGTGATGTGGTCAATAGCGCACACTTCGCCTTTACTTTCCAGAACATTTCATGGTGCTTAGTTTCGGCTGAATCAACCCGGGAGCAATAGTGGGGACTCAATTACATGATCTACTGGCTAACCATTCGCTATTGCGCTCTCGACGGCCTGTGCACTTTGTAAGCTAAATTTAAGGGGAAACAAATACCTGTCTTTCACGGTAACATAATATACGTTTTATTGTTTGCAAGGGACATAACTCGCCAACGTTTTTCTAAAGAAGCAATTAGTTTCATTAATTGTTAAATATTTAATATATGACACCAACTATTAACAGTTAACACAATAATTTGACATCCTAGAGTTTGAAATACTTTTACTGCTAAAACTCAATAAATTGTACTTGTTAGTATAATATATACAATGTTTTAACACTGCATGCTCCGTGCACGATGTTAACAACTGTCCCCCAATGGACGACCCTAACATTGTTACTCTGGTTTCTCTTCACAACGTATGAATCTTTCGTCTAGGTTGTCCGCTACGCCCATTCGTAGAGGTGGGCTGCTTCCCATGTGTATTTATTCGAAACAAGTATATGAATTAAAGACGTACCTGTTTAAGTTAATGGCCACAGTGGATGGTCTTCATGCCATCGCCATTACTGACAGGGATGGAGTTGTCATTCTGAAAGTTGCAGATCAGATGGCACCAGATACTGCACTGAGGCCTGCATTTCTATCTGTTTTTGGAGTCATGACAGAACAAGCCAGCAAAATGGGCATGGGATCCAATAAGCGGATAATCAATTATTATGACAGATATCAAACTGTTCAAGTAAATAACCACCCTTTATTACTGCATTTCATTGCTGACAAAAACGCCAACACAGGTCTTATCTTGGAGTTGGAAAATTCTCTTGAGGATGTATTGAAGGACATAAGCAAAGTTGTTAACATGATGTAACATGTCTGAAATTGTTGGCCAATCATTTTGTTTGATTGTTTGTAACCACTTGTGCAAGGAGTGCTTCTCAACAGATGTTTCATATGTATAGTTTAACAACTGTGTGTGAAAAATACTTGTAATTTTCCATGTTTAAGTTATTTGAATTTGCAAATGTATGAAAATTAAACATTTTTTGAAATATCAAAAAAAAAAAAAAAAAAAAAAAAAAAAAAAAAAATTCGTTGGAAGATGGAAAGGTGGCAAGTTATTAAAAAAAAAAAGGAATTTTTCGAAGACAAAAAAAAAAAAAAAAAAAAAAATTACGCCCATTCGAACGCCGGGATGATCGTCCTTGGTCCCTTGGCTAAGATCAGACGCATTTGCTGCCCCCAGAAGTAGTGCGCCTGGTCTGGTCGGGGGCCGGGGATTCAAACCACCTCACATAAGCATCACTTTAAATGTGAGCCCGGTGGACCACTGTGGGCAATAGCTCACAGTGGGACTAAGGGTCCACGCCAAAAAACAGGGGGAGGCGGGGTTACCAGCTAGTCTGGGGTGACCGCCAACCCCCCCCCCCCCCCCCCCAAAAAAAAAAAAAAAAAAAAAAAAAATTACGCTCATGTGGATAACAAGCTACATCACGTCTATGCCTTGTTTGATTCATTTTTTCTGTAGGCGGATTCATCGCACACAATATTATCTAAACGTAAATTATTTAAACAGTTTTTGACAGGCCTGAATGCCTGGTATAAGCACGTACTTCACTTCTGTGGTATATAAAAAAGAAGAGAAATGTCAGGAACAGAACTGCGAAATGTTCTCCACTTTCATTGACCTTACCAAGGCTTTTGATACAGTCAGCAGAGAAGGACTGTGGAAGATTATGGCAAAATATGGCTGTCCACGAAAGTTTATCCAAATAGTGCGGCTATTTCATGATGGTATGCAAGCAAGAGTACAGGAAAATGGTGAACTGTCTGATCCCTTTCCTGTCACCAATGGAGTGAAGCAAGGATGTGTCGTGGCACCAACACTGTTCAGCCTCATGTTTTCAGCCATGTTGATGAATGCCTTCGAGAACGACAACATTGGAATAGACATCAACTACCGTATGGATGGAAAGTTATTCAATCTCAGAAGGCTGAAAGCTAAAACCAAAATTAACAGCGACACCGTCAGAGAGCTCCTATTTGCTGATGATTGCGCTCTATACGCCAACTCAGAGGAGGACATGCAAAATAATGTTACAGCTTTCTCACATGCCTGTGCGAACTTTGGGCTCAATATCAACTTGGAGAAGACTGTAGTTATGTACCAGCCAGCCCCAGGGAATAATCACACTGTGCCGAATATCAAAGTGAAAGGTCATAGACTAAGTGTTGTGGACAAATTCACCTATCTTAGCAGCACTGTGTAACAAGCTGCCACAATTGATGACGAAGTGAATGCAATAATCTCCAAGGCCAGTGTGGCCTTTGGCAGACTGTACAAGAATGTATGGGACAGAACTGGAATAAGCCTGCAAACAAAGCTAAAAGTCTACAAAGCAGTTGTGTTATCCACACTGATATATGCTTGTGAAACCTGGACTGTTTATCAGCGACACGCTAGGAAATTAAACCAATTCCACACAGTCTGCCTAAGAAAGCTACTGAAGATTAAATGGCAAGACAAGATCCCAGACACTGAAGTCCTAGAAAGAGCGTCCATGCCCAGTATCCCCACTCTACTGATGAAGAATCAGATTCGCTGGGCTGGTCACTTGACTCGCATGCCAGATCACAGGCTCCCTAAACGAAATTTTTACAGCGAACTGCGTTGTGATAAACGCTCCCAAGGTGGCCAGAGGAAACGCTTTACAGACACTCTTAAAATCTCTCTGAATGCTTTTGGAATTCATCATGACACCTGGGAGACTGCAGCCAGAGACCGAAATTCGTGGCGTGCATCATTACACAAGGGTGCAGTCATGTGTGAGGCAACCAGGACTGCAAGAGCTGTATAGAAAAGGCAGGACAGAAAAACCACTGCAGGAAATCCTCCTCCAGAAACGTCAAGCATTCTTTGTCCACATTGTCTAAGAACATTTCGAGCCAAAATAGGTCTTATCAGCCATCTTAGAACCCACGGCTCCATACTTTCAACCCCACTGGATGAAATGAATGGTCACCATCATTCTTGATGGACAAACAACATATAAAAAAGAAAAACAGTGATATTGATTTTGTGGAAGTGATTCGATTGTTTTCACCATGCAATAGATCTAGATTGCTTCTTTTACGGATTATTCAAAAATATCAGTGATGTTAATTTTGTGAAAGTGACATCGATAGTTTTAACCACGTGTAGGTAAATCTAAACCAAGCGGTGAACTAGGGTATGCCTACCAAGCATGTGGAGACAGGATTCGGCAGACTGCGCTGGAAGAAATAATTACTGATTCAACGGGCAAGACGGCGTTTTCCTGCAAAGCGTTGTGGAACGTAATGAACACGGCAAGGCACGTAGAGCGCCCTGGACATCCACTGCACCTGTATTCGTCTCCTGTCGTCTCGACTTGTCTTGCCACTGGATTCAGATGGACTCAGACGAGAGAGTGAGGTCGACGAATTGCGCAACTCTTCCTCACTTTAATCCAATTTATCGCTCAAGTCATTCTTCATCCAACGTCATATATCACCTACCTATCAACCATAGTGGAAGTAAACAAAGCCATCCGGCAACTCTCCAGCGGCAAGGCACCTGGTCTTGACTCCATCCCAGCAGAGATATACAAGGCAGGTGGGCCGGTCCTAAAAGAGCAGCTTCACCAAGTCTTTACAAACATATGGGTAAACGAGACCATGCCTCAAGATTTCAAGGACACGTCAATAGTCCACCTTTACAAACGTAAAGGAAACAGCCAAACCTGTGACAACTACCGAGGCATCTCCTTGCTTTCAATTGCAGGGAAGATACTCACCAGAAATCTTCTCAATCGCCTCACGGCCCATCTCGATCAAGGTCTTCTTCCTGAGAGTCAATGTTGCTTCAGAAAAGAACGAGGAACAGTTGACATGATTTTCGCTGCAAGGCAGCTGCAAGAGAAATGTTAGGAACAAAACTGTGAAATGTTCTCCACTTTCATTGACCTTACCAAGGCTTTTGATACAGTCAGCAGAGAAGGTCTGTGGAAGATTATGGCAAAATAATGACTGTCCACGAAAATTTGTCCAAATAGTGCGGCTATTTCATGATGGTATGCAGGCAAGAGTACAGGAAAATGGTGAACTGTCTGAACCCTTTCCTGTCACCAATGGAGTGAAGCAAGGATGTGTCCTGGCACCAACACTGTTCAGCATCATGTTTTCAGCTATGTTGATGAATGCCTTCGAGAACAACGACATTGGAATAGACATCAACTACCGCATGGATGGAAAGTTATTCAATCTCAGAAGGCTGAAAGCTAAAACAAAGATAAACAGCGACACCGTCAGAGAGCTCCTGTTTGCTGATGATTGCGCTCTATACTGCCAACTCAGAGGCGGACATACAACACAATGTTACAGCTTTCTCACATGCCTGTGCCAACTTTGGGCCCAATATCAACTTGGAGAAGACTGTAGTTATGTACCAGCCAGCTCCAGGGATTAATCACACTGTGCCGAATATCAAAGTGAATGGTCATAGACTGAGTGTTGTGAACAAATTCACCTATCTTGGCAGCACTGTGTCACAAGCTGCCACAATCGATGACGAAGTGAATGCGAGAATCTCCAATGCCAGTGCGGCCTTTGGCAGACTGTACAAAAATGTATGGGACAGAAGTTGGAATAAGCCTGCAAACAAAGCTAAAAGTCTACAAAACAGTTGTATTATCCACACTGCTATATGCTTGTGAAACCTGGACTGTTTATCAGCGACACGCTAGGAAATTAAACCACTTCCACACAGTCTGCCTTAGGAAGCTACTGAAGAATAAATGTAAATGGCAAGACAAGATCCCAGATACTGAAGTCCTAGAAAGAGCATCCATGCCCAGTATCCACACTATACTAATGAAAAATCAGATTCGCTGGGCTGGTCACTTGACTCGCATGCCAGATCACAGGCTCCATAAACGAATTTTTGACGGCGAGTTGCGTTGTGGTAAACGCTCCCAAGGCGGCCAGAGGAAACGCTTTAAAGACACTCTGAAAATCTCACTGAATGCTTTTGGAATTCAACATGACACCTGGGAGACTGCAGCCAGAGACCGAAATTCGTGGCGTGCATCATTACGCAAGGGTGCAGTCACGTGTGAGGCGACCAAGACTGCAAGAGCTGTGTAGAAAAGGCAGGACAGAAAAACCACTGCAGGAAATCCTCCTCCAGAAACGTCAAGCATTCTTTGTCCACATTGTCAAAGAACATTTCGAGCCAAAATAGGCCTTATCACCCATCTTAGAACTCACGGCTCCACACTTTCAACCCCACTGGATGAAATGAATGGTCATCATCATTCTTGATGGACAAACAACAACAACAACAGGTAAATCTGGATTAAAGATTTCCTCTGTCACGAACTATTCAAACATATCAGTGTTATTACTTTTGTGTAAGTGATTTTGATTGCTTTCACCACGTGTGTACCTCTGTCACAGATTATCGAAGAAGGACAACCAAATTGTAAAACGTGTCAAAGTCAACACGAGAGAAGGTTTTGAGAGAGGAGAGTTCCATCAAACAAACACACTTGTGTTTTCAATATTAGGACCTCATGTATTCCGGTTCAGCTACTCGCTGATGACGAGCGTCTTGATGGGGCCTTGCGGGATCGGTAGGGAAGGGATAAAATCCATCTACCTTTTTGAGGGCCCTAAAAGATGGTACGCTACGCTGACACCGGACGCAAAGGCGACCCATTATGAACGGCTTCACGGGATGAAGTATGAACTGAAGGACCCTAAATTAACTATTGTCAGAATCTCCATCGCCATCGCCTGGAGACGACGGACAAGCACGACGTGAACCCGACTGACAGCTACGATGCAGTTGAGGTCCAGTGATTAGCGTGACGCACGACGCGCACGTGGACTAACAGCCAAGGGCTAACTCGAAACAACGAGTTGAGAACAGACTGCCTAGGACTTCGAGACTGGACGGACATGGGAGAAAGTGCTGAGTGTATTGATGAATTATCCGATGCTTGATGTGAGCGAGCTTGTATGCTTGTAGATATTGTGTAGAGACTGAGTGTGTGTTTGTTTCCATGCATTGATGAACTTATATATTGCATGTATGTATTGATAAATGGCATTGTCGCTAATTGTGAGTGCAGCATTATGTGAATGCCGATTAAAGTGTTTCAGTTATATTGCCGCGTGTCTGAGTACAGTCATTCGTTATGTATGATTGTTTCACTCCCTGTTAGTGAACACGAGCCACTGTGAATAGAAAACAAGACTCTGACAACTATTGTAACTGAAAACGTAGAGAAGGAAAAGACCAAGGCTATGATTCACCGGATGCCCTACAACCGCAAAGGTTGAGACAGTGAAGCAAATAGCCGCGGATATTTCGGGAGACATAAATGCAGAAGTGCATAAACTTAAAAACAGCACGGACAAGTGGTTACTGCTGTGCAACACGAAAGAGCCTTTACCACATTACGTGGACATGGAGTTGGACGGGGTAAAAGATAAGCTACACCGTCTCTTCATCACAGTTCCGGGGCACCGTACGGCGTGTACAGTCTGTGGGGAGGACTCCCACTGGAGTAATAAATGTCCGACCAAAGTACAAATCAAGAAGGGACCTAGACTGGCACAAAGAGTCACCTCGAACTCCCAGACAGATCAACATAGTAAGGAGGATGAAGACGTTTATAACAGTGTATGATGGAACGATGGCTTAACAAGTCTTGTAGAAGTTCTAAATCAACTTTATTAAACTTTATGGCCGATACAATGTCATGGTAGAATACAAACGTGTTGACAGCCTGCCTTCTAGGGCTAGGTTCAGATGTAAACTCTTCTTGACAACAAACTACGTCACGACTTGAGCATCTCTCCTCTCATTCCATCCCGATGCTCAATCGTGCTGTAGCCTTTGCTCACCTAACTTACCCCTCTGCTACACCTCCCTATGTTTAAGAAAGACTTTTTCCTTTAAAAAGTCTTTCCTCCCAATCCCCCTACTCTATTCCCTCTCTTTCCTTACTTCCCATAATTCTTCTAATCTTCCCCAAACCAACTTTATTTTAAATAAACAATCTATTCGTAAGTCTTTCCCCTGCCATATATCAACCCACTTCTTCTTCGTTTCTGGCCCTTCAAAAACATAACATATTTACACATCCTTAACAACATTTACATCTCAACTTTATACAACACATCATAACAGGTCTTCTTAAATACTTCTTCTTCTCTTCATAAGCAATCCGCTTAAAATTTCAAACGCTGTACTCTTCTGATACCAACTCCGTATTTTCATCACCAACCCCACTAATTCTCCACTTTCAACCTGAAATCACTCTCACACGATAGAAAGACAAAGAATCGGTGGCCACCGGTATTTAAAAGAAGCAGTAGAACTCTTCCAGACAAAAACCACTCAGCTAAATCACACTCTCCTTTACCCCCCTATGTCATTTGAGACTTTATGTAATAAAGTCTAAAACAATTATATCTTCTACAGTACCACTCATTATGGTAACAGTTTACTCTGCTATCTACAGCATCAAATACCAACCATCAAAAATATTCTTCACTTCCAAGTGTCTATATATTACAGACACTACCTTACCTCAACCTCACATTGTAATGTTAACCACAAAACACATCCCGAGGACACAATTAAAAAGGTCCATTATCCCTTAAGACCTACTCCCACATTATACACATCACCTCACATAACTAATCTTCTCCTATACCTCACTCAGAATTCTCTCTTAATCTCGCCGAAAATTTCAGCGAGCCTTTACTGTCCATTTATTATGGGCATATCAACTAAAACCTCCACTTATGCCGTTATCAACAGCAACAATATACTATCCCTGCTTGCACTCAACTTTATTCTATCTCAGTCCATATATCACGGACCTTCTAATACCCCATGTCATTATATTTCATTTCTAACCCTTTTCTGCTATCCACAGTGTCTACTCAAACATGGATTCAATTCATGTTTATTATTTGTCTGGAGTAACCCGTTACCCACTTCTTATTCTATAAACCAGTAACCTCGTGTCTCTTATGAAAATACACCACGGCTCTTCTGACTCCATGGAAACTATGTTCAAAACTTTTCCCTCATTTACCCCCCTGCTATATTCATTAATCTTTTCTTCCCCCATATGGCTTCCAATCCATATATTTCCAATCAATGCTGACTTTAGTGTAACTCTAAACTTTCCCATAACCATCCCCGGTATATGTTTCCACTACTTCATAACCATATCAACCTCATTATGCTGATTATCATAGCAATATAATATACCCATGAACACATTATTCACAAAGATGATGTGTCTCTCTACTAGTCCACAGTAGTTTATTACTATTTTCTGAACGAAGGGTCCCAATTAAAGCCCCATGTATTGTCTTTATTCTAGACAAAACCATGTAAATTAAACCTAACTTAATTAACTACTATTTAACATACAAAACAGCGAAATAAAATCACAACAGGATATCATACCCCCCCCCCCCCCCTCAAATTTTTATAACATCATTTATGTTTCCCCTCATATCAATTAAAGGTATGAACTCATTCAAGAAAAACATATATGAAAATAATACAACATACATCCTAATCTATTTTTTACTAAATACTACTGGTCTCTTTTACGGACCAATAGTTTGTACACAAAAGTCTAAGAACACAATAACCCTATTCTAAAATAATAACAATCATTTTACAGGACCAAATCAAGCAAAAAAAAACATATGATATATGAGGCATTAAAACTCAGATTCAATAAAACAACTGTCTTCTCACTAAAGAGAAGGTTTCCAAAAAAAATATAACTCCCTTAAAATTAACTACGTACAGTGGCCCATCAACATTGGCCTCCTATATGAGCTAATGTAACTCTTATTTATTTATACAAGTCATTCCACTATTTCTATAACCGAGAAAACAAAACACTTCACTGCTACGTTTGTATATCTGTTAACCACAGACCAGTTTCTTAACTTAGAACAATATCTGTTCTCCCCACAAAAAAATCATTAATCAACAATGACCGTACTATCATTGATTCTCTCCCCTCACAATTTTCTATCTTTTACAAACTAACTTCTAACACATCATAATATCTGGAATATCATCTTAAACAAGCACTGTAACTACAGGTCACTCACTTTATCTATTACTAATGTGGCGACTATTCTATTGTCATCTCAATGTACCAGCCGTCATCTATCTACTTAATAGAACCTGTGGCTCGGCACACCAATTGTTTCCCTTGGATTTGTACCAAACATCACTACAACTTCTTAATCATATTACCGTTATCTACGGTACATCTCCACTCTACTACTACCAGCAAAATTTTGTCTATTTACTATAGACCTCTCACCCATGACTATTCTACTTTAAGTTTCTCGTCTACCGACCACAATCTAACGTATCATTACTTTCCAACATCTCACCACGACTACTCTAAGCTATCCTCAAGTCTCTCCTAGCACTCTTGCATCGTGACGATAATCAAACTAGTCCCACTTATCTGAACACGTTCTCCAACATTCATTTAATTAACCTTGTTTACCTCCTTATCTTTCACTCTTCTTCCTATTTATCGGGATTCTTACAGAACAGCAACACACGCCACTTATAACTGACAGCAGACCTCACTTTTCTCGTTTCTCAGTATTAGGCATTCCTGCTTCGACATGTCCCTGTCAATAATACTAAACAAGTTTTATGAAACGTCATTCAGAATGTTAACTCTCTTTCTGCCAACCTGTCATACAACTTCCATAATTTCCGTCCAAGATCACCCATTCCAAACAAAAGACATCACAATTTAGCACAAGCAACACAGAGGCAACGACTATAACCAAAGAAGCACAACCAACAACAATTTAGCTAAACGAACATTTCTCGAAACAAGTTAAGAGTCTCGAGTGCCTAGGAAGTATAACATCATCCAATGGCAAACCAGAAGATGACATTGACAACAGGTGTAATAAGGCTATTCAACTCTCTGGACAATCGGACTACCATGTATCAACAACTACCAAACCTAAGCGTGTCGATTACTTCCACCCACATTGACATTTGACGACGTTTCAAAACCACTCCTGTTTCACTCAGTGCGACGAACACGTTTGTCTACAGTTATACTCACGTATGAACAACGCATAACCAGACGAATTACTCCACAGGACATTCACAATTCACTGCTTTCTTATTTCTACTTTTCTCAATCATTCACTCCTTTACGAAGGTCAGACCCTATACACTATCTCTCGCAAACTATATCTCTTTTATACACTAACCAGCACTACCTACTATCTCTCAAAACAAACCTCATTCCGCTGAGCCACTAACCTCGTAACTATCATTCTATACTTCTCCACACAACAACTTTCTCAGACTTAATCAGCTCTTCTTTCTCTACCAGCACGACGTAACTCGTATTCTTCAAGCATCAACTTCTACAGTCTTTTACTCTTAATATTCTCGCGTTCAACTGGCTATTTTACACACAGGATACTCAATTCCTCCTCAATCTATATCTCCTCACCAGACACTCTCGGTTCACCTGTCAACAATACTATACTTACTTCTCAAACCAACAAGCAAAACTATCTCAGACATCACGTCATAGCTCTGAGTCAAAGCATTTCTAGTACTTAGTTTATCTCTCACCCTCTACTAATTCTGTGCTGAATCTACTCTCCTTTAATCACACCAGTTATACATCACTCGACGTGATTAACTCTCTGTATCTTTCCATTCCGGACAAACTCATTTTATCTAGTTTACTCTCCCTACACCGGAATCAAAAACCAGATATCCTGTATTACGTATCCACGTAAAATATCATTTTTCGTAACTCTCTATCCTCAACAACACTATCACCTACCCTGTACCATGTGATGCTACACCAAAAAAATTCATCTGCCTATTTTAGACAGCTCATATATCTATATGCTCAAACCGCAATTCTTCTCACAAGCCAAAACTATTCCATTTGCCTTCCTCACCCAAGGAATTTTAACAATTATAGAGTGTGTCCAAGTTAAATATTTCATTGTCTCTCAGTACATTAGTACGTCTTTCTCTAATTATGTCATCTTCACTATCTGTCGTTAACCTGTTGTTAAAGTACTCAGGTCTTAAGGTCATAAGGTCTTCTATTTTTCTTAAGTCACTTTCTGTCGTTGAGTAAATTCCCGCTATCTGTCTACTATTATTCTTCTTCTTAAATGATTTCTTTCTATTTCCTTTATTTGCGTCGGTCTGCTCACTGTTTCTTGTATACCTTACGTAGCGTTTGCACTTCCCCATCTCGTCTTCAGATGACACACTGATAATAGTTCCTTCATCAGACTCATAATAATTTACTGCAGACACGTCGATCCTATTCCCATAGTCAGCTTTAGAACGTCTGACTTTCTTTCTCTTTCTTGGTATTCGTCTCTTAGCCTTCCCTACTTTCTTGTCATATAAACTAGTATCTAGTTCTAAAGAGTCACTACCCAAAACTCTGTCCGTCTGTCCACCAGCAACTATACCGTATGAGGGAACATCATTCTTCAAGTCAGGATCTGCTCGTAGTGCAATTCTCTCATTCTCCGAATCATCAGTATTTATAGCTGTTTCAGCATCACCGTATTTACCATAATATGCGGCGGTAGAAATATCTTCCCCGTAACCTGAGCTCTCACACCTAATATTTCTACACCATTTGGGGATAAATTTCATATCTATACCTGAGGAACTTGACATGGCAGTACCTCTATTAACTATCATACTACTATTTCTTTCTTCAATACTTTTCCTCTTTGGTTTCCTTTCGTCTTTGGTTCTCGTCTGTCTATCTTTCCTAACTTCAACCGTGTCTCCCTTAGTCAAGTGAGTTAGGTTTTGACTGAGTCTCTATTAAGTCAGTTTGACTTCCCTTTGTTATCTTGCCGGCTGGTTGTACCTGGACCTTTTTCTCTACTGTATCTACCTGAGTCTGCGTACTATTTTCTATCGTATTACCTGCCTGCGTCTGTGTCTCTCGGTTTATTTTCTTTACTAATATCGTCGTCTTCTTTTCCTGTTCAATCCTAATATTGGCAAGTACTTTAGGAGTCGTTGAATTCTTATCTTTGTGTTCTACTCTGTCCTTCGATCCTGACTTCAAATATTGTCTTTGTCTCTTTTCAAACCAGTCGTTACGTCTTTTTCTAGCGGTTGCACTGTGAGAGGGCCAGCCCCATGATTTCTTTGAAAGGTTTCTCTCACGCCCATTTTTGTATTTATTACAACTATACCAGTCCGAGCCTTTCACCATTACGTCTGTTCTCACCGTCTTTTACTCTATATACATCAGGCCTTGGTTCGTCATAACTATATTGTCTTCTGTCTTTATCAAGCAGTGGCTGTCTCCTGTTATTCTTTCCTACTCTATTGTAAGTCTACCTAAATCTATAAGGGTCTTGTCTAGTCGTTCTGTTCTTCAACGTTTCTACAAAATTCTCTACTTCACTAACTGCCTCCTTTAATTCCCCCAACCATGTACCTAATACGTTGTAATTCTACATATAAGTAATATAACTCATATTATCAACTTAAACTATCTTCTCTCTGCATATTCCTTGGTACCTGGAAAAAAAAACTCGAGTCTTGAACTCAGCCGAAATTATGCCTGTTTCTCCACTGTGCTGTGATGGGTCTGCTATGCTGAAATATTTATACTTATACGAGCAAACAAACAATCAATTCTTATTAATACCCAGTCTTAAATTAACTAAAGGATGTTATTGTCCTCCTGAAATTCAATTATTTTCTATCTAACATAAAATATATTACCCCTTTTCTTGTTGAGGTAAGCTTTCCAATCGAAAATGAAGTCCTTGACGTCTATGTCCTTGTATGCTGAGTTTGAGAAGCACGGTACTCGAGTACTTGAACCAAGATCGACAAAGCGGCTTCAGTAAGGATCAAAAACGCTCGACTGGGCTCGATAGGCTCGACTAAGCTCGATAGGACAGTGAAGAGCAGTTAACCGTACCAGCCACCCAGGGACGGGCTCTTGAAACACAGCAAGGAGCGCCTGAATGTATCAGCCACCCAAGGACGGGCTCTTGAAACACAACAGAGTCCGGAGATGACCTGACAATGGCTCGATTTTAATGACTTGGGTTACTGGGGCATAGCGATCAAAACCATCACTGGACGACGGTGATAAAAAAAAACAGTACTTCAGCCGAACTTGACAAGGAGCTTCGGTCTAAACCAGAGTAGCGGCGTCAACACTTCTGGAATCGAGCAAGGATAAAATTTTGTAACGTTCACTGATTGTCCAGAATAGCGTGGAGCAATTATTGTGGCGCTCTTCATACAACAAGAAGCTGACCATCCATTTTAGTTACTCCAACAAGATGACCTTCAGTTGTTCAAGTTGACAGTTGACCTTCAGTTGACAAGCTGTTCTGTTAATAAACTTAGGATTCTTGATAGCAGAATTCCGAAAATTATTACAGACAACCACCCCTAGCCGGGCTTTTGGTTGCTGTAACTCTTACAGACGACGCAGTGGCCATTGTTTTATATTTTGAGAGCAGAAAAATTTTCTCAGTCCTCTAGCAAACAAGTGACCTTCAGACAAGTTAGGTTAAAACAACGGCTGCAATGACGGCAGGTCAAAACTCACAGGATATTGACAACAGTTCGGTCACTCCAGAGCACGATAATAAACAGCTCCCGATTTTGACAAGAATCCTACGATGGTAGATGGTAGCTCCATCCAAAAACTGACTTCAATAGGTATGGCGGCTCCAATCGACTGGCCGAAAAAACGTTTGTTCTAAGTTGCAGGCCTCAAAAAGTAGTCTGGTCTGGAACCTTTGATTATTGCTTCCAACAAGATTCTAGATTCTCTCTTCTTCTTGTTGCCGCAAGCTGAGAAAGGTGTTCATTAAAAGTTCTCCGCTGTGCTCTGCTGTTTCTTAGTACTTCACATTGCGTCCGCGACGGCAAAGTCCAGAATCCTGGTTAAGCGGCTCCATTTAAGCCATATATAACAGTGTATGATGGAACGATGGCTTAACAAGTCTTGTAGAAATTCTAAATCAACTTTATTAAACGTTATGGCCGATACAATGTCATGGTAGAATACAAACGTGTTGACAGCCTGCCTTCTGGGGCTAGGTTCAGATGTAAACTCTTCTTGACAACAAACTACGTCACGACTTGAGCATCTCTCCTCTCATTCCATCCCGATGCTCAATCGTGCTGTAGCCTTTGCTCACCTAACTTACCCCTCTGCTACACGTTTCCAGCTGGTCAGTCGGAAAAGGGGACGCTCAACCAAGAGCCTGTCTGACGGTGAGAGCTCGATACCTCCAGTCCGCCCCCCCCCCCCCCCCCAAACACTTGTTACCACGCTGATGCCCCTCAACAATCACGACTACCCTACTCCGTCTGAAGCGTAAAGGGCAAATAAAAAGATATGTACTGAAAAGCGGAAGACAAATCGACCGGCTCAGAACAAAACAACAGAGGACCTCAGACAGATTTGAACCAACCCCTCATTTACACGTGGACCACATCGATTCTGTCACGCACAAAAAAGACTGAAAAGCGGGAAGACAAATCGACCGGCTCAGAACAAAGCAACAGAGGACCTCAGACAGATTTGAACCAGCCCCTCGTTAACACGTGGACCACAGCTATTCTGTCACGCACAAAACAGGTCCCTCTATAGATGAATGAAGCTCTATAGTGATGACTCGACTCGGCAAATATTGAATCAATATTGTAAATAAGCCAGTATTATTTCCAGTATTGGGAAAAAGCCATTATAATTTCCAATATTATGTCAACATTGTGAAGAAGCCATTATTCATGACTGAATTGAAATGAAGTCAGTAGGACTTACAGTGTTGTGATGAATCAGTGAATAGTGTTTCATGATATATGTAGTCTAGAATGTGATGAATCAGTGAATAGTGTTTCATAATATATGTAGTCTAGAATGTGATGAATCAGTGAATAGTGTTTCATGATATATGTAGTCTAGAATGTGATGAATCAGTGAATAGTGTTTCATGATATATGAAGTCTAGAATGTGATGAATCAGTGAATAGTGTTTCATGATATATGAAGTCTAGAATGTGATGAATCAGTGAATAGTGTTTCATGATATATGAAGTCTAGAATGTGATGAATCAGTGAATAGTGTTTCATGATATATGAAGTCTAGAATGTGATGAATCAGTGAATAGTGTTTCATGATATATGAAGTCTAGAATGTGATGAATCAGTGAATAGTGTTTCATGATATATGAAGTCTAGAATGTGATGAATCAGTGAATAGTGTTTCATGATATATGAAGTCTAGAATGTGATGAATCAGTGAATAGTGTTTCATGATATATGAAGTCTAGAATGTGATGAATCAGTGAATAGTGTTTCATGATATATGAAGTCTAGAATGTGATGAATCAGTGAATAGTGTTTCATGATATATGAAGTCTAGAATGTGATGAATCAGTGAATAGTGTTTCATGATATATGAAGTCTAGAATGTGATGAATCAGTGAATAGTGTTTCATGATATATGAAGTCTAGAATGTGATGAATCAGTGAATAGTGTTTCATGATATATGAAGTCTAGAATGTGATGAATCAGTGAATAGTGTTTCATGATATATGAAGTCTAGAATGTGATGAATCAGTGAATAGTGTTTCATGATATATGAAGTCTAGAATGTGATGAATCAGTGAATAGTGTTTCATGATATATGAAGTCTAGAATGTGATGAATCAGTGAATAGTGTTTCATGATATATGAAGTCTAGAATGTGATGAATCAGTGAATAGTGTTTCATGATATATGAAGTCTAGAATGTGATGAATCAGTGAATAGTGTTTCATGATATATGAAGTCTAGAATGTGATGAATCAGTGAATAGTGTTTCACTGATATATGAAGTCCTTGAGTGTGATAATCGGTGAATAGTGGTTCACAATTCATGAATTTCCCAACCAGTAGAAGTTATAGAATTGTGATGTATCTGTGAATGTTGATTCACGATTAAGGAGGTCATTATAAGTGACAGGATTGTGATGACTCTGTGAATATTGAGTTAGGGTTGATGAAGCCCGATAGTTCAAGAGGGGTGATAGAATCTCTACAATAACTCACAGTATTAGTAAAACAATCAGGAGTGTTTCTAGATGAAAATTAGTGCATAGTTTTTCAAGGAAGAGAAGTTGTTCTCAAGGAGTTGAAATCCGAAATACCAAGTCTTGGTGAAGCTGTCGGCATCCTGGAGAAGATCTGGAAGGAGTCTGCCAGAAGTTCAAGTGAAATGTGCGTCCCCCACCCCGACGGACAATCTAAACTCCTAGTCTACGATGAAAGATCATTTAAAGATCTGAATACTAATTTCATTTTTAAAACAAGGTGGCTTGTAGTGGTCAGGTTTAAGTCCTTCCCGTTGTATTTGGCACACACAGGCACTATCACAGCTGTGGACCAATTATCCCCCTGGGGACATGCCATGGACTCTAATTGCCAGTTGTAAAGCCCCGATTGTTGTCCCTCAAACAAAATGTGTCATGGACATTCACATGGCACTAGAGCGTCACCTTGTAATTTGACATCAGGCCAACAACAATACAATGTGAAGCTTCACCTCGGTAGCTATGTGGCCCAGAAAGTACAAAGAAGCCGCGCTTTAATTGGAATGATAATTTAAAGTTTATTGCCCAAGCTCACGGCATTCAATGCACTTGCGGTCTTCAGAAAGCACGAGATAGATCAAGGTAAAATAGGTTGTGTGTGTGTGTGTGTGTGTGTGTGTGTGTGTGTGTGTGTGTGAGGACAGAGAGATGTACAAGTGTAACATGCATTCCGCTGGGGGAGATAGTAATGAGCAATGCAAGTAATGCGTGTTTACATGCACTATGCCATACATGTCGTATTATCATAACTATAAAAAAAAAAAAAAATTATTCAGACACCACACATTTTGAAACTTGTCCTTTATCGTTACAAAATCTTGCTATCCTGAAAACATCCACCCATAAAATGTTTTCTACATTATTTATAAGTGCCTCACCACGAAGTTCAACAAGGCAGTGTCTGGGTCTAGAAGAAATAATCGAGCCCGTCACTTTAATGCCCCATCCCACATAAGAAGGAAAATTATGAGTTCACCTCTTTCTAAAGTGCTGCGCCAGAAACACAATGTCAGGAGCATTCCTATTAGAAAAGATGATGAAGTGATGATAACCCGTGGTCATTACAAGGGACAGGAAACAGGCAAAGTGACACAAGTTTACAGAAAGAAATTTGTGATTTACATAGAGCGTGTGCAGAGGGAGAAGGCTAATGGAACATCTGTCCATGTTGGTATCCACCCTTCAAAGGTTGTCATTGTGAAGCTGAAATTAGATAAAGATCGCAAGAAAATCCTGGAACGAAAGGCAATGAGCAGGTCCAAGGCTTTGGCTGAGAAGGGCAAGTACACAGATGAAACAATGGAGAGCTGAACATGTTCGATGAGTTTGTTGTCAATTAAATTATTGTTCACTTTAAAAAAAAACATATATTCATACAGCACCACCCCCCCCCCCCCCCCCCCCCCCCCTCCTAGCTGCCTCGACGCGCCATCGAGATAAAGTCGGCTTATCTGATAACGCAGAGGATGCCTCGCGTTAACAGTGCCTCGCAGATACATGCGCTATATGCAGCCGGGAAGAAGAAGGTAGAGGCGAGGAAGGCCGCTACGACTGCTGAACCTATATATATATATACGAGCAGCAGTCTGGCACCTACACCAGCTGAAACCGTCCCAGTTGATGAAGAAACCACCACAACTCAAGCCAGCAGCAGCCGGGAAGCTCCAACCAGCTCCAAAACGATGCAGCCCAATCTTTCAGTGACCTCCACACAGGAGGAAACAACAGCAACATCTGAGGACTTCACCGGCAGAATACTGCTCAAACAGACAAGCGTGGCAGAAGCTAACCTGCCGGCGCTACCAACAGACAAGATAATCAATCCGTTGGAATACGAGCTGGGAAGACACAGCATCAACCAGCTGCGCAAGACACCTGATGGAGTAGTGGTCTCCATCAATAAAAACCCAAAAACCACAGCACTTATCCAGAAGATAACACAAGAGGAGAAAACCACCATACAGCTTCACCACGGCATAGTATTGGAAGCCGCCCGACATAGCATGATGAAATGATGGGTCATTAAACGATTCAAGACCCATCTCACTAACGACCAGATCAGGGAGATGCTGACAAGGGAGAACAAGAAACTCAAGATCACCAGTGCCGAGAGGATCATCGGAAAGAACAACATTCCCTCCACAGTCGTCATAGTAACATCGGAGGACCGAGTGATAACTCAATTCATCAGATGGGACAAGAGAGACCAAGTTCCAGATTACCGAGAGTGCTGCAGTGCTCTAAGTGCCAGAAGTTTTGGCACACCCGTGCCACCTGCAAGAGTGAGGTTGAAGTTTGCAGATATTGCTCTGGACCTCATCCATACAGTCAGTGCCAGTATGCAAAGATCGACAAGGACTTCAGGAGGCCTAACACTAACAGAAAATGCGCTAACTGCCTCGGCAACCACGGTGCCAGGTATCTCGGCTGCCCCTACCACCAAGACAGCAAGGAAGCTATGAAGGTCGCCATCAAGACTAACCTGCCCTATAAAGAAGCTAGGAGGCAGTACGAGGCCACCAATCGACTCACCAAAAGTGACAAAGCACAACTGGAAGGCCAACTGAAGGACCTGCGATTAAAGTTCACCAGCATGGAGGAAGAAAAAGACAAAAAGGAAAAAACACAAATAACAGCCGCTCAGCGCATCCTAGGACGAAACGAAGCAAGTGCAGCAGAAGATAGAACAGGATGTCGCTCGAATGGCTGCCATAAAGGCTGAGACGGATGAACAGCTATCTAACATAGAAGATGTGAAACAAAAGACAGAAGGCACTTTTGATAAGATACTTGACCTGCTCAAGATCCAGACAGCCACACCCGAACCTGAGGATGCAAGTGCACAATCGCTTGACACCATGAAAGTTTGGAGAGAACAATTATCGAGGGGTATATGCCCGGGAAGAAAAGAGAAGTAAGGCTAAAGAGAAGATTGATGCAGGGTGTGGGGGATGATCTCCAGATTGGTGTATCGGACGAGGGGTCTCTTGCTTATGACCGACAGTTTCCGGACGGTTCTTCTGGAAGCGATGTTCCACAATGAAAATGCTATTGAATGAATTCGTATGTCTGCCTTTCTCAATGACTTCTTTCTCAATGGAGTGGAGGTCTTCAACCAGCCACGTCAAGCCATGTGTAGATTTGTTAATGATTCGCTGGATACTGCAGCTAAGTTTTATAAGATATGAGGTAGCTAGTCTCACACCAACCCTTCTTAGTCTCCTCTTACGACATGCATGGCAAGTTACAATGTTACTATTCTTTGCTTCTCGACTGGCAACACTGGCGAAGGCCATAATCGTTGGATTAATTGATCCTGCTTTTGTTGGGGATTGAAACCGAATCATTGTCTTGGCAGGTAGACGGACAAAACACTATGCCACCACGCCATCTCAGTGGTAGATTAGTAAAACCTGGCCCATGTGCCTCAGCGGTTGGGGAATGTTCAATTCCCAATTCCTCACATAATCTTCAGTAGTATTCGTGTTCCAGGAAACCACGACATAGTATATCAAATCTAATATCAGACAGCAAGATCTGACTAAATTATATACATTCACAAATGTTATTGTTGTGGCTCTCACAAACGTAGAAGAAAGAAGTAGAGACTAGAGGACACACTAGACCAGTGATTCTCAACAGGTGAGGAATTTTAGGGTTTCCAGGGGGGAGGGGAATTAAGATTATTTCAAGATCGCGTTAATAGAAGAACCGATTACTTGATATTGTTTTTTCCCTTCATACTGTATGGTTCTGTACGTCTCACCCCTTCTAAAATTCAATTTATAAAGTAAGTAGACCCACAAATCATGTTTTATGTGGACGTCTTGACTTGTTTTAGTATGTGCTAATAAATTTAGCTTCCATTATTACGTATACTATGTAGGAGCAGGGGCGGGATTTTAAGGTAGGAAATACGAAGGGGGGGGGGGGGATGACGTTATGAAAATATGGTGAAGGGGGGCACGGGCCACATTTTTAGGTAGGAAATACGAAAGGGGGGGGGGGGGTAATGACGTTCTGAAAATATGGTGAAGGGGGTCACGGGCCAAAAAAGGTTGAGAACCACTGCACTAGACAATATAAACATCGAAAGCTATAGTTAACCGAACGGGATTCGAACCTGTCACTTTCAAATGACGACAGTGCCTCACTGCAGGAACAAGTACTTAGACCATGGCCAAGTAGACACACCATTTAGATCAAGAAGGCAAGAGTGTCTAGTTGGTTTTGCATCGAAGTATACTTGTTCCTACAGCGAGACGCTGTCATCATTTGGAGGTGACAGGTTCGACTCCCGGTGGGGTGACCATAGCTTTTAATGTTTATGTTGTCTAGTTTGTCCTTAAGTCTCTACTTCTTTCTTCCACTTCCATGAGAGTCAAACAATACATGCGAATGTATTTATGAATTGTTTTAGTGGACTCAAATTGTTCCCCAAATTAATAGCCCTAAAGATTGGGAAGCCTTACACTGGTTATCATACAATAGTATGAGCGTTGGTCGCTCATAAAGCAATTACAGTAAAATGTGTCTAGTAAATCACAAACAGGCAGACATTGCTGGGTTTGAATGCAACGCCGTGTAAAAGACGGGCAACTAGCCTTTATTTAGCCATTGCTGTTTGAACGGCCGACTCTCATATCATTGCTAACATCATCACAAAGTGATCACATTTGCTGTGCTGCATGTTACTAAATCTTACGCACTGAACACCTGAATGCCAATGTTGAGAATTTGGTAAGTTTAAGAAATTTAAACTGGATTATTTTATTTAAACGGTCCAAACGTTACCAAGATTACAGACATTCTGTCAGCTGGCGTAGAAAATAAAAATGATTTCTTTGCTGTATGTTAAAAAAATGCTAGGCAGAAGATAAGATGTGATAATGCTGGTAGGATATAATAAGTTAACAGTGATAACATTTTGAAGGCATAAGCGCACACACACTCGCACACACACACACACGCGCGCGCGCGCGCGCGAGCAAGAGGCATGTATACAAATGGATATGGTTGATGATGCCTTCTTGTTGCGTTTGCCTGCAAGACAGGAGTCCGGGTTATTTTCACCAGCTGTGGGCAGATTATTTGTTTCCGCCAGCGGACTGACCCAACCTCATAATAGTTGGTACCGGACAATGTTCAAAATTGTGTGAGAGTTGTGTGGGAGGGAAGGTCGGTGAGGAAGGCAACTGCTCGTTCCAACTCAAATATCGTGGCTTAGAATAAGCGCCGGCCTGACAATTCACACCCAAGCGGCAGTTTATGTGACTACCTTCTTGTCATGGGCCACCATGTTTTGTTGACTAGGGGACACATATAGTTACGACTCCACACACAGTGATACACACGAACGAGACAATTCACACAGGCAACCACAAATACAATTTACGACTCCACACACCGTGATAAACACGGACAAGACAATTCACACAGGCAACCACAAATACACTTTACGATTCCAAACACAGTGATACACACAGACGAGACAATTCACACAGGCAACCACAAATGCAATCTACGACTCCACACACAGTGATACACACGGACAAGACAATTCACACAGGCAACCACAAATGCAATTTACGACGTAAATACACACGGACGAGACAATTCACACAGGCAACCACAAAATAATTTACGACTCCACACACCGTGATACACACGGACGAGACAATTCACACAGGCAACCACAAATACAATTTACGAATCCACACACCGTGAAACATACGAACGAGACAATTCACACAGGCAACCACAAATACAATTTACGACTCCACACACATTGATGCACACGGACGAGACAATTCACACAGGCAGCCACAAATGCAATTTACGTGTGTAAGCGGGACATGATTGATACAGGCATTGATAATGCACAATGGGAGCAAGTCGCCGTTGAACGTGTTGCATGGAGGGCAAATATCAGAAATAGAATAAATACAACAGATATAATTATTACAGATAAGTCACACACCGATCGTGTGAGACGTAAGGTTGTGCATGATGGTGAAAATGACCATGTGTTCACATGCATCCACTGTGGACGAACATTTACAGCGCGAATTGGCCTTAACAATCACATTCATCACCGCAATGGTTTGTAGTTATTAAGCCTTTTTGAATCACAATGTAACAAACTATCGTCTGTCAAGACGGAAACGTGCCAATGAATGAATGAATGAATGAATGGACTGAATGTTCACAATGTCTGACGGCTGGTTGCTGAACTGCTGCCCTTCCATAGACGATGAATGAATCACCGGAAAACGAGTGTGAGCTTTACTAGAGCACGACTACAAGAAACAAAATAGACGTTGCGACCAAAGCCTTCGTCAGCAACAGAACAATCAAATAAAAATAGACAAACAGATACACAAAAGTCGCTACATGAAAGTATTAAGATTACTCATCTGTATCCTTGCTTGAGCGGCTATCCGTGGATGGAATAATGTTCCATAGACGATGAACTTTAATTTTAGTAGCGGACTAATGAGTTGGTATTCTGGTAGCGGTCTTATGTGTGTATGCCTGTGCGTGCTGTTGGTTTGTCTGGATATGGGGGAAGTGTTGTTCTCTGGCACATAAATTTAGCATTATGGAGTGATCCTTTGCCATGAAGTTGGAACTGCAAATAACAAATATGTATTGGAGTGCACATTTTCTCAATCGAGAAAAACTCATTGTTTCTGTAATATGACATATTTTTCTCTAGTGTCTATTGTCTCATCGACAGTGTCTTGTCTTTGCCTTCCACACTTACGATTGATCAAGTTATCAGGATTCCAATGTTTATGATTGGGTTGTTGTGATATTTTCACAAGTGTAACATCGCGGTAGATATTTCCAATACGATTCAAAAGTTGACACCGGAGAGGATAATTTGTTCCGTGCTGCGATAGATCCTACTTTTTCATTGACCCATTGTGACGTCACCACCGGAACACAACTAACCAAATAAATACGGCATGCCGACAATGAAACGGTCTGTTTTTTTTCACCAACCCACATACACACGAGGCAGGAAGATCAGATGCAGATGCTGGAGTGAGTGCACCCTCCCAAACAAATAGTAAAATAAAACATAGTTTGATTACTAAGGGGAGGAAAGCCTCAGCCAACAAAGACATCGCAATCAGACTCTGAAATCAGTCGCAGAAGTATGTGGAAGTAATTCTGATAAATAAGGTAAACACCATATTTAATTTATTTTAAATCTTAGATTAGTGTGAGTCTTTTTCCCAGAAGAAGAGTCGGTAAGTCGACTTGTTGAACACGTTTGGTGAGTACTTAAGAAGTTAATTATAATATTTATTGTTATAGTTTATAGATAAACTATCCATTAAGTTTAACCATAGTGAGTTTTATTTTCTCCCAAAGTAAACAACTGATGTAATGTATAAGCATTAGTCCAAGTTGTACATTTATTTCTTAAGCAACTAAATCTACAATGATTTAGAATGGTGAGTTCTTAAGAAATTAATCTAGTAGAAACTAAATAATATTATACTCAGTTATCATAGTCATTAGGAGAAAACTAGTGGTTTATTTTCTCCCAGCTAAACAACTTAGTTAATGTATAAAACATTA
This sequence comes from Cepaea nemoralis, assembly GCA_014155875.1. Lineage (NCBI taxonomy): Eukaryota > Metazoa > Mollusca > Gastropoda > Stylommatophora > Helicidae > Cepaea > Cepaea nemoralis. The sequence continues at coordinate 367,199 of JACEFZ010024807.1, forward strand.
GACACATGTTATACATTTTATTTCTTAAGCATGAAACTCAATCTACAATGAATTAGAGTGGTAACTTAAGACTTAAGTAAGCTCAGAATTCTTAGTGCAGTGGTAAGGACATATGGTACATGTGCCCACTGGTAAGATTTAAAACTAGTTTACCTGTGCCAGCACTGATAGAGGAATTAGTGTAATGTGTAATTAGTCAATAGATTTATTTTTGACATGAGCACATGGGCGAACAAATAGTTTCCTGGTATTTCATGAACACATGAGAACCAAATTGATTCTATAGGGATCATAATTTTGTGTGTTGAGTAAAGCACCCCTGTGGTGAGTCAAATGTATTTTCAAGGTTGTAAACATATGGAATTAATGTTTGTGCCACACAATAATATTTAGACAACCGGCATGCTAGAATGGTTAAGATTCATAATGCCTGAATGTAGACTGAGGAGATCACATAAATTCATGAGACCATGTAGGGACCCCTGTGTATTTTCATTATGGCTACACATGAGGAAGTATCCTTTGAGAATCTCATAATTATGTCTAATGATCACATAAATCTATGTGAATGTATCATTTGTAAACAACCTCAGTATGAATGATTAATTATCAATCAGAAAATATAATTTCTGATGAGGGATGAGATTTAATTGTAATATCATTGTTATTGAACCTGTGAATTTATCAGGGATAAAGCACCTACATATGCATGATTGTCATCCATACAGATATGATTGTGTCTGATGAATGGATGAGATCTCATTGTGATGTCAATGGTGTTAACATTTAAAGTTATCATTGGGAAATCACACAAGTCTAGCTACTTATCTTACATGCAAGTATGAATGATGATAGATGAGAGAATTGATCATCCATGCACATATGAATGATATCTGATAGATGAGTGAAATGATCATCCATACATATGAATGATGTCTGAGGTGAGTGAATTGACCCCACATGCAAAGATGGATATTATTGACTGATGCATGAGGAGTTTGAGTGAGTGAGTGAAGTTACAGGCTAAGAGAGAGGGAGTATAGGCCAACAGTTAATCTCAGGATAGCCGGCAACGTGATGTGAAATGCCAAGACTATCACCGAAGAACTGGTTTGGCGTAATCCATAAACTAAATAATAATTTAGTACACTCCGGCACATAACAACACTTTGTATAAAATACCATTCATGCTATAATCATGTGGTTTTGTGCGCTAAGCACGACACAACCAATATCATACATTACGCACAATACCAGCTTCTGTGTTTGTAACTTAAGCAACATCCCACTTTTGTATAAAATACCATTCATGCTATACTCATGTGGTTTTGTGCGCTAAGCACGACACAACCAATATCATACATTACGCACAATACCAGCATCTGTGTTTGTAACTTAAGCAACATCCCACTTTGTAGTTCATGTCACTCCTGTTAACACATATGGTCTGGTGTAATGATAACAATGTACTACAAGGATGATGATGATGTTGATAATGATAGAATAATGTAATGATTATAATGAGCATGATGATGATAGTAATGATAATAATGTAATGATGATGATGACTGTAATGATTATGATAATAATGATAATGATTGTAATGACAATGATAATGAGCATGATAATAATGATAATGATTGTAATTACAATGATATAAGGAAACCATGATGATGTTGATGATGATAATAAATATTACATCCATGAGAGTCGAAGAAAACATCTCACTTGAAGCATTTAATGAAGAAGAATACACCTGAAGGCTATACAAGAATGATACCATAATGTGCTTATATTGTTTATAAACAAATACTCATTGAAATGGGAACTGATTTTTAAAAGCCTGTAATGTATGAGAACATTTTTCTTGAATAGAAAAAGATGAAGAGAATTAACTAGGTACAGAATGGGATGGGAAATATAGTTGTCAATTCCAAATCAATCAAGGTATGACTTAACCGGTAGACCTGAGGACAGGCATAGCTGAAGATGAAACTGCACATCTGCTAGTCTAAAACTTGAACACCATATAATGGAATATGAAATGGAGAGCAACCAATTATGTTGTGGATAACTATTTGAGAGTACCAAGACTCTTTACCTTCCACTGTTTATTTCCTAGGATCACAATTCTTTTAGGTATTTTCTTTGTGATGTTCTTGAGAAAAATATAGAACATTTCAGTTCTGATGTTCACATTGCTGATATTTTTAGACTTATGATGGATGCTACAATTTCAGGTAGTGGTCAGTGTCCAGACCTGACTTTGTGAATGCAGCACTTTGTGAAAGTAGTTGTAGCAGCTTGGCTGAATGCAGCAGCCACTTAACTGAGTGAGGCAGCTGAGATAGTGAGGCCAAATACTATTCCACAGCAACTTCCTGCCAATTTTCCCCACCCTTCCAGGACAGGTATTAAATATCCTTTTTCCTGGGTGGAAGAAACACAGTGAGCCAAAAGATTAAATAAGACCGGGAGAAAAAAAAATAAAAGAACTCTCCAGAATATTCTACACTGACTGTTACCGAGATCCAAGAACTGGATGGGAACCAACCAGGGTGTACCCAGTTTCTTTCCACAGATTAGCCCAGCGGAAGAGGCCCAATATTTATAATTAAGAACAGATGCAACATTGTCTACATTGTCAAATATGGCTGACAGGTCGGTGATACGTTAAGGTCTGTGTGTGATTTTATTTCTAGAGATGGTTTTCTTATGCGTATCTGCTCATTTTGGACATTATCATTTGATTTGGTCAATAAGATACTGGCCTGGCTGTTTGGTTCGGAAATAAAATGCTGATAAAATGTGAGATACTTCAATTTTCAATAGTAAACATTCTGTTGTTATGTTAAGGTCAAGGAGAGTCTGCCAGAGTCGCATGAAGACATTCAAAAGTACTAAATAGCATATGTCCACAATATTTATGTTTTCGGGATACAACAGCTTTGATTCAAAGTACAGAAGAACAGAATCGTAAAGGCAACTATTTCAGTCATGTGCCTCTTTCTTGAATATTTTGGATTGTTCATACCAACGGTTCTTGTAAATACGTCATTAAGTATAATTAACTTTTCTTCTGGGGTACTCTCAAACGCAGTGGCTAAAGCTGTTGTACACTGGCGGTGACGTCATTATTTTGGTTGTATCTATAAATAACAGACCGGAGGAACAGCATTATGTGCTCGTGTGTCGAGTAAGACCATAGTCTACTCTTGCAAAGGATAGGTGCTGAAGTCGGAGGCAGCCAGCCAGGAGGCGCACCACAGAAATCAGGCTGCCACGCAATAACGCCGTGAATTATGTCGACAACTGCTACATGTTATGGTGCTCGCCCTGCTCTGGTCCCACAGACAGGTGCAGTGCCGGGCCTTATGCCTCGTAAGGGTCTAACCACAAATAAGGGAGGTCCTTCTCAGATGTCCAGCGGAGCCAGAGGGCCTGACAATAGACCGTCTGGCCGTACCAAACAAAGACTTAAAATAATGCACTGGAATGCAGAGGGTATCACCAAAAAAAGAATAGAACTAGAAAACATCTTGGCCAATGAAAATGTAAGTGTATGTTGCTTGCAAGAAACTCACCTGAACGAAAATATAGCCTTCAAAATCAGAGGCTACCAGTCTTACCGATCTGACCGAAAGGACAGGCGAAAGGGTGGGATACTGACTCTTGTCAAAAACAACATTCCTGCTTCCCAAATTGAAGTTCACATGGAATGGGCTGAGTATCAGGCACTTAAACTTAAGACAGACAATACAGACTTTCACCTGATCAATTACTACTGTCCAAATGACCTCCCACAGGCACTGGACACACTACCATTAAAAGGAAAAATGATTGTGTGTGGCGACTTCAACAGCCATTCGCAGAGCTGGGGCTATGATCACATGGACCAGAGAGGAGAGAGATTGGAAGATTGGCAGGATGAGAATAGATTCATCCTGATTAACAAGCCGTCTAACCCACATACCTTCTACTCGAGATCATGGCACTCTACAACTACACCTGACCTGGCGTTTCATTCACCAGACCTGGAGTGGAACATTACACGAATTGTTGGGAAACAACTTGGTGGCAGTGACCATCGGCCAGTCTTTCTAAATGTAGAAAATGAGCTTGTAAGTGAAAGCAGCACCATCTCGAGGTGGAACTACAAGAAAGCAGACTGGGCAATGTACAAGCATCGCACTAGCATACTGGTTAGAAACCTGAACACTGAGAAGGACATAAATAAAGTAGTTGAAGAGTTTGGGAAATGCATACTACAGGCAACACGCGAAACAATACCAAGAGGAGCCCGTAAACATTATAAACCCTACTGGAATAGTGAACTGGAACAGTTGCCTAATGATGTGGATATATGTAGAAAACAAGCAGAGGCCAATCCCAGCCAAGAGACACGGCCAGAATTCCAACAGGAAAGTAATGCTATAATTATGATGCTGAAATTGAGGCAATCAAGATAGCCACAGAGAAATTACAAAATACCAGCCATGTGGTGATATTGACAGATGCAAAATCCGTAATAGAGGCGCTCCTGTCTGGGAAATTGCCAGTTCTGAGGACACTACTTTCTGAACTTAGCAGTCAGCGTAAGATCACCATACAGTGGATACCATCCCACTGTGGAATCCCCGGAAACGACAGAGCTGATCGATTGGCTAAGGAAGGAGCACAAGAAGAACAACCAGATGTGCCTATTACATACCACTAAAAGAAAAGAATGATCAAATCAGTCAGAAGGCCACCAAACCTTACTCAAGACGACTACCACGTTATGGACAGACCAGAACAGGTCATTCTTCTGCGCCTCAGAACAGGACACAATAGATTACGCAACCACATGTATACAAAATTCAAGATTGCTGACTCAGCCATGTGCACATGTGGTTTGGCGTCGCAGACAGCAGAGCACATACTCCAGGATTGCCCAAACTACAACATATCCAGGCGAACCTTCTGGCCCAGAGAGACAACAGTGGAAGATAAACTCTATGGACCGCTAAATGAACTAAAAAAGACTGTTAGATTCATACAGGAGACAACATTGCAGTTATAACATATTTCAGGCGAACGAAAGAAGAAGAAGAAGATGCAACTCTGAGGACCATGTATGATACAGTGGCACAGCCAGGAGATAGCTAATTAGTTAGAGACGAATATGCCCATACTCGTGTAATTGTATTGTGTTGATTGTTGTATGCTATTATATGTATAAGCTACAACTCCATGTATATGCATATTAAATGATGAAAATTACGGGTTATTTTCTCTTTTGAGAGTTCTCTTGTCATAGTAAAATTGTTGTAAGCAATTACCCTAGATTAATTATTTAGTTGGCAGAGGAGAGGCAAGGAACCATCCATAAGGACATCGGGATACTCAGTAAAAATTTCATTTTTTTTCCTTGAGGTATTCCTTGGTTCTCCAAAACTCTATTTAATGGTCTCAAATCATTGAGCCAGTAATAGCTAAATTAATTTTAACGGGCAGGATCACATTGAGAAAGAGGAACTCTGGATCTTTGATCTCTTTGGGGTTGAGCCATCAACTATTTATCCGACAGTTGTCATATGTCATCGTGTATGTTTTTTTCCTGTAGTGGAGGTCTTACAAACGTAAAATTTATTTTGAAGGAAATAGAACGGGATTTAACGTTGATTACATGTCCTTAACAGGACGTCGCAATCAATACCAGTATTTTTTGGCTGTTTGTGGTTTACTGGCATTTGTTACGTTCAGTAGACTTGTCATTGTTTTTTAAACGACAGACGCTCATACTATCGAAATCAACGCAAAGCGGTCTGCTTCAAAGTGACATGCAGCTGATTTCGAACCCTAGAGTCAGATATGTCGGGGAATTGTAAACGGTCCCCGAGAACAGGCTCTATGATGCTTCATCCGTCCAGACTATGAATTCAGCTGGTATCCGTATGTAAACTAATTGACCAGGCCAAATAAAAACACGTTCCTGAGCTTCGTTTGTGTTGTTTTATCAACAAAAACACAATTGGCATTTGACGTGTAATTCTCTTCAACGACGAGGACCGCGAACGGTCTCGTTTAATTGAAAACACGTGTCACGAGGTCACGCCGTGCAAGAAAACTTCAAGAACAATCCGAGTTAAATAATCTCGAAAGACGTATTTGTTCTCCGTGACGGGAATTGGGTTTGTGTTATGTTATACTCAACGGGTTGGTGCCAATGGATGATGCAGTGCAGCTGTGAAGTGGTATTGAAATGTGTCTGTGTTTTAACTTGTTATTAAAATATTCTGTGATATATTTGTAAATAAGGTAATCGCGGTAGAGCAGTTGCAAGCACGCTTGCAACCGGCCAGTTGGTCAAGTATTGAAATCCTCGTCGAGGCAGATAAAAAAAAATGGATCTGTGCTCCCAGGGCATAAACTCTGCGAAATCAAAAAGCCAGCTAACACTGACACAGAAAAAGAAAGACACTAAACCCACACACTGAACCACCACAATTATAACCAACGTTGCTACAGCAGGTAGAACGAAGTGGACAGTTATGTTTTTTTCTACAAATCGGAATCGGAATCGCGCTCCTAGGTAGACCCAGCCTAAAATCACGTTCTTCTTCTGCCCCGTTGACTCATATTGGGGTATATGCCCACAACCATGCATGCCAACCCCTCGGTAGGTTAGTTGTTGGTTGGTTGGATGCTGGCTTGATGTTTTGTTCTACGGGGTGAGATAGTCAGTCAGTCCTTGACCTGCCCTCTGTAATCCACGTATGACGACATACCAGGAGATGGCCTAGGAAGTCAAACCAGTCAGCGTGATATTGACCACAGCATCCATCGAGCGCCGATTTGTCTATACAATTATGGGGCTAGGACAATATACCCAACACATCTCCAGACTTTTACAATTCGTATACTGAACTGTGCCTATCTCCCTGGTCTAGAGGTTACACGACTTTCTCCGTAATCCCGTATACTCTCGTGAGTAACGTGACGTTTGTGAGAATCGGTAGCGGTTCTCTCCACTTCGGTAACTTATGGGGTATGTGAGCCGGTCGCTCAGAAAGCAATGGCAAACTACTGAGCGTTATCTTGCCAAGAAATCGAAAATCAGCTGAAAGATGCTGGTGCTGACAGCGATGTCCTGTACAGGCTATGCCAACAAACAAACAAAAATACTGAACTGTGATTATCTGCAAAGAGTCATTCATTCATTGTATGAAAACCAACGCACGGCGGTCTGCTTCTATATCATTGGTAACTGTGTTTCGAACGCGGATAGCGGGATTACGAATTGCATTCGTAACCATTCGCCACAGAGCCGGCTAGGTACAAGTAATTCCTGTCAAAAAGTGAGAGATACTAAACACAATGTTTAGTCACACAATGTTTAGTCACACAACGTTTAGTCACACAATGTTTAGTCACACAATGTTTAGTCACACAATGTTTAGTCACACAATGTTTAGTCACACAATGTTTAATCACACAATGTTTAGTCACACAATGTTTAATCACACAATGTTTAGTCACACAATATTTAGTCACACAATGTTTAGTCACACAATGTATAGTATCTCTCACTTTTATTTCGCCGAAGTTACTCGTACCTAGCTGTTTATATTTATTATTATCTGTAGTAGGCCTACGTTTAACGCAACCATTCTTATTTTTCAGCTGTTAGCTCAACTGGCAATTGATTTGCGACATTGATTGAACAGGTTAGTGGCAATTAGATATAGCCAGTTAACGTGTTGCTCTATTTATTGTAAAAGAGGCATCTTACTTGCAAAATAGCTAATTTACTCACATACATTCACGTGTTTGGAAAGGTTACAAACACACACACATACATAGAGAGAGAGGGAGAGAGAGGGGAGGGGTGAGAGAGAGAGAGAGAGAGAGAGAGAGAGAGAGAGAGAGAGAGAGAGAGAGAGAGAGAGAGAGAGAGAGAGAGAGACGCACACATAATACATTTGCTGATACAAACAGAACAGTGTAAACAAAAGAAACAAAATAACTTCCTACCCGAGTGGTGATCGTGTTAGATAGCGAACAATGGTCGCCAATACTTTCCGGTAAGGCATATCATAATCTGAATAACGAAGACACAAACAATAGATTGCACGATTTATTGCCAAGCATATTTCGCTGCATCTCGTCAGGTACATACTGCAGAAATCACACAACATAAAGTGAAATAAATAGATAAATTCTTCAATCTGAAATATACACATATTCGCACAGCAATGTCGATTGTCTACCACGGTAATTTTAAACTGACTAACAACACAAGGCTGGCTTACGCAGGATGATCACTATGGCTTCAGCAAACCTTAACAACCCACTACTCTGTGTGTTGAACAACACACGGAAGGCACTGTCTCTTTCAACCACATGACCACTCTCGAGCACGTGTCTCGCGACCGATGAAGCAGGATTGTTCTGGTGTGTCGGCCTGCTTAGGCTACAATTTTGTGTGTGTAGTATCTTGTCCACCCAGTTCTGAATGTGTTCCAACACCCTGTTATGTAACTGTCACTCTGTTTTACCTATGCACCTGCATGTAAATTGGTAAATACAATTCGATAGGGTGTACAGAGCTACAGGTTCTTTAACTGCTGGAGTTGGGATCGGTGTGGTTTTGTAACTGATAACCGGAGTTGCAGCACAGAATGTTCGCCCGACTGCTGTGATGAGCCGGTCCTGCAAACGTTGCATTACGTCATCTCCTCGGAAGGTTAAATGGATGAAAACCTTGTGTTTTTATAAGAGTATCATGTCTTTTAACGTGGCCAAAATATTTCACTTGTCTCCGCTTTATTTCTTTCATCAACTCTCTCTTCATTCCCAGTTTTTCTAGGACCTCTGCATTTGATTGTTTTTGTTTCCATGAAATACGACCTATTTGTCTGTATATCCACATCTCCAGGGCCTCTAGGCGACTTTCTAGTTGCTTGTTCAATGTCCAGGCTTCCGAGCCAAACAGTAGCGTTGATTATACGTAGCATTTGACAATTATCATTTGTAAAGCGTTATTAATCTCTCTAGATGTTAATACTGATTTCATGCCGTTGAAAGCATTTTTGGCCATTCCTATTCTCTTTTTGATTTTCATTTCACTTCTGCCATCATCTGTTATTATATGTCCAAGACAAGAGAAACTTATTACTTGTTCTAGTATCTGCCCATTTACTGTGATGTTCATTGATGACCTTTAATTTTCACTGCTAATTATCATAGTTTTTGTTTTTTGGATGTTAATATCTAAGCCACATTCTGCACTGTACCTGTTTAATTCTTCCACAAGGTCTTGCAACTCTTGCTCACTTTCTGCTAATAACACGGTATCGTCAGCATAACTAAGATTGTTTATGATTCTTCCATTGATGCTGAGTCCAGGCATTTCATCTTGTTTAAAAATTCTTTCTGTGTATAGGTTGAAGAGTCTTGGGGACAGTACACATCCCTGCCGTACTCCTCTTGTTATCTCTACAGGTGACGAATAGTTATTCAATCAATCATGTGCCATGCCAGAAAGCGTGGGCGGTCATGACTCGCCATTTCACTCGATCACCAGAGTCGTGGATCAGCTCAGTGTTCCTGTCTCGTCCATGCCATTTGGCCAATCCATCCAGGTATTTTCCTCTCGGCCTTCCTCTTGGTCTGTCCCCTTCGATCTTGCCAGTTGTCACTAAGTTCTCCAATCCATTTCTTCTCATAACATGTCCAAAATAATTTGACTGTCTACGTCTAATTTCTCTAATCAATTTACGATTTTCATTTTTCTCCTGTAGTACTCTTTGCATTTTCTTCAGAAACCACATTTCTGTAGCCATCAGATGCTTTTCAGCTTGACTGCACATTGTCCAAGTCTCACATCCATACAAAAGAACAGGCTCTATGTATCCCATCAACACTCTTTTTCTCGTTTCAATTGACATCATTTTATTGGTCAACATGTTTTTCATCTTGCTAAAGGCTACTTTCGCCATGGCGATTCTTGTTCTAATCTCTTCAAGGCATCTCTCATCAGATGTTATGACTGTTCCGAGATGATAAAATCATTTTGGGAACACTAAAAAGCAGAATTTGAACTGAAGCGAGGGAGTAAAACAGTCTTAGTACATTAATGCCCAATACTCACGTAATTTAACTCCCTTTAATATGAGTTAGTTGATGTGAGTGACACGTGCAGGCAATACGCAATGCGTTAAAAGATTGTTTAAACAAGAATGGGCTTGAGTTGCAAAGACTTGTTACACTCGGCACTGACAATGCATCTGTCATGACAGGCGTAAACAATGGAGTATATACAACATTAAAATCCGAAGCTCCTCATCTGATACTAATTAGGTGTTTATGTCATTCCCTTCAGCTGGCAGTGCCACATTTTTGTAAAACAATTGGCACTCAATGGGTGATGTGGTCAATAGCGCACACTTCGCCTTTACTTTCCAGAACATTTCATGGTGCTTAGTTTCGGCTGAGTCAACCCGGGAGCAATAGTGGGGACTCAATTACATGATCTACGGACTAACCATTCGCTATCGCGCTCTCGACGGCCAGTGTACTTGGTAAGCGAAATTTAAGGGGAAACAGATACCTCTCTTTCACGGGAACATTATATTCATTTTATTGTTTGCAAGGGACATAACTCGCCAACGTTTTTTCTAAAGAAGCAATTAGTTACATTAATTGTTAAATGTTTAATATAATAACACAAACTATTCACAGTTAGCACAATAATGTGACATCCTAGAGTTTGAAATACTGTTACTGCTATAATGGAATAAAATGTACTTTTTAATGAAATATATCCAATGTTTCAATACTGCAAGCTCCGTGCACGATGTTAATGATTGTCCCCAATGGACGCCTCGACGTTGATATTCTGGTTTTTCTTCACAACGTAAAAATATTTCGCTTTATTCAAATGAATAGGGGTTGAAATAGCATCCTTCTTTCATGCTTTGCGATATTTGATACCTTCAGAGTTTGCTTGTTTATCTGTTGCACGATTGTCAACAATGGGGTTTATTTCTTGCGTTAGATGTGCCTCGACTGCTATTGCAGTTAGCAAAGTGAACAGACGCGTATACCCCAGGCAATATTCAAATGTTCTGGTATTTCCTGATGGCAGCACAATTAATATCAACTATGCGGAACCTCGCAGAATAATTAAGCAACCAGTAGATTTTTCAAAGTTATCTGAGGCGGAGAAGAAGGAAGTTTTGCCAAGCAGAAAACCAAAGCAAATACTGGAAAAAATTGAGGACTTTGGCGAAAATATAGATATAAGTGAATACAGTAAATATTTCACATAGTGAAAAAAAAAAAAAAATTATTCAAATGTGAAACGTATAAATCGAACACCAGAAAGTTTATTGATTTCCGGCGTCAACACCACGTGTAGATTTGGATTAAAGATTTTCTATTTCACGGATTATTTAAACATATCAGTGATATTAATTTTGTGGAAGTGAATTCGATAGTTTTTCACCACGTGTAGATCTGGATTAAAATTTCCTCTGTCACGGATTATTCAAACATATCAGTGATTTCAATTTTGTGGAAGTGTTTTCGATTGTTTTCACCACGTGTAAATCTGTATTAAAGATTTCCTCTGCCACGCATTATATAAGATGGAAAACCAAATTGTAAAACGTGTCAAAGTCAACACGAGTGAAGGTTTCGAGGGAGGAGCGTTCCACCAAGCAAACACACTTGTGTTTTCTATATCAGGACCTCATGTATTCCGGTTCAACTACTCGCTGATGGCGAGCGTCTTGAGGGGGCCTTGTGGGATCGGTAGGAAGGGATAAAATCCATCTACCGTTTTGAGGACCCTAAAAGATGGTACGCTACGCTAACACCGGAAGCAAAGGCGGCTCATTATGAACGGCTTCACGGGATGAAGCATGAACTGCAGGATCCTAAAGTAACTATTGTAATTGAAAACATAGAGAAGGAAAAGACCAAGGCTATGATTCACTGGATGCCTACAACCGCAAAGGTTGAGACAGTGAAGCAAATAGCTTGCGGATATTTCGGGAGATATAAATGCGGAAGTGCATAAACTTAAAAACAGCACGGACAAGTGGATTACTTCTATGCAACCCGAAAGAACCTCTACCACATGTACGTGGACATGGAGTTGGACGGGGTAGAAGACAAGCTACACCGTCTCTTCATCACAGTTCCGGGGCGCCGTACGGCGTGTACAGTCTGTGGGGAAGACTCCCACTGGAGTAATAAATGTCCGGCCAAAGTACAAATCAAGACGGGACCTAGACTGGCACAAAAAGTCACTTCGAACTCCCAGACAGATCAACATAGTATGGAGGATGAAGGCGGTTTCCAGCTGGTCAGTCGGAAAAGGGGACGCTCAACCAAGAGACTGTCTGATGGTGAGAGCTCGACACCTCCAGCCTGCCAAACACCTGTTACCACGCTGCCGCCCCTCAACAACCACGACTACCCTACACCGCCTGAAGCGAACAGGTCAAACAAAAAGAAATGTGTAAGTAATTATACTGAACAGATAACGACCAGCGCCATGACCGGAATAGACTGTGATAATATTAACACACCACCACGACAAAGAAACCTGTCAGATTATTCTCCACGCCTCGTTATTGTCTTAGAGATTTTAAGCCCGGCGAAGGAATCTACTGACTATCTCCAGAAATGATAACAGGAATACAGACAGTTGAAACAAGAAACATAATTATGCTCAACCGTTTCTTATATTACAAAAAAAAATGGCAGCGGAAAATAAAATAATGAGTATTAACATTCGAGGTATAAGATCCAAAATTAATCATCTTATACCACTCATACACAAATATAAACCTGATTTTATACTCATACACAAATATAAACCTGATTTTATACTCATACAAGAAACTAACGTTAACACCGACGAACACGCATCATATATCACAACATGCTCATGTTTTAGTCTTAGTACTCAACATATACTCATAAACATGCTCTATCTAGACCAACAAGCAGCAGTTAGAATAGATGGTGAGGCATCAGATTGGTTTGACATCAAGCAAGGAGTCCGTCAGGGCTGCGTGCTGTCACCCTATTTGTTTAACCTGTACGCCGAAAATATAATGAGAAATGTAAGAGATGATATAAACAGGGAGCTATATGATGCCCTAAATATCGGCGGTCATGACATACCAGAGATTCGATATGCTGATACAGTATTACTATCCACAACACAGAATGGCATAGAAAACCTAATAGCCTCAACCCAATTGAATAGTGAAAATCACAACTTATATCTTAACATATCAAAAACAAAGATAATGCATACAGATAAAACTACTATGGAGAAAGAAATATACATTAATGGGGGAAAATTGGAGGTGGTGGAAAATTTTGAATATCTTGGGTCATTGATTACCAATAACGGTGACACAATGAAAGAAATTAAACGGCGACTATCCATTGCTCTTCAAAGACTAAAGCAGATGAATAAATTATGGAGTGGGACAGACAGAACTACAAAAATTAGATTTTTAAGAGCATGCATCTTTCCCATTGCAACATACGCCTGTGAGACTTGGACACTTACTAAACAAGCTGAACAGCGCATAAACGCCTTTGAATATAAATGTTATAGACGAGTTCTAAGAATATCTTGGGTACAGAAAAGAACAAATGCATCCATACTTCAAGAGTTGAATATTGAGGAGGGATGGCTATTAAAGACGATAAAACAAGAAAATTGAAGTATTTTGGTCACTTGAAACGTCACGAAGGTTTGGAGAGAACAATAATGGAAGGGTATATGCCTGGGAAGAGAGGAAGAGGAAGGCCAAAGAGAAGATGGGTGCAGGATGTGGCGGATGATCTCCAGATGGGTGTATCAGACGCGGGACATCTTGCTTGTGATCGAGAAGCTTTCCGGAAGGTTGTTATGGGAGCGAGGTTCTGCAAAGGACATGCTACTGAATGAATGAATGACTCAACATATCGGATTGGGTACTGCAATAATACAGACATCGGATAGGTGGCAGATTATAGAGAAGGACAGGGACTGCCAGGGTTGGATAGCTATAGTACAGGTGGAAAATAAATAAATACACAATTGTCAACATACACGCACTGCCTGACTACAGAAATCAGCCGCTCTTCTACCAAACACTGGAAAATTTATTATCGCGCTTATATCGGGGTCACAACATCATTTTGGGGGGTGATTTTAATTGCGTATTTTCGGCGCACGACCTTATAAATGCAAATTAGAATGCAAATTAGAAACACAACGGGGGAGGAGGAACATCAATTAGACACATTGCAAACAATTTTAGATATCCATGGGCTAACAGACGCATACAGGCAGATGCATCCCCATGGAACAGATACAACACACACAAATAATGCGCATAACAGAGCAGCGCGATTAGATAGAATTTATGCCCCCATAACACATCATATATCACAAATCAAGCATTTACAGGCGACACTGTACTTCACAGACCATAAGGCTGTAGTAGCAACAATAAACACAGTACAAGCAACACCACATCTTAGAAGATCTCCCCATTGGAAACATAACAGCACACTTTTACAAAATCAGGACTATGTAGATTGCATAACAAAACTGATCGTCACATACACAAGCGATATACCAGAGGGTAATGCGCGAGAACTCTGGGAAACACTTAAACAAACTATACGAGAGAGAACACAAACATTAGCAGCAGTAATACACAAGCAAAAACTACAACAAAGAAAGGTATTGGAAAATGCAATTAAGCTCTTACTACAGTTAGACAAAAATTCACCACACATCATAGCATAACAGGAAGAATTAGATCTCCACAGACATCACCGATTTCAGGGGGCTTTACTGCCAACAAAGTTACAAACTATAACACAAGAGATACCGAGTAAACAATACCTAGCTATAGAACAAAACATACAGCGCAGCATACAGATAGGCCAGATAATTGACAGGGAAGGAAATATACAAGTCGAGCCACAACCAATAGCCTTAGCCTTTGAAGATTATTACAAGAACCTTTACACAGAGGAAAACACACAGGCGCATGTACAGGAAAACTTTATGAAATTAACAAAACAACTCACAGAGGAACAGAAACTAACACTAGATACTGAATTAACACTAACAGATATAACACAAGCGGTTCAAGGAATGCAGAAGGGCAAATCGCCTGGCCCTGACGGTATTACTGCTGAATTCTATAAGTTTTTCTTTACTCTTCTAGGTCCCCTTTTACTAGCAGTATTCTCTGAATCTTTTCACAAACATGAACTCCCATCCAGTTTCAACACGTCTTACATCACTCTTATTCCGAAGGAGAACATCGACAAGACACTTTTAAAGAGTTACAGACCGATCTCGCTTCTAAATGTAGACTACAAGATTTTAACAAAGGCTTTGACGAATAAATTGAAACCAGTAATGGCATTTCTCATTCATGAAGACCAGCAATGTAGTGTACAACACCGGAATATCCAGCAACACACACACTTCATAAGGGACATCATCAACTACACACATCTAAAAAACTGCCAGTCCTCTATTCTCTCCTTAGATCAAGAAAAGGAATTCGATAGAATATCTCACTCATACCTCCACAAAACTCTCACACTGCAACGTGGGAAATTATTTTCGGACATGGATCAAAATTTTATATTTGAAACCGGAAAGTCGGATTCTATTAAACCATACCCTAACAAATTCTTTCAGGTTGACTAGGTCAGTGAGACAGGGATGTCCCTTGTCCCCATTACTGTAGGTTGCCGCTGTAGAGCCACTTCTAGAAAAGATACGACAGGACGACAATGTCAGGGGTGCGTTCATACCAGGGAAGGATGAACAAAAGCTGCGTGCTTATGCGGACGATATCATTTTCTTTCCGACAACTAAAAAATATATAGGGATCATTTTGGAAACGTTCTCGTTTTTTGGCAAAGGGAGTGGGCGAAATTAAACGTCCAAAAATCTACTATAGTGGGCTTGGGCAAATGGAAAAATAAGGCGGATTTTCCATTTGACTTAACATCAAACAATCTTATAAAAGTTTACGGAATAGTCTTCCCATGTCAACCAAATCAGACACACAAAGAAACATGGCAAAATCTAGAGAAGAAAATAACAGATATGTTGCAGAGGTACAAATACAAAACAACTACCATATTCGGTAGAAGTACCATTGTTAATACATATATAAGTGCCAACAGACTTCTGCACATCCTTTTCAGTTGGCATCCAACTAGATAGGAAATGCACACAAGAAAATCCGGCTGCTGTGGAGGCTGAAGTACAAGCGTTGATTTTCGAGAATTCGCTAGACAGTGACGCGGTCATCTACACAGATGGGTCGGTCGTCCGACATGTGAGAAGCTCATGGGCCTTTACAGCTCGGGCCGGAGGGAGAATTGTGAAGGAGAACTCTGGTGCTGTCACTGAAACCACAAGTAGCCTGACCATGGAAGTCATGGCAGTAAGTAAAGCAATAACATGGCTCGAGACACACACATTCACTAGGGCTTGTTTCCTTAGCGACTCAATGAACATGATCAAGAGGATAGAGGAGGGGTCGATCCGAAGAGAATGGTTGCTGCCTCTGGAGCGGTCTCGGCTGGCAAAGATTAGTTTCATCTTCGTGCCAGGGTATGCGGGAGTACAAGGAAATGAGCGGGCTGACAAGCTCGCAGGTGAGGCTTCTGTGGAGGGCGGACGCGCCATGGACCAGGCTGACATTCTGAATGCTCTACGAGAAGTAAGACTTTTGCGAGAACCAAGTGATGACTGTGAATCTACAACAATGGCCAGACTGCTAGAGCAGCAAATTAAAAGAGGGGTGGCCAAACAAGAACACTACGCAGGAAGCCAAAGAAGATTGATAAACCAACACAGAACTGGCGTTGTTAGCCGCTACACGCTGCGGGATTTGCTGAGGAGGGGATCCGAGCACGTATGGACTGAATGGTTCGATGTGCAATGAGGATGATCTGTCGACTAAGTAACTAACTATACATATATAATTCCAAAAATATTATATCTGTGCACAGTCCTAGATCCCCCCACGTCAGACTGTCACAAACATAAACAAAGAGATTAGACGCTTTGTGTTTCGCAGCACCATCTACAGTATCAAATATACTACACATATGCAAGACAAAAAAGATGGAGATGTCGCCCTCCAAGACATAACAACCAAAATACAAGCACTTAGGATCAAACACGAAGGCCAAATCCTACAACACCCAGAAAAACACCCTTTAGCACACTATTACATTGGAATTAGGCTATCTTATGTAAAACCTATTAGGAATACATCCTCACATTACTTTGGCACTCTCCCAACATTTTACAAAACATGTATCTCAGCCATTAAAGGACACGAAAAATTACTACACAAGAAAACACATACAATCTACAAGCATTTAGTTAAACTACAAGCAACTCCAGTACACCTCCGAATTAAAAGAGGACATAGATATTTTATAAAAGATTATACCGAAACTTTCTCTAATATTCACAACAAGCTGATTACCCCAAAAGCAAAGGAAATTACATATAGGCTTGTTTACAGCATGACCCCAACAACAGAGAGAACAGCAAAAATAACTAAATAAATACTACAGTGTCAGCTTTGTAGACGGGACGTCCAAGAATCAGAAGAGCACATCTATTACGAATGAAACACAATCATGCCAACAAGAAATCTCCTACAAAACATCCTAAACACTCAAACGAAACAAAGAACAGATGTTTACAAAGCAATAATGATAAATTCCATTCCTTACTCCACACAAGACATCCACACAAAGCTACTTGTTCTATTGGCAGAGTACAGAAAACTTATATGGACATTAAGAAACAAAGCATTATACAATTACAGAACAATCAACAAAGAGGTTGTCCAACAACTTTATCAACAAAAAGTCTCAAACATTCTAACCTTAGCCCCACAAGCGCAAATCCCGTAAGAGTTTTGCCTGAAGACAGCACATATTACAGAAGAAGCAAATAACTTGTTTTAAACAAAGGATACCACAACTGTAAATGCGTTTATTGACGGTATTAATAATCTTACAATTATTATTATTATTATTATTATTAATACCATTATTATTATTGTTAATACGTTTATTACTACTGCTACCATTATTATTAATTTTCTCATTATTATATTTGAATGTGCAACATGGAATATATTGTGGATGTGTGTCTGTGTCGCTGGCAGTAACATATGTATGCGTCTGGGTGTGGATGCGGGTGTGTGTGTGTGGTCATGTATTCGCACGCGCATGTGTACGAGTGAATGTTTGTGTGTGCGCGCGCGTGTGTAGCAGCCTTTAATCCAAGGCGATATCTCAAGTATTAAAATGATGTTATATGGTAATTATATTTTTGAAAATAAAAAAATATGCACCACCATGTATCATCATCATCATCAAGTGCCGTGCCGGCTGGCGTAGGCGTTCATGGCTCTCCATAGATCTCGGTCTTTGGTTTTCTGGATCAACTCTGCTGCTGATATTCCTCCATGCCACCGTCTCAATCCATCCAGCATCACTTCTCTTGGTCTACCTCTGCCTCTCTTCCCCTCGATCTTTCCAGTTGTTACGATGTTCTCCAATGCCTCTCTTCTCATCACATGACCGAGGAAAGCTGTTTGTCTCTGTCTTATTGTTGTATATAATGTTCTAGTTTCATTAGCCTGTTTCAGGCAGTCGTCGTTAGTTACTCTGGCAGTCCAAGGAATTCGCAACATTCGTCTCAGGAACCACATCTCTGTTGCTTCTAATTTCTTCTTAATTTGTTCATTTACATTCCAAGATTCACTGCCATACAGCAAAACTGGTTCTACATAGCATTTCAGCACTCTCTTTCTTACATTCAGTGACAGTGACTTGTTGCATAAGATACTCTTCATTTTATGAAATGCGGCTTTTGCCTGCCCTATTCTGCTCCTAATCTCTGTTGTACATCTTCCATCTGATGTTATAAATGCCCCTAGGTATCTAAAATTATCGAACTTGGTTAAGGATTTTCCCTTCTATTTCTATGTCACATTTTGGTGTCACCATTTTCTTTGATATTACCATTGTTACTGTTTTCTTGATATTCAAGGAGAGTCCTTTCCTTGCACTCTCTGTTACTACAACGTCTAATAATTGTTGTAGGTCTGTTGAATTATCCGCCACCAATACTGTGTCATCTGCATAGCGTATATTATTTATATTATAACCTCCAACTAGTATTCCTGGCATCTCTTTGATCTCTCTCATTATTACTTCGCTATACAGGGAGAAAAGATCTGGTGACAAGACACACCCTTGTCGTACTCCTAGCTTTATCTGTTCGTAACTACCCTCTTTATTTCCCATTTTAATTGCTGCTACTTGGTTCCAGTAAATATTCTTTATTATTCTTAAATCTTTTCCATCAGTGTTGATATCTTCCAACATTTTAATCAGTTCATCATGTTTTACTTTATCAAATGCCTTAGTATAATCTATGAAGCACAGATATATGTCCCTCTGTTTCTCTATTGACCTTTCTATTAGTGTCCACAATGTATAAATTGCATTGTTTGTGCCCTTTCCTTCCACAAATCCATACTGTTCTTCACTAATTTCCATTTTTATTTTCTTTTTGGTTCTTCTCATTATGATTCTGAGTAGAAGCTTAGTGATATGGTTTATAAGGTTAATTGTACGAAAATCTTCACACTCAATTGCTCCTGGTCTTTTTGGTATAGCTATAAATACAGATTTCAGCATATCACTGGGTAAATATCCACTGCTGTAAATATCAAACAACATTTTGGTTAATATATCTACTCCAAATTCTCCCAATACTTCTAATTCTTCTATTGTGATTTCATCTGGCCCAGCTGTTTTTCCTTTCTTCATACGTTTCATAGCGTCAGCGACTTCTTCTTTCAGAATAGGTGGACCTTCTAAGTTACTATCTTCTGTTAATTCTGCCCTTTCTCCTTCATATAATTCTCTTATATACTCATTCCACCTCTTCATTATAGCATCTTCCTCTAATATTATCTTTCCTGTTTTTGATTTCAAACACCCTGTATTTATTCTTATTTTTTCCCTGTAAGCTCACTGATTTGTCTGTGCATAAATTTTTGTATCTTTAATGGAATTTAATTCAATTTTTTTGCATTGCTCGTTTAACCAACTTTCTTTAGCCTTCCCACATTTATCTTTTATTTCTTTATTTATCTTAGCGTATTCTTGTTTGTCATTTTTATACTGTTTTCTTTTGTCCATCAGGTTTAAGATATCTTCATTCATCCATTTTTTCTTAGCTATTTTGCCTCTCTCTGGTAATACTTCTTTGCTAGTTTGATGAATGGAGTCCCTTAACATTTCCCATTGTTCATCTATACTCTGTATTTTAGTTATTGCATTGTACCTATTTTTCACAGTCACTCTGTATTGTTCTTGCATTTCTTTATCTATTTTTAGAACCTCTTTATTAAGTCTCATGTTCTTAACCATTTTTTTCCCTCTTTTTAATCTTACTTTTATTTGTCCACATAGTGGTACATGATCACTATTACAGTCAGCACCAGGCATTGTCTTTACATTAATTAAAGCATTTCTAAATCTTTTATTAATTAGTATGTAGTCAATTTGGTTGCGTATTTTCTTATCAGGGCTTATCCATGTGTACAGTCGTCTTTTATGGTGTTTAAACCATGTGTTTCCAATTATCATATCATTGATATTTGCCCATTCTATTAGCTTTTCCCCTCTTTCATTTCTTGTACCTAAACCATAATTCCCCACTACATCCTCCATTTTTCCCTTTTTCCCTTTTCTACTACACCATGTATAAACAAATTAAATAAGCCCTTTAAGTACTCTAAGCTAAAGTGGCTTGTAGTGTAACAGTGAGGGAATTTAGGTTAGGAGTAAAGAGTTAAGGAATGCTGCGCATTCCTTGACTAGGGGGAAAACCATAGTGAAAGTGTGTGCACGAATGAAGAAGGGTATCTAGAAAAACACACACGTCACTTGGGGCCAGCGAGAAGAGATGTCAACACCACCGAGAAGGGAGTCTCCATCATATGTGCTGAGATTGAATGATTCATCAATAAAATACCTTTCTAACAACGCGAAGACTGACTTGTGTGGTGCTATACGATCACGTTCATAACCTGTGTGTAGCTCTGTAACACAGGTTGATTTGGTGCCGTGAAATTATCAAACATGGGAGGTCGCGGAGAGAGAGTACAGCCATAGAAGATGGTTATGTCTGGCGTGTCTGAAGAAGTAATTATGGTGAAACAAAACAGATGAAAGCCGACTGTTGGTAGCTGTTCTGGGTTTTCACTAGATTCCTGATTAAGAAGGAGAACCAATTTCAAGGTCAGCGCTAAAGAAAAGGTTTGATTGATACTTATTTTTTTGAAAGACTGATGTTATTGCATAATTATGAAATTAACTGGAGAATTGACCAACGCAAAATGCTATATTGAGATCAAGTAATGCCGTTCTGCATCAAAAATCAGTACAAATTATGAGTTTTAACCCGTGGGATTGTTGAAGGTGAACTCAAGGTTATGGTACAAATTCCATAATTATGAAATCAAGGTCTGCAATACTTTATACAGTCACTTCAAGTAAAGGAAGGCATAAATGAAACTTGTCTCAACTCGGGGTTGGAATAAAGTAATTTTAAACTGACCATGGCGAGAGTTCCACATGAAAATAAGAGACTGGATAGCGTCAGCTTTAAGTCCAATTGTTGTTGACTGGATTACGTTTGATATATATGAAAATCACAGATTGCTGCTGGAAAGTGAGTTTTTTTTGCTGAAGTCGTGAGCAATTGTCGCTTGCGTGAAGGTGACCTTATTTGAAGGGAATCTACAGTAATCGAGCAGGTAATCAAAGTCTTGTTGCGAGCCTGATATCGAGCGTGATCAACGTCAGGAAATAATTAGAAAGATCTGAATTCGACTTCGATTAAATTATTAAGGAAAGAAATCCAGAGGCTCTTCGTTGTTCTGATCATTTTAACGAGCTTGATTAGAGTCCTTTTTTATGTGGTGTAGGTAATTCTGAATCAGGAGGTCATTTAAATTCTTGTGTCAGAATTCAGGGTTGAAACAGGAATATTTCTTCGTCAGGATCTTCGATTGGAGGATTTAGTTAAGATAATTAGATAATATTAGAGTAATTAACAGATTATGTATTGTTGCTGGGTTTGAAATCAATATTGTTGAAATATTTGTATATTGCTTGATAATTATAAATTTTAGGATGGAATCCCAAGATTTTTCACAGGTACTCACTGGAGTTGGCGGGGCAATATCAAGGTTGGATGCGGTGTTAAGACAACAGAATATAAGCACTGATGTTGAAAGATTTAGTGGTCAAGCAAATCAGTTTAAGAAATGGATTATTTCCATTGAAAAACATGCATATTTAGTAAATGCTACAGATGGAGAGAAAAAGAACTTGGCATACAGAACAAGTACAAGTCCAGTTTCTGACCATATTAGAAGAAAGTTAGAAGCAGCAGGAGGTGAAACCTGGGAAGAATTTAAAGATGATCTCGCAAGAAAATATGCTGAAATTACTGATCCACAACACGCATTCTCAGTATTGCGACAGACTAGACAAAACAGCACAGAAAGTGTTCAGCTATACAGTGACAGGTTAATCAACTTAGCTGAAGAGTCATTCTTAGGACAGAATGTACGAGCAGAAGAAGTGGAACGGATGTTGGTGGGGATTTTTGTTGATGGGATTAGGTCAGATGGATTGAAATTTAAATTATTAAGAGAGAATCCTGCAAGATTGTCACAAGCGGTAGATATCGCTATACAAGAGGAAAGCTTGAGGAGGAGGTTTAGGCTAAGGGTAGGACGAGAGTTAGGTAGTAGTTCAGAAGATAGAATTGAAGAACCTATGGAAATAGGACAGTATAGACATGGATGGAGAGGAAGACGAGGAGAAATACAGATGGTGCAAAGAAACGAGAATGTATATAATCAAGATAGAAGAGGACAAGTGAGAAATACTGTAAGAAACATGGAAGGTAATATAAATAACTCGAATGTGGTTTGTTGGGGATGTCACCAACGTGGGCACATTTTTCGCTTTTGTGGTAACAGAAGTGGCCCATCGATTACGCAAAATAGTAGAGGTGTTCAGACGAGTATACAGAATAGAATGGCAAATGGCAGACCAGCAAATTGGAATTCTGGAGAAATACAGAGAAATTTTAGAAGGTCAGGAAATCAGGGAAATTGGCATCCCGCTTACTGAATAGGATCGGCAGTAGGAGGGAAGATAGTAAGATCCAAAAAGGGCATCAATATATTAAAAACCCAAAGGATGAGTATAATAGAACATTTAGAAATAAAAAACAAGCCGAGGTAAAACAATTGTCATTAAATATGGTAGATCCTAGCTCATGTATAGTACAGATAGGAAAATATAAAGTTAGAACATTAGTTGATTCGGGAGCACAAGTTAGCGTGATTAAAGAAGCATTTTTATATCGAATGTTAAAAAATTGTAAAATATTTAGAATTCAGGAGAATCTTCATTCGGTAACGGGACAAAAATTAGAAGTGTTAGGACAAACGATGATAAATTTGAAATTAGGAGGGATAAATGTTAGGCATATGTTCCATGTGGTTAAAGATTTAAATAGAAATATGATATTGGGACGAGATTTTTTATTGAAAAATGGGGTGAGACTTTTATTTGATTTGCATAAATTAAAATTCCAAGATGTTTACGTAGATCTAGAGGAAGATATGCATGTGTCGACACTAGTTAGAGTCAAAACAACCATGAATTTAAAACCACAGTCAGTTAATTTGATACAAGCAAGACTGAAGAGAAATCCGTATTATGTAGTAGGAAACATAGTCAGAATCACAGAATTGCAAAATGAAATAATTGATGAGCCAGGTTTAGAAGTTCCGGATGGAATAATAGAATTAGATAAAAGTTTAACATTTCCAGTAATGGTTATTAATAACACAGGTAGAGAAATTAAATTATACAGAGGATGTGTAATAGCTAAGCTAGAACATGACAGCGTTAGTGACATATTGGCAACAGATAGAGTAAATATGGTAGGAATAAGTTATTCAGAAACCTCTAATGAAAGAAGTAATAATAGACGCGGATACAGAAGGAAAGGGAACGTAAGAATGGATGAATTGATCCATCCATTTAGAAGAAATACAGCACAAATACATTCACTAGACAAAGTAACAAGAGAAAAAGAATTGTTAGCACAATTAAAAACTTCGCCAGAAAACAAGGAAGTGTTAGAACAACTTATAAAGCAAAATCAAGATGTGTTTGCGATAAATGATTTAGAATTGGGTAAGACACAAACAGTTACGATGGAAATAGACACGGGAGATCATCCACCAATTAGTTTAAAACCATACAGAACTCCAGTTAAGAAATAGAGAAGTAGTAGAAAAGGCAATAGAAGATATGTTGAAAGCAGGCATAATAACAAGATCAAAATCAGAATGGTCATCTCCGGTGGTAATTGTGGCCAAGTCTGATGGTTCGAACAGGTTCTGTTGTGACTACAGGGCGTTAAATAAAATTACTAAAAATGTAGCGTACCCACTGCCAGTAATTGATGATATTTTGGGGCTGCTTAATGGTTCTACATATTTCACAACACTAGACGCTAGGTCAGGATTTTGGTGTATACCGATGTCGAAGGATGCTCAAAATAAAAGTGCCTTTTGTACTCATATGGGTTCGTACGAATTTTTACGTATGCCATTCGGTCTCAAAAATGCACCGTCTCACTATATGTTCTTAATAAATGAAGTACTAGACGGTATGCAAAGTTTTGCCCTAGCATATATTGATGACGTATTGATTTTTACGAAAGGAGATGTAGAGAATCATTTAAAACATGTTAGACTAGTATTTGACAGATTAAGAAGGCATGACGTTAAATTAAAGCTTAGTAAGTGCCAGTTTTTAAAGACAGAAACAAAATATTTAGGCTATATAATAAATAGGGAAGGTATTAAACCAGACATGGAAAAGATAAAAGTTATTAAAGAGTTACCTCCTCCCACTAACGTTAAGGAAGTGAGGGCTTTTATAGGAACGTGTGCATATTATCGGCGGTTTGTACCAGCCTTTTCTAGGATAGCAATACCTATTACGAATTTAACGGGAAAATACGCTAGATTTAAGTGGGATGATGAGTGTCAAAAAGCGTTTGAACTTTTAAAAGATAGCTTAACGGTGGTACCATTATTAACACATCCAGACCTGAATAAACAGCTAATACTATACACAGATGCTTCAGATAACGCAATAGGAGCATGTTTGGTTCAACCATATGAAGGAGAAGAATCTGGAATACCAGGGGTTAAAAATGAAAGACCAATCTATTTCTTGTCGCATAAACTCAGCAAAACTCAACGCAAATGGCCGATTATTGAGAAGGAAGCATATGCTATACACTACGCGCTGCAAAAACTAAATTATTACTTACATAACGCCAATTTCATTATTAGAACTGACCACATGCCATTAAAGTCGATATTAGAAGCACCAATACAAAATAGGAAAATACAAACGTGGGCATTGAATTTACAAGGGTACAATGCTAAGGTTGAATATGTGTCAGGGAAACATAATACGTGCGCCGATCTTTTGTCTAGAATCCCGTACCCACAGTCATCAGGAAACACGGAAGATGAAGTTGAACCAGAGGTAGATGATCGAAACTGGCAAGTAAATATATTAGATTCTGCCATAATAAATAGGGAAGAATTTGAGAGTTTACCATCGGAGCAAGAGTCGGAAGCTAGAACAGAAGACCCACATTTAGAACAGTTTGATATGAAAACAGAACAAGAATTAGATCCGAAAGTAGTACAGATAAAAAAGAAATTGAAAGAAACAGGGGAAAATAGTTTTAAAAGAAAGTTTGTAGAGTTACAAGAAGACAATCAATTATATTATATCAGTGAAAAAGGTGAAGGAGTAAGAAAATATATTCCAAAACATTTAGAACAAGAAGTCTTAAAGGCATACCACGATAATAATGGTCATTTTGGACGAGATAAGTTAGTGAAGGCTATTAGCAGTAAATATTATTGGCCGAATTTATTCAAAAGCGTATATGAATATGTTGAAGCATGTGAAAAGTGTAGGTTAAGAAACATGAAGATAATTAAATGTCCTTTACAAGATACCGATATTCCTCAATTTCCAATGCAGAAAGTAAGTTTGGATATTTCAGGTCCTCATCCAAAAACATTATCGGGAAATGTATACCTTACTACATATAGTTGATTCATATAGTCTTTGGCCAGAAGTATATCCAATTCCAGACAAGAGTGCTGATTCAGTTATAAATATGCTTTTACAAGAATTTATACCAAGGTTTGGGTGTCCACAAATAATACTTACAGACAATGGGAAAGAGTTTGTAAATAAAAAGTTTGAGAAATTGGTAAAAGATTGGAATATAAAACACATTAGGACTTCATATTACAGACCAACTTCTAACGCTAAAAATGAGAGACAACATAGAACACTATACAATATTCTAGCGAAAAATGTAGAAGAACACGATATGGATTGGGATCTTTATTTGGGGATAGCATTAGCGGCGATACGTACACACGAAAATGAAGGAACAGGTTTCTCACCATTTTACTTAGTACATGGAAGAGAACCGATATTGCCAATTGATAATTTATTAAAACCTAGGAGAAAATATTTGGGGGAAGATTTTCAAGAAACAAGGTTGCAAGAGATGCATAAAGCACATGTACGTTTAAGAAATAATATAATTAAGGCTAGAGAAAGACAGAAGAAATACGCAAATAAAAATGCACACTTACAAGAGTTTAACGTAGGTGATAGGGTATATTATAAAAAACATAGAAAAAACTCTAAGTTTGATGCTCATTGGGTCCCGGGATACTATATTTTAGAAAAAAAAGGTCCAGTGTCGTATACTATTAAGAATCAAATTTCAGGGCATGTTGCACGTTCACATGTAGAACACTTAAGGCGGGATAATGAAGAAAGGGATTGCAGAGAATGATAATAATAATAATTATTGTTCCGAAGAAATATTGTCGGGTGGACAGATTGTCAGACAATCGGGTTATCCAATGCCTATAGAGAATGGAAAACAAGTAACAACAGCATCTAATACAGCTGAACAAGAAGAAACGATACCAAAAACAGTCATGACAGAGGAAAATAACGTGTATGACGATTATATGAGTGAAGAGTCAGTTAGGGAAAATATTGAACCTCCATTTATGAATACAAGACAAGCAGTAAAAAGAAAGTTGGATAGACAGAAAGAAAAAGAAATTAAGAGGCAAAGGAAACTTAGAGCGAATTCTTCGAGTGAGGAAGAGATGCCACTATTTGAAAATTTGTTGAGACGGCAAGACAGAAAATTAGATTGGATTTAGAAAGGAAGAGATTAGCGGTTGCTAGTAATGGATATACAGATGGGGAACAAGAGATGGATGAAAAGTCAGAAACTGATGAAGAAGCTGATATGAAAGAAGATAGCTCTCCTCGAGAGGATAGCGACATTGATGTAGATATTGCAATTATAGAAAAAAATTTGAGGTTATTAAAGAAATGGAGAAGTGATAGATGAATAGAGTGATACAAGGTTCTGCAGATGGCAGATAGAAGAAGAAGTTAGACACGATATTTTTGTGTTTACAAAGGTACTTGATGGAGTTTTTCTAAAGCGGAAAATTATTATTGTGTACTTGAGAATATGGTCTTGAAATTTATAATGTGTACATTGATTAATGTGGGGGGATAAATATGATGAGGGGATTGAAATGTTTTGCTCAATTGTTGGGACTTCAATTGTGTTTTATGAAATGTGTAAAATAACTTAACTTAGATGGTTATTTTTACGATGTTTTGGGTTGATTGAGTTACCTTAAGGGTGTTTAAAATGATTATTACTTTGAAGTTCAGTTAAAAGATGAATTAAAGTAGTGGTTAGTGAAGTGATTCTATATGTATACGGAAGAGTATGTTATTATTACATGTGGGGTATGCAATGTATATACAAGGTTTATAATAGGAGCTGGGTTGAACAGCGTTTAATGGGAGAATATGGGGGGAATGCCAGGTTGAAATTTGGCATTTAAATAACTGCATATTGGAAGAAGAAGACTGTACTTAACAGTATAATAATAGTTAGGAAGTTTTTTGTTGTTGAAGGAATGGTAAACGGGAAATTGATGATCTGAATAATACAAAGGCTAGCAGTTTTGGATTAACATATTTTTTTGATAATAACAATTATTATTGACGGAAACTGAAGATAAATTTTGAAACTTTATTTTTTGATAAAGTTTTGAGAATGTATGGGAAGAGAAAGGTGATTACTTCTTACTTTCTTACTTTTTCCTTACTTTTATTAATTTCAGGTGCGCACCTACACAAATCTAATCTAGCTATTTTTTTCTGTCTATCCTAGAATACTGAGAGTGTGAGAATGTGAATAAGGGGGAAATAAAGGATAAGGGGAATATCTTCAGTTTTGTCAATCATAATTTAGATGGACATTTTAAAGTTAAAAGCGGTTCGCTTATGGAGACTTTTGTATTGTGGGGAATTTTATGGAGAGTTTTGTAGAAAGTTTTCTAGAGAACTTTATGACGAGTTTTGTAGGGAGTTTCGATATTATTGTCTCTAGTTAGCAATTGGCTATGAGGAGATAGGAGAATTGACTTAGGAAATATATGGAATTGTTGTTATTGTAGAATAGAGATGTAAAGTTAACTAATTAAAGGTTGGGGTTGAGATTTTTTCAAGGAAAAATTCTCTTTGAAGAAGGGGAGGTATTGTAACAGTGAGGGAATTTAGGTTAGGAGTAAAGAGTTAAGGAATGCTGCGCATTCCTTGACTAGGGGGAAAACCATAGTGAAAGTGTGTGCACGAATGAAGAAGGGTATCTAGAAAAACACACACGTCACTTGGGGCCAGCGAGAAGAGATGTCAACACCACCGAGAAGGGAGTCTCCATCATATGTGCTGAGATGGAATGATTCATCAATAAAATACCTTTCTAACAACGCGAAGACTGACTTGTGTGGTGCTATACGATCACGTCCATAACCTGTGTGTAGCTCTGTAACAGTAGTGGTCAGATTTTAAATCCTTCCCATGGTATCTGATACCCAGTCACTATCACAGCTTTGAACCAATTATCTTCCTGGGGACAGGCGATGGACTCTAATTACTAGTTATAAATCCCTGATTCTTGTCCCCCAAACAAAAGGGGTCATGGACATTTACAGGACACTGGAGCGTCATCCTGTAATTTGACATCAGGCCAACAACACCAACAATGTGAACCTTCACCTTGGTAGCTAAGTGACCCAGAAATTACAAAGAAGCCACATTTTAATGGGAATGATAATTTAAAGTTTATTGCCCAAGCTCACGGCATTCAATGTACTGTGTTCTCTCCAGAAAGCATGAGATAGATCAAGATATAATGTGTGTGTGTGTGTGTGTGTGTGTGTGTGTGTGTGTGTGTGTGAGAGAGAGAGAGAGAGAGAGAGAGAGAGAGAGAGAGAGAGAGAGAGAGAGATGGACAGATGTTACATACATTCCGCTTGTGTGAGTGGAAATGAATCATATGCAAGGCATGTGTGTTTACTTGCACAATGCCATAAATGTTATATTATCATAACTGTATATATGTATGTATAAATTTTATTCACACACGTGACACCTAACACTGACAATCGGCAACGCTCTGTAATATACATAAACAAAAGAAACACACATTAAAACTTGTAAACATACATTGCTTTGTATGAAATAAACGTTAAAAAAATTTAAAAAAATAAAAAAAACCGAAAAAAAAAATTCCGCCTTTTACTATAATGATAATTATTATTATTATTATTTTTATTACTATTATTATTATCATTATTATTATTACTACCATTATTTTACCTTACTATCCTTAGTATCATTAATGTTATATTGATATCATCATCATTATTTTACAACTTCATCTCCCCTGTGCCCCCCATTGCTTATGGTTTGTTGCCTTTGTTACTATCCCCACTGGTTGGTTCAAACATTTATCCTGCCAGTACAATCATTACCAGAGTGCCCATGAAGGCATTGGTGGAGTGGAATTAATTGGGGAGATTGTGGCAACGGAAACAAAAATGTAAAGATTTCCACTTTTCTTTGTTACCCCCCTTTCACATGTAGATGTGTTCAAGGAATGAAATATGCTAATGGGTAATTTCCTATGTTGTAAACACAAAATATCACAGATACCTCCAGAGTAAACACAAGTACTCTTCTTTATGAAATTATAATTTAGTATACATGAGTGCGAGAAAGAAACAGGAAAATGTGAGTGCATGTTGAATGAATGAATACAAAATCACAGATGGTTACCAAATCAATGAGATTGTAAAAATTTGTGTTAATACAAATGCTTGTTTATTTTTTCCAAAAAAAAAAAAAAAAAAAAAAAAGAGGAAAGGAAAAAAATGTATGAATCCTTACAATTAAGACCAAAAAAATAAAATAAGATAAGCAAGGAGAAAAAGATAACCAACTCCTTTTACTACTATTATTGAACATTGCAGGTTGCAATTGTATGTAGCTACTATGCTATGTTAACACCATTCTTAAGAAAATCATTTTAGCAAATGGAATTACATGTTTGGAAAATGTGATCTTTATCATAACTATTATTATCTTTGCGTTTATTATCAAAGAATAGTCTTCCCATTAAGAAGACGGAAATTAGAATTAGAGTAGGTTTAATTTTTGTCATTATTATTATCGATGTATTTGGGTTCATTTGCATTATTATTAATGTTATCATTATTAATATATAACCTCATCTCCCATGTGCCCCCCTCCCCTTTCCCTCGCTCATGGTTGTTGTTGCCTTTGCTGATACCCTCACCAGTTGGTTCAAATATTTATCCTGCCTTTACCATCATTACCAGAGTGTGGTGATGAAGGCATTGGTGTGGTGGTTCCAATAGGTGAGAGGATGGCAAGGGAAACAAAAATGGGAAGTTTATTCTTTCTTCTTATTACCCCCCTTCACATGTAAATATGTCCAATGAATAAAATATTGCACACGTCACATACACACCCACATGCAACGCTCGGTAAATACACGCACGCAAATACGGAACACACAGGACGCAGGTAAAAATACTAACAAGACAAATGCAATTGCACTACAATTACCATGCTTTCATACTGAGATTAAGTGTGTAACTCTGTATGTCTATTCTATTATTATAGCTGGATTGCTATTATCCTTAATTTTATGATTACTGTTTATCATTATCAAAATCCATCATGTCCCCGCTTGTTACTATTGCTGTGGATACTGCCGCCGCCTTCACTGGTTGGTTCTAAAAAACTTACTGTCATTATCATCATTACCGAAGAGGTGGTGATGGTGTTGGCGATTTTGGAGCCAATTGGTGAAGGGGGTGACAGGGGAAACAAATATAGTAAAACAAATTGTTTGGGGTAACCCCTACCCCCTCTCATATGTAAGTATGCCAATGAATAAATTGTTGTAATATTATACATATGTCACCTACACGCCCACACGCAACGCTCCGTAAATACACGTACACAAATACTGAACACACAGAACGCATGTAACAACACAAACAGTATAAATGAAATCATTACCTTTCTGCATTGTAAGCTAGTATACTGTCACATACCCCTTTCCCACCATTTTGATACTTTTGTTGTTGATTCTGCTGCCGCCCTCAACGGTTGGCTGTAACAATTTATACTGCCATGTTCATCATTACCGAGTGGTAGTGATAGTATTAGTGGGGTTGGAGCCGACAGGTGAGGGATGTGGCAGGGGAAATAATAACGGTGTACTATCATCTTGCTGTTGTTAATAATGTTTCCTTAGAACAATTTCAATGAAGACATGTTCAAATGTATAAAATGTTTGTAATTTTGCGCATATGTCACCTGCACGTCCACATGCAACGCTCTGTAAAAACACGAACAACAAACTTTGCAACGATTTTAACACTCAATAAAAGTTTAAAAAACAGATTTCCGTGGAGAGGAGCTGTATATATATATATATATATATATATATATATATATATATATATATATATATATATATATATATATATATATATATATATATATATATATATATATATATATATATATATATAACAAAAACAATTATTCAAATGTGAAAACTACACACACAGGAAAAACTGTCCATCCTCCATCTTATCCTTGGATCAAGAGAAGGCCTTCGACAGAATTTCCCACACATACCTGCATAGGACACTAGAACTTTGTAACATCGGAGAATACTACAGGCAGTGGATACAGATCTTGTATAAAAATCCTAAGAGCAGAGTGTTGGTGAACCATTCAGTGACAGCTAGCTTCAGGCTTACGAGATCTGTAAGACAGGGATGTCCCTTATCACCACTCCTGTATGTGCTCACCCTAGGACCTTTATTAGAGATGATAAGACAAGACACTAGTATTAAAGGAACCTTCCTGCATGGGATAGGAGAGCAGAAGCTCATCGCTTATGCAGATGTCACTGCCTTCTTTCCCACCAGCAACACATCAAAAAGGAATATACTCCACACCTTTACCCATTTTGGAAAAGGCAGTGGAGCCAAAATTAATGTACAGAAATCACAGATAATGGGCCTGGGAAAGTGGAAACAAAAGTCTGATTTCCCTCAAGATCTGAGACACATAGACACCATGAAGCTGTATGGGATCACATTTCCATGTGATCCCACAGAAGCACACAGACAGACATGGAACGCACTGACCGAACAGATCACATAAATGTTACACAGGAATAGGTACAAGACATCCACAATATTTGGTAGAAGCACAATAGTCAACACATACATAATACCTAAAATAATATACTTAGCGACAGTACTGGACCCTCCCAAACAGACCGTCACAAACATAAACAAACAAAGCAGACGCTTCATCTTCACCAACACAATACACAGCATACAACACAGAACTCTCATACAATACAAGAAACAGGGGGTATTGCACAACAGGACATCCACCCCAAAATACTATCACTTAGAATCAGTCACATAGGTAAAATCATCAGACACCCAGAACAGAACAGACTAGCGCTATACTACATAGCCCACAACATCAAACATCTCACACCTCTTAACAATGCAACTGCACACCACCAGGGAAGATTGCCAACATTCTATCAGACATGCATACAGGCAATACAAGGACATGAACAGTTAATACAGCAAACAACACACAAAATATACAAACAGTTAGTTAGGGAACAAGCACCACCACTCAAACTTAGGATCAAAAGAGGACACAAACACTTCATGACTGACTTCACATGTACCTTTTCAAACCTACACAACAAACACATAACACCGAAAGCTAGAGAAATCACATATAGACTGTTATACAATATGACACCGACAACACAAGGAGAAGAATACATATCCAAACAATGCCAATTATGTAGAAACAATACACAAGAGACAGAGGAACACATTTATTATACATGTCCAACAATTACAGAAATACGCTCAACACTCAAACATCTCATACAAACGCACACAGGCAAACAAACCGACATATATAAAGCAATTTTTCTCAACACTATACCAAAGACAGCAAAAGACATACATACAAAACTAGTGACAGCCCTTTCTTACTACAGACATCACATATGGACATGTAGAAACTCAGCCAGATACAAACACCGTACAAATAACACACACTTAATATCATTTATGTACACGCACAAAATATCACATTTATTTCCAGAGGTCCTCTATGTCAGGGGTTTATATGTAAGCAATAGTGTAAGTGTCGGTATGTAAGCGAGAGTCAGTGTAAGTATAGCTGAGGTCAAGGGCAGTAGGGGACATCACGGCTTGGCTAATGGAGGGTCAAGCAAGAAGCCCGTGAACAGACCCACGTGATGTGGGAAGGTCAAGGAGAACGGAGACAGTGTGTGTGAGACAGCGGATAGAGACGGACGTGTGAAGAATAGCGAGAGAGAGAACGATCGAACGAGAGAGTTGTGACGGATAGCTGAGATGAACGTTGTGTAGTGATATTCGAGGAATGTACTAACTGTGATATGTGCGGGATGATGTGAGGCTGTGATTGCGAATGATCATGCGGGCGACAGTGTAAATATCGCCCCTGTGAGCTAGCGCGTGGCTGCTGGTGTTGAACGATTGTTTGAGCGTGAAGTGCGACCATGTTGTCAGCCTGTAATATATATTGTAATAAATGTTGCTCAGGAGAAAGCTCCTGCGAGTTTCCGATTGCATTCATGTGTTATTAGTATATGTGTCGTAGATGTTGTAATTTGCCTGTCCAAGTCCAGTGAGCTAGAAGGAGCAAATAGTTAGGACTCTGACACTCTAAAAGTACTGGAGAGTTTTGGTCATATACCATAATTTTATGAAGGGAAAATCCCAACTGCACCTCAACGTGGTAGAGGATGGAAACACACTACGGTGTGGCTCTGGGGACCGAGCATTCACCGGAATAAGTGGAAAACTCTGCAGCTGAGCAGAGCAGGGCGCTCACTTGTCCTGACAGTCGGAAATGGCTGTCAAAGGCAGAGTTAAAAGACCACCATGTGAACGTGGAAGGCAAGTGGAAACCACCACATTATCTTCCCAAGATTTCATGGCGACACACATTTCAGAAATAGTGAACGACGTTAATGGCTCTTAGGACATCCTCGTCAGGTAGGGACAGTCATGAGTCACGGGTGACACCAGACCGTCATCCAGCTACTGATGGCAAAACTAAAACTATAACTAACTAAATAAATTTAGAGTAGGAACATAGAATGTTAGGACATTAAATGAGCTAGGAAAGGTAAACAATGTTTTAAGAGAAATGGAAAACATGAAAATGAATATACTAGGCATAAGTGAGATGAGATGGAAGGGATCTGGCAAAATTATAACCGATACTCACACAATAATTTATTCGGGAGGGGACACACATGAAAAAGGTGTAGGAATAATACTTGATGAAAAAACAGCCAAATCTATGAATGGATACTGGTGTATTTCAGATAGAGTTATAATGGTCAAAATCAAAGGCAAAACAATAGATATAAATATTATACAAGTATATGCACCAACAACAAGCAGTAGTGAAGAAGAAATACAACACTTTTACGATGAACTAGAAATGGCAATAGCTCAAATTGGATCACAAGAAATAAAAATAATACTTGGGAATTTTAATGCAAAAGTAGGAAAGGGAAAAATAGAGGATATTGTGGGGAATTACGGTTTAGGTACAAGAAATGAACGAGGAGTGAAACTAATAGAATGGGCAAATATTAATGATATGATAATTGGAAACACATGGTTTAAACACCATAAAAGACGACTATACACATGGAAAAGCCCTGATATGAAAATACGAATCCAAATTGACTACATACTTATTAATAAAAAATTTAGAAATGCATTAATTAATGTAAAGACAATGCCTGGTGCTGACGGTAATAGTGATCGTGTACCACTATGTGGACAAATAAAAGTAAGATTAAAGAGAGGGGAAAAATGGTTAAGAACCTGAGACTTAATAAAGAGGTTCTGAAAGTAGATAAAGAAATTCAAGAACAATACAGAGTGACTGTGAAAAATAGGTGCAATGCAATAGCTAAAATACAGAGTATAAATGATCAATGGGAAATGTTAAGGGACTCCATTCATCAAACTAGCAAAGAAATATTACCGGAAAGAAGGCAAAAGGCTGAGAAAAAATGGATTAATGAATGTATGCTAAGATAAATTAAGAAATAAGAGATAAATGTGTGAAGGCAAAAGAAAGTTGGTTAAACGAACAATGCATACAAAGTGAATTAAATTCCATTAAAGATCAAAAATGTATACACAGACAAATCAATGAGCTCACAGGAAGAAAAATAAGAATAAATATAGGGTGTTTGAAATCAAAAACAGGAAAGATATTATTGGAGGAAGGTGATATAATGAAGAGGTGGAATGAGTATATAAGAGAATTATATAATGAATAAAGGGAAGAATTAACAGAAGAAAGTAACTTAGAAGGCCCACCTATTCTAAAAGAAGAAGTAGCTGACGGTATGAAACATATGAAGAAAAGAAAAACAGCTAGACAAGATGAAATCACAGTAGAAGAATTAAAAGTATTGGGAGAATTTGGGGTAGATATATTAACCAAAATGCTAAATAATATTTACAACACTGGATATTTACCGAGCGATATGGTAAAATCTCTATTTATAGCAATACCAAAGAGACCAGGAGCAGTTGACTGTGAAGATTTTCGTACAATTAACCTCCTAAACCATGTCACTCAGCTTCTACTCAGAATTATAATGAGAAGAACAAGAAAGAAAATAAAAATGGAAATTAGTGAAGAACAGTACGGTTTTATGGAAGGAAAGTGTAAAAACAATGCAATATATATATATTAGGAACACTAATAGAAAGGTCAATAGAGAAACAGAGGGACATATATTTATGCTTCATAGATTATACTAAGGCATTTGATAAAGTAAAACATGATGGGCTGATTAAAATGTTGGAAGATATCAACATAGATAGGAAAGATTTAAGAATAATAAAGAATATATACTGGAACTAAGTAGCAGCAATTAAAATGGGAAATAAAGAGGGTAGTTACGAACAGATAAAGCTAGGAGTACGACAGGGGTGTGTCGTGTCCCCCGATCTCTTCTCCCTATATAGCGAAGTAATAATGAGAGAGATCAAAGAGAAGCCAGGAATACTAATCGGAGAATATAAAATAAACAATATATGCTATGCAGATGACACAATATTGGTGGCGGATAATGCAACAGACCTACGACAATTATTGGACATTGTAGTATCAGAGAGTGCACAGAAAGGACTCTCCTTGAATATCAAGAAAACAGTAAAAATGGTGATATCAAAGGAAAATGGGGACACCAAAATGTGACATAGAAATAGAAGGGGAAATGGAAAATCTCAACCAAGTGGATAATTTTAAATATCTAGGGGCACTTATAACATCGGATGGAAGATGTACAACAGAGATTAAGAGCAGAATAGGGCAGGCAAAAGCCGCGTTTCAGAAAATGAAGAGTATCTTATGCAATAAGTCGCTATCAATGAATGTAAGAAAGAGAGTGCTAAAATGCTATATAGAACCAGTTTTGCTGTATGGCAGCGAATTTTGGAATGTAAATGAACAAATTAGGAAGAACTTAGAAGCAACAGAGATGCAGTTTTTAAGACGAATGTTGCGAATTCTTTGGACTGCCAGAGTAACTAACAACGATTGCCTGAAAGAGGCTAATGAAACTAGAACACTATATACAACAATAAGAAAGAGACAAACAGCTTTATTTGGTCATGTGATGAGAAGAGAGGCATTGGAGAACATCGTGAAAACTGGAAAGATCGAGGGGAAGAGAGGCAGAGGCAGACCAAGAGAAATGATGCTGGACGGATTGAGACGGTGGCATGGAGGAATATCATCAGCAGAGTTGATCCAGAACACCAAAGACAGAGATCTGTGGAGAGGCATGAACGCCTACGCCAGCCGACACGGCACTTGATGATGATGATGATTTCCAGAGTAAATCATATGTATTCTTCTTTATTGTATTACAAATTTGGTATACATGAGTGCGAGAAAGAAAGAAGAAACTGAGTGAATGGTGAGTGAATGATTATAAAATATCACATATGGTCACCAAGACCAATGAATAATTCCTCATGTAAAGATTTGTGGAAGTATAAATGCTTGTTTATTTGCTTCATAATGAGGATGTAACCCTTATAGATAAGGGGAAAAGAAAATCAACTCCTTCCATTCCAATTAATTACTAGCTGACTCGGCCCGGCTTCGCCCAGTCCTTGGTGGGGAGCATCTCATTTAATTCATATAAGTAGTCATATAAGTTCCCGTTCCCGTTACCGACTGTCTGTCTGTCTGTCTGTCTGTCTGTCTGTCTGACCCGGCCCGGCATCGCCCAGTCCTTGGTGGGTGTCACAGCCTCACATAGGGACGGTACCAACATAAAAGTAAGAGATACTGGCGAAGGGATAGAACTCCAGCTAAAGGGAAAGAACCGAGTCACTCGAAGGCTCGAATAATCCAGAGCCTTCTCGAAGGACCGGTCAGTGTGTCCACAGCCCCGTGGACACTGATGGGGCCCGCCGATTGCGGGGTCCACGAGAAACTCAGAGAGAGTTGCCACCCGTGTCGGATTGCGACACGTGTGGAAGGACAGACGAAGGACTGGACATCGAGGAAGCAACAGGGCTTACCTTAAGGGGACTTGATAGTAGACCCAATTGTATTTAGGGGTCTTAGACATATGTTTAGATAGCTGCTAGAGTTGTTGTGTTAATCATGTTCATTGTAAACTCCTGTGATACGCAACTTGCTAAATGCTGGCTTGTGAAAACTCGCTTCGCCAGCGTACTGTAATATACATGTACATAAATGATGCTAGATTGTATCTGAACGGAGTTTGTTGCCTGTATAAGCCCGAGTTTCAATCCCCTAGAGATCTAGGACGGTGACAGGCTATTTGGGGGCAAGCGCCGGTTTTGGCAATCATAAGCAGTACTTTTCAGAACAGCTCTTGGTTTTGCCAAGTAAAAAGAATATATCAACTTTAACACATGACAAAGTTAGAAACTTTGCAGCTATCTGTGAATGAGCTATCGTAGTCCCTCTACAAAAATATTTCAAATGATGATAATGTTTATGAAATTTGACATGACTGTGACAATTACAATGACAGTTACTAATTTTTTTTGATTCCAACATCAGATTGTTCCGCGAATTATCGTGTATGTAACCTGTACTCCAGCAGTGGCGAGAAAACAAGACTACAGTCGAGAGCTCAGGGAAAATAAGATGAGTTTCATTTCATGCTCATTACATCCCTAAGCGATACTCCTCATCCTCATTCATTGATGTAACATTTTTCTATGTATTGATTTTTTTATGTATATGCTAATCTTATAACCAAGTAAATCTACTCATATAAATTTGAAGGTAAACATTAAGGGGGATAACCAATTTTTGTACACCCTGACTTATTTCAAAGGGATTTAATTTCAATAAAATAAATAATAACTAAAATACAAGATGTCAACGTTAGAACAGTGCATTGAATTAGGTATTAGGTTAGGATATAAAGAGGAAAAACTTTCAGAATGGGCACAAAAGACGCATTCAGAAAATATTGCACGAGAAGAAAGAGCAATAGAAAGAGAAGAGAAAAAGATACAAGCAGAAAGAGAAGAGAAAAAAATACAGATGCAAATTGAGGCAGAAGAGAAAAAGATGCAGATGCAAATGCAGGCTCAAGAGAAGAAGATGCAGATGGAGCTTGAGGCTGCGACCAAGCAAGCCCAATTAAATGCAGAGACACAGATAAAACTAAAACAAATGGAAATTGACTCCAACATAGAAATGTCAGTAAACAAAATTAAAAGCAAAGAAGATGAACAAAAATACAACAAATATAAAGGCCTTGTCAAAGCGTTTTGTTCAGGGGATTTTATAAGCGCATACTTGGAGAACTTCGAGTGTTTGATGACGTACCATCAGGTCGCAAAAGTCGACTGGTCATTTATTCTAATGAGAAATCTAGCTTTAGAGCCCTTAAAAGTGATAGAGACAGTTCCACAAGACATAAGAAAAGATTATGATTATTTAAAACAGAGAATACTCCAACATTTCTCACTAGATACAGCAGGCTATCAACTACAGTTCTCAAAATTAGCACCATCACCTAACCAAACTTTCATAGACTACGTGTCTACAGTTCAAGATATTTGTACAAAATGGATAACCTCAGCGAAAACAAATAACAACCATGATAAACTGAAGGAGCTAATTATAATAGATAAAATTATTAGCACAATTCCAACACCTTTTTCTAAATTTTTGAGACAAATGGATTGTAAAATCATCCAAGAAATAGAAAATAAAGGGAGCGTATATTTTACAGCGAACCGCGATATTTTTCAGCTAAACATGAGCCAAAATGAAACAGCAGCGGTTACAAACACAAAATATTCAAGACCAAATGAAAATAGGTTCAAACAACGCTCTAAGTTCACAAAACCAGTCATGTGCCAGTATTGTCATCTGACGCACGAACAGTTCGCGATGTGTGACAAATCACCAAATTATCCACATCATCTCCAAATGGTAGTGGAGAAACAAAGGAACAAAAGGAACGCATATCAGAGAGCGGTTAAATGTTTTTTTTTTGTTCGAGCTATGGGCATTTTTCATCAGTTTGTGAGGGAAGAAAGATGATAGAGCAGGCCAATGCCGCATTAATAGACACATCCTCAGATGAAGAAATTGAACAACAGAACGAATGTGACATCCAGAATGAAAGTGCGAGTGAGTCCGGTAACGCAGTAGAAATCATTAACACCATCACTGATAACAAATGTAACACCTGTAGAAAATTCCAGCTTGATACAACTTTGTTATGTGGCCACACAATCCCAGTTTCTAACGAAATGGCCAACGCAGCCTTATCACCAACAGGCAAGTTAAATTATTCAACAGGTTTTGTTAACAACAAACAATGTACATTAATACGAGATTCCGGGGCGACTCTTTGTGGAATTAAGAGAACATTAGTTAACGACAAAGACTACACACACAAATACGTAACGTGTCGCACATTCGCAGGCACGATCGAAAGATACCCCCTAGCACTTGCCGAAATTCGGACACCTTTTATATCAGGACAAGTGCTATGTGCAGTACTAGAAAATCCTGCCGCTGAAATCATCCTTGGGAATCTTCCCAACATAAGATCTTGCTCTGAACAAGAAATCAGAGAATGGGAACAGAAAAACTGTATCCAAAAACCAAACAGCGATTCCAAAGTGAAAAACCACGCGTGCTTGTCTCAAACTGCCAAAAGCACAAGGGAGACAACCGATGACGTAATTCAAAATGAATTCACAGAGGTGCAGAATACAGGGGCGGTTAAATCTTTCAATGATACCATCAAATTAACACCTCGAACTGAGGACGCCATCAATCCACAAATTACTGAGCCTGTAAATGTGCAACAACACACACAACACACTAACATAGTAACAAGACAAACGACACATAAAACCCACACTGACCAACTTCATGAAGCACTACAGATCATTTCACCTAATATTACCACCACCGAGTTGATAGAAGAACAAAAAGCAGATCCAACCCTTTCACCATATTTTCGGCTAGTAGGATTAAAGCCAAAATTAACGAAAAACGCTTCTTGGACATTTAGATTAAATAACAATGTTCTAACAAGATTATATACCAGAGATCAAACCACGATACAGCAAGTGGTTCTACCTCAGTCACATCGTGAAAAAGTGCTACATATAGCCCATGACTCACTGTCAGAGTCTAGAATAGTGCAGTGATGCAGTGACATCGTTACGCCCGCCAGGCGACTCAGTCCCCAGCAGGGATGCCGTAACTTCGTTACGCCGCCAGGCGAGTAGCAGTTACCTGCCTGCAAGGTTGCTGGCTGACGAGGCGGCCAGCAGTCAGGCAAGGACGACGCAAGACGCACGCATGCCTCGTGAAGCCACTTCAGGCGGGAGGCAAGTTGCGAGCTAGAGGCAGACAGCTCTGGGACGTCGACTCGACTGGACGCATGATGAGAGAAAGGCGTTGTGTGGTTTCTGTGCCTGAAAGTCGAGTGTCTGGA
This sequence comes from Cepaea nemoralis, assembly GCA_014155875.1. Classification (NCBI taxonomy): domain Eukaryota; kingdom Metazoa; phylum Mollusca; class Gastropoda; order Stylommatophora; family Helicidae; genus Cepaea; species Cepaea nemoralis. The sequence continues at coordinate 409,011 of JACEFZ010024807.1, forward strand.
CATCTTGAGAGATAGACTGTGAGCTGTATTGTGTATGTAAGTGTATTGAAGTGTCAAGTATATCTTGTAGTGATCATCGTATTGTATATGATCTGTAAATAAATCCATTGAACGTTGTGTCGTTGAGTCTCAAGTCAAATCACGTTGTACTTGTACTGTCTCACATGTGTTAGGTTAGCGAGCCAAGTTTAAGACCCTGACATGTGTGGACGTGGTGGCATTCGTCCGGCTTTGAAATGAACGTGTTTATGTAATTAACATTTAAAACTAGAGTTTGTGAACTTAGAATTTTTGTCAAACTGTATGGTACATGTAAATGTGATCGTGGAAGGCTCATTTTGATATATTACTACATTATTTAAACATGGAGACTAAATGTAAACGTACAGTGCATACATATTGTTTGATCTTGTAAACGTGTAAAACATTCGTGATTGTTGAACTTGTCACCGTTTTGACCTTGTCGACATTGTGATCTTGTCGCCATTGTGACCTTGTCGCCATCTTGTAAACTTGATGTCTATGTCCTTACTGAATGTCATCTTGATGTAAGTGATGTGTCATCAATGTTGTAGAGTGTTGAGATATATGTAGATTGTCTTTGTGAATTGAGTTGTGGAACGCAGAAAGTTTTGGGAAAGAAAGTGACTTGTGTTTTGGAAAAAAAAAATTGTTGACTGACAAAATTACGACCTACAATTATACTCAACGCCATACAAACCTAATCAATACTTAGTGACAAGCAGGCACACCACATCAAATAGACGCTAATTTATTTCCTCCAAAAACAAAGCAGGTTTTCCGTACCATCTGAAACCCTTGCGCGTAGAGGTCATTTGTGGTTTCGAAGTAGCGACCCTACAGTTCCTAGCCCGAGTTCCAACCGTTCTTCACCGCATCCAGGGCACTTGAGTATATTTTTCTTTTCATATACTTTAAGGATGCAAATTTAGGCACGTATTGTCAATAGAACACAATTGTAAATTGTTTACTTTACTAACCACTTATAACAAATTGTGTGGCTGGTATTTCATTTGCATTTTCCATCATGTCGTCATTAAATGATTTCATCGATATGGGGTTAAAATTACAGTTAACAGGAGATGAGTTAACGAAGTGGAGTGAGAAGAAATACTCTGAATACCAAGAACGCGAAGAAAGAGCAGCTGAAAGAGCTTTAAAGCAGGCAGAGACTGAAAGGGCTGCCAAGCAAGTAGAGGCAGAAACAGCCTTAAAGCAAGCAGAGGCAGCAACTGCAGCAAAACAGACCGAATTAGAACTGGCTGCAAAGACAAAGCAAGCCGAATTAGAACTGGCTGCAAAGACAAAGCAAGCCGAATTAGATATTGAATTAAAGAAGGCAGAAATAGCAGCTCAGAGTAAGAGAGAAGAACTGGAGTTACAGTTAAAGATGAAACAACTTGATACTGAGACTGCCATTAACAAAGAGTCTAAGAAATCTGAGAGACTGGAGAAAGAAAACCAGTACAAGAAATATCAAGGTATTGTACGTAATTATACCTCGGGTGACTGCATTGCAGCCTTTACCCAAAATTTTGAGACTTTAATGGAACATTACCAGGTTCCACTGTCTGAATGGAATATTGTTTATATGAGGAGTTTATCAGGGGAGCCTCTTAAAGTCATTGAGACCATCCCCAAAGACCTCAGAAAAGATTACCATTATCTGAAAGCAAAGATTATGGCACATTTTATGTTAGATGAGGCAGGTTACAGAGAACAATTCAGCAAGTTGAGCCCAAAACCGACTCAAACGTTCTCTGATTACCTCTGCTTAGTCCGAGATATATTTACCAAATGGACTTCAGCAGCTAAAATTGACAAAAATTATCAAAGATTAGAAGATCTGATCATTAGAGATAAAGTCATTTCATCCATTCCATCAGCATTTTCAAAATTTTTGCAGGAGAATGAATGCACTAGTGTAGATGAGATTGAGAGACGTGGTTCGGCGTATTACACAGCCAACAAACATTGTTTTGCCAGTGAAGCTACTGACATAAATTTTGTAGCATCGGCTAACTATGACAAACCCTATAGTAGGCAGAAACCTCATAAGCCTACATCTGAGAAGTATAATCACTGTAAATATTGTAAAATTTCACATCATCAAGGTGAGATGTGCGACAAGAACCCCGCATATCATACTTATCTACAAAACATGGTAAACAGACAAGATAAGGAGCGTAGATCCTTCAGAAATTTGCGTAAATGTTTCCTCTGTAAGGCGTACGGACACTATCGCCATGATTGTAAAGGTAGGCAAATGACCAACAAAGCAAATGCCGCCTTGTTTGACAGTTCATCGTCAGATGAAGAACAATCAGAGAAACATCCTGTGAACTCAGCACAGGCTTTTGACATGTTTAACGCAAATAAATGTACTGTTTGTAACACCTTTTATGAAGATGGCATTTTAACATGCGGCCACTCCATTCCTATTGCCAATGAAGAAGCTAATTTGGTAGTAGATTCTAAAGGCAGGATAAACATCCATCACGGATATGTGAATGGCAAGTCTGCTACAGTCCTTCGAGACACGGGAAGCTCACTGATTGGTCTGAAGAGAACGTTCATAATGCCTACAGACTATACAGGCAGGCACGTAACATGCAGAACATTCTCAGGCAATATTGAAAAGTACCCACTAGCATGGGCATATATTGAAACACCTTTCCTCACTGGGAAAGTAAAGTGCGCTGCATTAACAAACCCAGTGTGTGATATAATAATTGGAAATTTACCAGAGGTGAATGATAAACCTCATGACATAGCATCTCTGTGTATTGATGATAGCATAACATCACCATCCAATGTCATCATTGATAATGTCACACCACCTAATGAATGTATGGTAGCTAATGTAGCACTAAGATCTCATGACATCATTGATAACATTGTTTCATCACCATCTGATATCATTGAATGTGTGAACGCAGTAACTAGATCTACTGCTAGAGTGCAAGATGAAAGTAATCAAACTGAGGCTATACAAATGCTTAGCCCAGTATCACTACCTACTAACACCATGAAGGAGACGTTTGTAACAGCTCAAAAGGCTGACCCTTCATTGTCAAAATATTTTAATCTGATCGGCCAAAAGCCAAAGGTAACCAAGAATGCAAAATGGCATTTTGCTGTGAAAAATGATATCCTCACTAGGTATTATACCAGAGGTGACAACACAACAGAGCAAACTGTTTTGCCAACTAATTATCGTAAGCAAGCCTTACATCTTGCCCATGATATACCTCTTGCAGGGCATATGGCATACGCTAAGACCAGATCAAGATTATTAACACAGTTTCATTGGCCCAAATTTTGCAATGACATTAAACAATATTGCAGAAGTTGTGACATCTGCCAAAAACTGGTAAAAAAAGGTAAACACCCACATGCAAAGTTACAAGTTACTGACTTAGCCAGTCAACCTTTTGAGAAATTATCTGTCGACATAGTGGGCCCTCTCAATCATACAACAACTAGAGGGAATAAATATATTCTAACTGTCATTGATCAATGTAGCCGCTGGCCGGAAGCTATTCCGCTAAAGAACATAACTGCCAATGATATAATGGAAGTTTTCTTCCATATTTTTTCTCGGATAGGATTTCCAGACACTATCCAATCAGATAGGGGCACTCAGTTTATCGCCGCATCTACCCAAGCTTTCACCAAAATGTTGGGAGTGAAGCAATGTTTCAATTCCCCGTACCATCCTCACTCTAGTGGAATTATAGAAATATTTAACGGCGATTTAAAGCACATGCTTGCAAAAGTCACGCAAGAGCACCCCAATAACTGGGATGCATATCTACCAGCCATTCTTTTTGCTTATCGCGAAGTACCACATTCTAGTACAGGTTTCTCTCCTTTTGAACTTATCTATGGTGCCAAACCACGTGGCCCATTGACTATTTATCATCAAATGTTAACTGACTCCACTCCAGTACTTAAACCCATATCATCATACGTATACGTCACATCATTGCGTGAAAGAATCATCAAATCTTGTATAATTGCAAAGAATGCACTAAAATTATCTGGTGCTACTTATAGACAGTATGCTGACAAAGGTAACAGGACAATAACGTTGACACCTGGACAGGACGTTCTTCTTCTATTACCTAGTGACAGACACTTATTGACTGATTCTTGGCAGGGATCTTTTAAAGTGACGAGACAGATTTCACCTGTAGACTATGAGATCCAAATAAAAGACAAACACAAAATATTCCACATAAATATGCTAAGACCATATCACAACAGAGACAACGAACAAGACGATACAGCTTGTACAGTGATAATAGATCATGAAGACGACGAGGCTAGTGACGAGATTCCAACACCTGCATTAGACACGACAAACTGCTTGAAGGAGATCAAAATCAACCCAAAGTTAACTCAAGCAGAAACAGACAGTTGCAAACAGCCAATACAACAGTACAACACCATCTTCTCTAACAACCCAGGACAAACAGAATTAGTACAGCATCACATCACACTCACGTCAAACACACCCATAAGATGCAGACCATACACCATTCCATTACATTATAAAGAACAATTACATCAAGAGATCATCAACTTAGAGAAAAACAACATCATAAGACGATCCCAATCAGACTTCTCATCTCCAATGGTCATAGTACGCAAAAAGGACAACACGATAAGACTCTGTGTCGACTATAGAAAGCTCAATAAAATAACTCTTCTAGATCTGGAGCCAATGGCAAACTCTGACGATCTACTGACAGAACTGACAGACGCTAGGTTCTTTATGAAGGTAGACATGACTAAAGGATACTGGCAAATAGCGGTAGACGAACAGAGCTGACATCTGACAGCATTTGCCACACCTTGGGGACTGTGCGAATGGTGCAAACTTCCATTTGGGCTTGTCAATGCCCCAGCCACATTCGTACGTATGACACGACTTCTTCTAGTAGATATACCTAACATAATTTGCTATATAGACGACATCTGTGTTCACACAGAGACGATGACAGACCACATAAAGACATTAGAACAGACATTTGAACGTATTAGACAACACGGACTGACGGTAAAGCCTGCGAAAGTAGACATAGCCTACCAGGAAATATCCTTCTTGGGGTACAAAATATCCAATGGCTTTGTCACGACAGACGATAACATTGTGTCCAAGATACTAAAACTTCTCACTTCCGACTACGAAAAAGCAAGTCAGAAGTTTGTTGGGACTGATAAATTATTACCGGCAGTTCATTCCTGATTGTTCCGAACTGACCGAAGTATTTACTAACTTACTAACAAAAGATAAACCGGAGAAAATTGTAAGCAATGAATGCCTAAAATTTGCATTCCGTAAAGTATTATCGTGTTTTTCTGATAATAGCTTACACAATCCCATCCTGAAATTGCCCAATCTCCATTTACCTTTCAGATTGAGTACAGACGCGAGCTCCGTGGCGATTGGAGCAGTCTTGTTGCAGGAGCACAATAACATCCTTTACCCTGTGTACTTCGTCTCCAGGAAACTGAAACCCAGAGAACGGGCTTGGTCAATACCTCAGTTGGAAGCCCTAGCTTTAGTGGTGGGTATAACTAAATTGTCCAGATTCCTTCTAGGACGCCATTTCATTGTGGAGTCTGACAGCAGCCCGTTGCGATTTATAAATTCAGGTGTACCTTCAAACCAGATGGTAGCGCGCTGGTCTCTTAAACTCCAAGATTACAGCTTCGAGGTTCGACATATTCCAGGCAGAACCAACACGATTGCCGATCTTTTGTCCCGTTGTCCGACCGACCCAGTAAGCACCAATGTCTGAGTGCAGTGTGTGAAATACACTCAGATTAACACAGCCATCCATCAGTGAATATTTTTTTTTCCATTCACAAAAAGCTGTGTAAAGTCTACTATGTGATGTGATAGGGATTACTCCCAATATATATAGTGTTCTTATTTTATTAATTAATGTAGTGATTGTCGTGTATAATTGTGTAGTGTGTGGTAGAAAGCGAACTTTATTAATTGTATATATTACGAAAGAAGAACAGTGCCACATTCGCTCAAAAACTTACCGTAAGCGAACTATCCAATTTGACAGTGGTATCTGCGTGTGGAACTGTCCAGTGATATTTTAAATCCGTGTGTGAAAGTGTGACCTAAACATTGACAGCTACACCACTGCAGTCAATCGAAATCCAGAAGGTTTTACAGTGAAACATCCAACACATGAACGATTAGAACATTGTACATTCCGTAACTACTTCAGACCGGAACAAGAGTGTTCTACAAGTTTCAACATCAGCTGTTTAGTGTTCGTGTGTACTTCCGGATTAGTTAGGAATTTAGAGCAAAATTAGCAGACGACAAATAAAAGTTTAAAAAGCTATGACGATTCTAAAATCTTTAGGAATCAACAAGTTTGAATACACGAATTGTGTGTTTATATATTTATGTAGTGTAATCTTAGAATCATATCTTGATTAATGTATTCATACTACCGACTTTTTCTCGTTAGTATGAAGAAACATCAAGCGATGACGCTAAGAAATAGAATAATTATTGTAAAATATTATATTTCATAAATTGTGAAGTTATCCCCCTTTCATTTATTTGTTATTACATCATTACACAAAGGGCCATAATTTGAAATGTATACTGTAATGTGTTGTATATAAATAGCCATGTTGTTGCCCGATTGTTAACACACCAGGAAGCCATCTACTGGGCATGGCAGAGTGTTGCCGACATTGCAGACCAACACAAGAGCTCCTGGCCAAATGAGGTCAGGGTTTGAGCGTTTAATGCGACTTATGTAAAAGCCGTATTTCGGTCTAGCCAGATGGTTTTTGTTTCAAGAACCATATTATTACGTTTTTTTTTGGAGGCTGCGAGGTAGATGCTTGGAGCTGGTACTACCGATCTGACTGGGTCAATAATGCAATTGAGGTAATCAGCCATCGAGAGGATGAAACCTGACAAGTGTTAAAGGTTGAACACCACATGTCGTTGAATACAACTTCCATTTCTTATATGTTTCTATGGCAGATGTGTATTTCTATGTATTATGATACCAATGTATATAACAACAGAAGGGTCGACTCTGACAAGGTTAAAATATTAACCCAGTATGTACATATATTATACATGAAAGATGACATCTTTCATGAAGTTGCCCGGGGGAGCATGTCAGAGTCTAGAATAGTTCAGTGATGCAGTGACATCGTTACGCCCGCCAGGCGACTCAGTCCCCAGCAGGGATGCCGTAACTTCGTTACGCCGCCAGGCGAGTAGCAGTTACCTGCCTGCAAGGTTGCTGGCTGACGAGACGGCCAGCAGTCAGGCAAGGACGACGCAAGACGCACGCATGCCTCGTGAAGCCACTTCAGGCGGGAGGCAAGTTGCGAGCTAGAGGCAGACAGCTCTGGGACGTCGACTCGACTGGACGCATGATGAGAGAAAGGCGTTGTGTGGTTTCTGTGCCTGAAAGTCGAGTGTCTGGACATCTTGAGAGATAGACTGTGAGCTGTATTGTGTATGTAAGTGTATTGAAGTGTCAAGTATATCTTGTAGTGATCATCGTATTGTATATGATCTGTAAATAAATCCATTGAACGTTGTGTCATTGAGTCCCAAGTCAAATCACGTTGTACTTGTACTGTCTCACATGTGTTAGGTTAGCGAGCCAGGTTTAAGACCCTGACACTCACCTTTTGGAGGTCATATGGGTTACGAAAAAACCAGGGCCAGAGTCCTGAGCCAATTTTATTGGCCTAAATTTTGCCGAGACATAAAAACCCATTGTAAATCATGTGATACCTGTCAGAAACTAATCAAAAAGGGAAAAAAAACCTACGGCAGAAATTCAATCAACCACAACTGCCTCGAGGCCATTTCAAATCGTGGCGGTTGATTTAGTAGGTCCTTTGAATCACATCTCAAACAAAGGAAATAGATATATTTTTACACTTGTTGATTTGTGTTCGAGATGGGCAGAAATGATTCCATTAAAATCTATCTCCTCTAAGGATGTGACGGACGTATTATTACAGATATTCTCCCGTTTTGGCTTTCCGGAGAAGATAATATCAGATAGAGGAACGCAATTCATATCTAATGCCACCCAATCGGTAACTAAGTTACTAGGGATAAAACAATGTTTTACAAGTCCCTATCGACCGGCCGCGAACGGAATTTGCGAAAAATTAAATGGGGACCTAAAACATATGTTATCCAAAGTGACAGCTGAAAATCCAGCCGATTGGGATATACTTCTCCCAACGGTGCTGTTCGCATACAGAGAAGTCCCACAATCAAGTACGGGGTTCTCTCCGTTTGAATTGATATATAGAGCGAACCCAAGAGGACCTCTCACTATTTACAAAGATATAATATCACAACCTGTAAACACCCAATTACCAGTTTCCTCCTATGATTTGGTCACTGACACCAGAGACAAAATCATTAGATCCTGTATACTGGCCAGAACATCATTACAGGAGAAAGGTTTTAGGTACAGGCAGTACGCCAACAAAGGGGCAAGAACGATTGTATTACAACCAAATCAAGATATTTTACTATTACTACCTGACAAGAGAGATTTACTATCAACCTCTTGGCAGGGACCATTTAAAGTTGTGAGAAGAATTTCGGAAGTTGACTACGAAATTTCTTTGAATGGAAAGTTGAAAATATTCCATGTAAATATGTTAAAACCATACTATTCTATAAATGACAGTGACACCAACAAGCAGACGCAGATAACAGATGACAATAACCAGACTGACAAGAATGACAACAGAAACGAAACGACAATTACCCGACTGAATGACACCTTGACAAACGAAGCATCGTTAACGACTCATTCTTGTGACAACGACGACGACGAAAACATATTCACAGTACTGACAATATGGGATAACGACAAGTACGACCAAGTTAACGACACATTGACAACTATTAGTCTCGACGACGACGACAATGACATTGAAGACAATTTACAAACAGTAGCATCAGTAATAAATCAGACGGACGTAGACAATACGGAAATTCCAGTACCAATTATGAACGACGACAGTACTATGAAGGACATACAAATCTCTGACACTTTGACACAACAGCAGCGACAAGACATTTTGTCTCTTCTGAACGACTATAGAACTATCTTCTCAAATAAACCTGGACGGACTGACAAAATAACACATTCAATTGTGTTGACAGATCTGACACCGATCAAATGTAGACCATATTCGATTCCTTTGCATTATAGAGCAAATTTAGATAAAGAAATTTTGGACTTAGAGAAAAATAGAATAATACAGAAATCTGTGTCCCAGTATTCTTCACCAATTGTCCTGGTGAAAAAGAAGGACCAAACCATTCGTTTGTGCATAGACTATAGAAAATTAAATACCATAACCACGACAGATGCTGAGCCAATGAACAGCTGTGAAGACCTCATCTTGAATATGTCTCAATCATCCTTATTTTCTAAGCTTGATTTAGCTAAAGGTTACTGGCAAGTACCACTAGACCCTTCTTCAAGGCATATAACAGCATTCGCTACACCCCTTGGGCTGTACGAATGGAGATATCTTCCGTTTGGTCTCAAGAACGCTCCCGCCACATTTGTCAGGTTAACTAGACTGCTATTGCACGGCATCAAAGACGTGCAATCTTATATTGATGATATATGTATCCATTCTTCAAACATGACTTCTCACTTACTTACACTCCAACAAGTCTTTAACCAAATCTTTCTTTTTGGACTTACTATCAAACCTTCCAAGGTTGAAATAGGCTATAAACAGATAGACTTCCTAGGTCATAGGATTTCCGAAGGCAAACTGTTGACAGATGATAAAATCGTATCAAAAATTCTCAACCTAGAAGTTCCAACTACAAAGAAACAGGTTAGAAGCCTATTAGGTCTCATAAACTATTATGACAAGTTTATACCAAACTGGGTAGAACTTACATCAGTTTTTTCTAATCTGCTGACGAAAGATCATCCGAAAAAATTTTGTAAGAGTATCCGCTTAGAGGATGCAATGTGCAAATTGAAATCAATTTTTTCTAACCCACCAGTATTAAGATTACCAAACATAGATATACCCTTTATTCTAACCACAGATTCGAGTGCTATCGCAATTGGAGAATGCCTGATGCAAGAATATCAGGGCTTGAGACATCCAATACTCTACGTCAGTCGGAAGCTGAAAAAGGCAGATATCCATTACTCCACAGTTGAGTTGGAGGCATTAAGTCTGCTTTTTTGTATGCGTCGATTATCTAAGTTCCTCTTAGGTTCGCATTTTGTTGTTTTAACCGATAGTTCGCCACTGCTGGTACTTAAGCAAGGTGTCCCAAAGAACTATCGTTTGGAAAGATGGTGTCTTCTTCTTCAAGATTTCGACTTTGAAATCCGCCATATCAAGGGCACTGATAACATTATTGCTGACTTTTTATCACGGCAAACTAATGCACCAGCAGACGATCACTAGGCACATTAATTATTCGCCATACAATAAGCTGTGATATTTTAGTCTGTTGCATAGAACAGGGTACCTCTACACCTACTAGAGAACTTTCATTCAGAAGTAACAACGCCCAAGTGAACAGGTTACGTATAACACCCACGAACATGACACTTTGAGAACCCTATATTACCAATTGCCAAGGTGTTAAAAACAATCCGAGCGATAGATAATATCTGTGAAATGATTTCAACCAGTGAACTGACATTCATCTGTAAAGATTAAGAACACTGCATACTCGCTATTGCTAAGAAACTTCGCAAACAGCCGGAATAGAACTACATCGATTACAACATTCAAGGGACAGCTATATTAACTGTTAACATTGATGGCACGACACACGGACAACAGGAGGACAACACACACATCGTCGTTTGAGTTAGTTAATTAATTAATTTACTATTAGTTAATATGTATTAAACTTGTAGTTAATTATGTATATAAAATATGTCAACCTATAACTTGTATATTTTCTACCATAATATTACAGGTATTTCCACTCATAGGTGAAATATTTTTCCTATACAATTTTTTTCCATTTAAATTATAAACCATTTTTTGATTACACGTACAAAAAGTACTTGTTACCTTAAAGGGAACATATCGCCTAATCCATTTTTCTAAGGGCAGTAAGACTTACCTCAACTTTATTTATATATTTTAACAAAATACTATTTTGTATGAAAGATGTATGAATGACAGAGTGAATGAATTAAATGAGAGAGCGATATACTGAGCGGACAAATTGTACGCAAAACGTATTTATTTTAATTTGTCTGCGTCTTTCATGTAAAATGTATTACTTGTCTAATTGTTGATACATGTTTAGTATGTAATATACTACATCCAAGCGCCACTGCTTGGAATGCCCGATCATGCATTACACACATTGGGGTAATTCATGACAAAGGATATCCCAATTCGTGACGCCTGGAGATAAACCACACAGTGAGTACACACTTTATACAAACTCAAAACTGAACACTAACAATTAAAATACAGTCACTTTATTAGAAACAGCAACATTACACAGCAGTCAATACACGAACAAGCCAACAGGAACACGTAGTCAAATGTGATAAAACAACAGCATAACTACATATTCAGCATTATACAATATACGGAAGTAAAAATGTATCGAAATACACACACGAGACAAGATGTGCTGGTGTACTTAAATAGCTAAGACATTTGTCTTGTTAGAACTCTCTTACACAGAGTTTTAATATCTTGGTATCATATGGATACTTGAGAAGGGCGCGGTTGTAAAAACAACTGGGAAACGTCAGGGAACTTCGGTCAGATAAGCATGTTTAAGGGCATAGAAGAGAGAAACCTCTTCAGCAGTCATCTTAAAGTGATGTATGGGAGAATACATGAGTTGGTGATGCAGATGTGTAAGTTGCCAATTTACTATCCACCAAACTACAAACACCGACTTTATGTGATCCTGTGACAGAATTAGTACAGAACTAATTACCATATAATAACCCATCAAAGCAGGGGGGAGGGGGACTCCTGTCACAGCCTCACATAGGGACGGTACCAACATAAAAGTAAGAGATACTGGCGAAGGGATAGAACTCCAGCTAAAGGGAAAGAACCGAGTCACTCGAAGGCTCGAATAATCCAGAGCCTTCTCGAAGGACCGGTCAGTGTGTCCACAGCCCCGTGGACACTGATGGGGCCCGCCGATTGCGGGGTCCACGAGAAACTCAGAGAGAGTTGCCACCCGTGTCGGATTGCGACACGTGTGGAAGGACAGACGAGGACTGGACATCGAGGAAGCAACAGGGCTTACCTTAAGGGGACTTGATAGTAGACCCAATTGTATTTAGGGGTCTTAGACATATGTTTAGATAGCTGCTAGAGTTGTTGTGTTAATCGTGTTCATTGTAAACTCCTGTGATACGCAACTTGCTAAATGCTGGCTTGTGAAAACTCGCTTCGCCAGCGTACTGTAATATACATGTAAATAAATGATGCTAGATTGTATCTGAACGGAGTTTGTTGCCTGTATGAGCCCGAGTTTCAATCCCCTAGAGATCTAGGACGGTGACAGTGGGGAGCATCTAATTTAATTCATATAAGTAGTCATATAAGTTCCCGTTCCCGTTACCGACTATCTATCTGTCTGTCTGTCTGTCTGTCTGTCTGACCCGGCCCGGCATCGCCCAGCTCCTGGTGTGGAGCATCTCATTTAATTCATATAAGTAGTCATATAAGCTCACGTTCCCGTTCCCGACTATCTATCTGTCTGTCTGTCTGTCTATCTGTCTGTCTATCTGTCTGATGCGGCCCGGCTTCGCCCAGCCCCTGATAGGGAGCATCTCATTTAATTCATATGAGTAGTCATATAAGTTCCCGTTCGCGACTGTCTGTCTGTCTGTCTATCTGTCTGTCTGTCTGTCTGTCTGTCTGTCTGTCTAATCATTTATTGGTTGCAGTTAGAACAACCTTAGATAAACGAAGACCAACTTACAAAAAGCATTAGAAAGAGCACTTGAAAGATCTTTACATCTTCCCCAACAATTAACTTGGGTAAATGGAGCAGCGGCAGCAGCAGCAGAAGAAGAAAAAGGAGGAGTAGGAGGTGGGAGGAGGAAGAGGGAGGAGGAGGTAGGAGGAGGAGAAAGAGAGAAGAGGAGGATGGAGGAGGGAGAGGGAGGAGGGGGAGGAGAAGAGGAAGAGGGTAGGAGGTGGAGGAGGGGAGAGGAGGAGGAGGAGGAGGAGGAATATAACGCATATGCCTGTAGATTTAATAATGGCTGAAGTTGTTCCATGTCTTCTTAGAGTTGGCGACAGTGTAAAGAAATATAAAATCTTCAAACTTGATAGAGATAAGGTAACTATTATTTATTTATTCTTTAAGCAAAAAAAGATGAGTTACAATGTTATGCATTATGCATTATTTTTATGAAAACTTTGAAAATGCCTTACAGATTGTATCACTATTTATTATAACTCATATGCCGGTATATAACTATGGACAAAGAGTTTATAAATCTTTGAAAACGATGCCACAATATGACTATAAGTTATACAGAAAAGTTATGCCCCTTGAAATAACTTTTACAGAGTTAGGTCCCCTGAGATATATGAAATTATAATGAAAAATGAAAAATGAAATAATATTGGGTAAGCAGCCGATTTCACACTAAAAAAATATGACAGTTGGCTGCGCTGGAATGAAAGGATCGGATGGGCCGTTCGCGAGCGCATAAAGGACATATGGACATACAGACAGACAGACAGACGGAGATCGCCTTTTATATATAAGATTGAATGTTTGCTTTAAAAGCACTTGCTAAGCTATACTACCACCATTACTAAGATTATCATTTTAGTAAACAGAATCACATATCTATTATACTATTAAAATATTATTATTATTATTATTATTATTATTATTATTATTATTATTATTATTATTATTATGATGATGATGCCAGCTTCGTGATTTAGAGGTTATGACTTTTCTCCGTAATCTCGTATACTCTCGTGGGTAACGTGATGACGGTGAGAATCAGCAGTGGTTCGAATCGCGTCGGTAACTTACGGGGTATGTGAGCCTGCCGCTCAGAAAGCAATGGCAAATTACTGAGCGTAATCTTGCCAAGAAATCAACAATCAGCTGAAAGATGCTGGTGTTGACAGCGATGTCCTGTAAAGGATACGCAGAAAAAAAAAAATTTCTGTCATGGCGCTGGTCGTTATCTGTTCAGTATAATTACTTACACATTTCTTTTTGTTTGACCTGTGTGCTTCAGGCGGTGTAGGATAGTCGTGGTTGTTTAGGGGCGGCAGCGTGGTAACAGGTGTTTGGCAGGCTGGAGGTGCCGAGTTCTCACCGTCAGACAGGCTCTTGGTTGAGCGTCCCCTTTTCCGACTGACCAGCTGGAAACCGTCTTCATCCTCCTTACTATGTTGATCTGTCTGGAAGTTCGAAGTGACTTTTTGTGCCAGTCTAGGTCCCTTCTTGATAAATTATTTTCGGATACGTCCATCTTTTTATACTGTAGATACTGTAGATGATGGAAATACAAGCACTTAGGATCAAACACGTAAGCGAAATCCTACATCTTTGAATAATCCTATTTATATTTCCAGAGCGGCTTCCCATCATACCCTAGGGCACCGCAAGGGTCGCCGGTATTGGTAACATCACGATCATCATGTGTCGCGTCAGGCGATCACATTTGAATAATTTTTTTTTTCTTTAAAATTTTATTGAGTGTTAAAATCGTTGCAAAGTGCATTGTTCGTGTTTTACAGAGCGTTGCATGTGGACGTGTTGGTGACATATGCGCAAAATTACAAACATTTTATACATTAGAACATTTCTTCAATGAAAATGTTGTAAGGAAATATTTTAAACAACAGCAGATGATATTACACCGTTATTATTTCCCCTGCCACATCCCTCCCATGTCGGCTCCAACCCCACCAATACCATCACCACCACTCTGTAATGATGAACATTGCAGTATAACTTGTTAGAGCCAACCGTTGAGGGCGGCAGCAGAATAAAACAACGACAGTATCAAAATGGTGGAATAGTAGTATGTGACAGTATACTAGCTTACAATGCAGAAAGGGTAGTGATTGCATGTATAATGTTTGTGTTGTTATATGCCTTCTGTGTGCTCAGTATTTGTGTACATGTATTTACCGAGCATTGCATGTGGGTGTGTAGGTGACATATGTATAATATTGCAACAATTTATTCATTGGCATACTTACATATGAAAGGGGTGGGTGGATTACCTAAGGAACAAAAATTGTTTTACTATATTTGTTTCCCCTGTCACCCCCTTCTCCAATTGGCACTAAAACCACCAACACCATCACCACCTCTTTGGTAATGATGATAAGGGCAGTAAAACTTTTTGAACCAACCAGTGAGGGCGGCAGCAGCATCCACATCAAACAGTAACAAGTGGGGAGATGAAGGATTATGATAATGGTAAACAGTGATAATAGAATTAAAGAACAAAGGCAATCTAATCATAATAATAAAATAGTAATACCGAGTTACTTAATCTCAGTATGAAAGCATGGTAGTAGTGGTACAAGTGCATTTGTGTTGTTAGAATTTTTGCATGCGTCCTGTGTGTTCAGTATTTGTGTGCGTGTATTTACCGAGTGCTGCATGTGGGCGTGTAGTGACGTGTGCAATATTTTATTCATTGGACATATTTACATGTGAAGGGGGTTAATAAGGAGAAAGAAAAAACTTCTCATTTTTGTTTCCCTTGCCATCCTCTCACCTATTGGACCCACCACACCAATGCCGTCATCACCACACTCTGGTAATGATGGTAAAGGCAGGATAAATATTTGAACCAACTGGTGAGGGTATCAGCAAAGGCAACAACAACCATGAGCAAGGGAAGGGGGGGGGCACATGGGAGATGAGGTTGTATATTAATATGATAATAATAATAATGCAAATAAAACCAAATACATCAATAATAATAATGACGAAAAATAAACCTACTAAGGGTGATAACAGTAATGATATTAACAGCAATGGTAATAATAGTTATGATAATGATCACATTTTCCAAACATGTGATTCCATTTGCTAAAATGATTGTCTTAGGAATGGTGTTAGCATAGCATAGCAGGTACATACACTTGCAACCTGCAATGTTTAATAATAGCAGGAGTAAAAGGAGTTGGTTATCTTTTTCTCCTTGCTTATTTTTTTTCTTTTTTTGGTCTTAATTGTAAGGGTTCATTCATTTTTTCCCTTTCCTCTTTTTTTTTCTTTTTTGTAAAAATAAACAAGTGTTTGTATTAACACAAATTTTTACAATCTCATTGGTTTGGTAACCATCTGTGATTTTGTATTCATTCATTCAACATTCACTCACATTTTCCTGTTTCTTTATTTCACTCGTGTATACTAAATTATAATATCATAAGGAAGAGTATGTGTGTTTACTCTGGAAATATCTGTGATATTTTGTGTTTACAACATAGGAAATTACTCACAAAAAATAGCTTTAGCCTTTGAAGATTATTACAAGAACTTTTACACAGAGGAAAACACGCAGGCGCACGTACAAGAAAACTTTATGAAATTCACAAAACAACTCACAGAGGAACAGAAAGTAACACTAGATACTAAATTAACACTAACAGATATAACACAAGCGGTTCACGGAATGCAGAAGGGCAAATCGCCTGGCCATAATGGTATTACCGCTGAATTCTATCAGTTTTTCATTCCTCTTCTAGGTCCCCTTTTACTAGCAGTATTCTTTTAATCTTTCCCCAAACATGAACTTCCATCCAGTTTCAACACGTCTTACATCACTCTTATTCCGAAGGAGAACACCGACAAGACACTTTTAAAGAGTTACAGACCGATCTCGCTTTTAAACGTAGACTACAAGATTTTAACAAAGGCTTTGAAGAATAAATTGAAACCAGTAATGGCATCTCTCATTCATGAAGACCAGCAATGTAGTGTACAACACCGGAATATCCAGCAACACACACACTTCATACCTGACATCATCAACTACACACATCTGAAAAAGTGTCAGTCCTCAATTCTCTCTTTAGATCAAGAAAAAGCATTCGACAGAATATCTCACTCATACCTCCACAAAACTCTAACACTGCAACGTGGGAAATTATTTTCGGACATGGGTCAAAATTTTATATTTGAAACCGGAATGTCGGATTCTATTAAACCATACCCTAACCAATTCTTTCAGGTTGACTAGGTCAGTGAGACAGGGATGTCCCTTGTCCCCATTACTGTACGTTGTCGCTCTAGAGCCACTTCTAGAAAAGATACGACAGGACGACAATGTCAGGGGTACGTTCATACCAGGGAAGGGTGAACAAAAGCTGCGTGCTTATGCGGACGATACCATTTTCTTTCCGACAACTGAATAATCTGTAGGGATCATTTTGGAAACGTTCTCGTTTTTCGGCAAAGGGAGTGGGGAAAAATTAAACGTCCAAAAATCTACTATAATGGGCTTGGGCAAATGGAAAAATAAGGCGGATTTTCCATTTGACTTAACATCAAACAATCTTATAAAAGTGTACGGAATAGTCTTCCCATGTCAACCAAATCAGACACACAAAGACACATGGCAAAATCTAGAGAAGAAAATAACAGATATGTTACAGAGGTACAAATACAAAACAACTACCATATTTGGTAGAAGTACCATTGTTAATACATACATAATTCCAAAAATACTATAGCTGTGCACAGTCCTAGATCCCCCACGTCAGACTGTCACAAACATAAACAAAGAGATTAGACGCCTTGTGTGTGGCAGCATCATCTACAGTATCAAACATACTACACTCATGCAAGAAAAAAAAGATGGAGGTATCGCCCTCCAAGACATAACAACCAATATACAAGCACTTAGAATCAAACACGTAAGCGAAATCCTACAACACCCAGAAAAACACACTTTAGCACACTATTACATTATAATTAGGCTATCTTATGTAAAACCTATTAGGAATACATCCTCACATTACTTTGGCACTCTCCCAACATTTTACAAAACATGTATTTCAGCCATAAAGAACACGAAAAATTACTACACAAGAAAACACATACAATCTACAAGCATTTAGTTAAACTACAAGCAACTCCAGTACACCTCAGAATTAAAAGAAGACATAGATATTTCATAAAATATTATACCCAAATTTTCTCTAATATGACCCCAACAACAGAGAGAACAGCAACAATAACTAAACAAATATTACAGTGTCAGCTTTGTAGACGGAACGTCCAAGAATCAGAAGAGCACATCTATTACGAATGCAACACAATCATGCCAACAAGAAATCTCCTACAAAACATCCTAAACACTCAAACGAAACAAAGCAATCATGATAAATTCCGTTCCTTACTCCACACAAAGACAACCACACAAAGCTACTTGTTCTATTGGCAGAGTACAGATATCTTATATGGACATTAAGAAACAAAGCATTATACAATTACAGAACAACCAACAAAGAAATTGTACAACAACTTTATCAACAAAAAGTCTAAAACATTCTAACCTTAGCCCCACAAGCACAAATCCCATAAGAGTTTTGCCTGAAGACAGCATATATTACAGAAGAAGCAAATAACTTGTTTTAAACAAAGGATACCACAACTGTAAATTGTTCCCAAGTTTCATCTGCCCCAGCTTCTAATTTCCTTCGAATATGCTCTGAGACCAGTGATACAGTAGCCTGGTATTGGTGGCTCCTACTAAAAAAGAATGTTTCTCTACCGCTGTCATCCATTTCTTAAAATCTCTGGCTTGTCCACTGAATTTTTCAATGTCCGTACCTACCCCTTGTTGTTTTATTGCTATATTAAGCCTGCCTATTGCTCTACCCACTCCTCCTAATATTTGTGTCAATGAGACCTCATCCTGTGCCATTTTTGTGTCCCTGTTAAATACTCTTATAAGATCAATCAATGAAAACTATTGCACAATTACAATTTACAATATCATAATCAGCTATAATAAATACACTTTTTATGTAAGGATATACGTGAGTAGTGTCTTTCAAGATCCTCCCAAATGACGAGCCCAAGATTTACTTCTGTTCTCCCTCATTCTCGATCCTGGAAGACCTCTGGTTTCAATTATCTGGCTTCGCTTGTGTAATAGACAACTTCACCTGAAAAAGGGCACTTCGGTCTTCACCCGTGAAAGGGCACTTCGGTCTTCACCCGTAAAAGGGCACTTCGGTCTTCACCCGTAAAAGGGCACTTCTGACTTCTGTAAACGCCTCAAGCTCAACTTTGGTCAGATACGCACGACGATTCAAAATAGGCTATCCTCTTCAGCTGGTCGGCAACCATTATGCCCAATCGCCTCAGAGGAGCCCAGTGCAGCTGGATCGTATACTATGCAAAAATTCTTCATGACCAGAGCATTATCAGTTGACGTTTCTTTCATCCTTGAACAGTTGACAAAAATTAGGTGTGTATTTCTTCAGGCTCGAACAGGTGACAAAAAATTAGGTTTGTGTTTCTTCAGGCTCGAACAGTTGACAAAAAATTTGCCTGACCTTGAAATTGACTTTAAGCGGACCTCTAAAGTATCTTAATTTTGAGTTTCTACGCCATCTCTTCAGGTTAAGCGTGTATTTGAGAGCTACTTTGATGTCGTCTGTTCTGTAGTGGTTCTCAGATGTGCATCAATATAACGTGCAGTTTGGAATTTACTCCGTCAGGCCGCGGGCAACCCAAGTAAGAAATCCTGGTCACGGCACCATTTTAGACTGTATAACAGAGCGACAGCCTAAAGGAAACTGTAGGTAACCAAATATATGAAGGCAAACCACCGATGACTGTTGACGACTCGGTTTATTTGAAGGAATTACAGTATTATCAAAACGGATACATGGAGTATCAAAGCACACACATGTTGTTTGTTCGGCGGCTAAGCTGTATCTAAACCCTTGTTTATCCCTACGTCAACACGTGAGCGTCCCTAACTACTTGACTACCGTGCTCACGCGTGCACCATGTATTTATTTCCCTTTTTTCCACACCGTGCCACCTAACTAGACCCCGTATAACAGCTTACACTGTTATACACCACACAACTTGAAATTTGTGCTTTGTCGTTATAAAATCTTGCTATCCTAAAAACATCCACCCATAAAATGTTTTCTACATTATTTAGAGAGAGAAAGAGAGAGAGAGAGAGAGAGAGAGAGAGAGAGAGAGAGAGAGAGAGAGAGAGAGAGAGAGAGAGAGAGAGAGAGAGAGAGAGAGAGAAGAAAGAGAGAGAGAGAGTTGAATTGCATCACCAATTTTTTACGCTACACAATGTATATGTACAATTTTTTCCCTATTTCTTACAATTTTTGCGAGAATGCTCACGACCATCGTCAGTGTCTCAACTGTGTGTAAAGCAGGGGTGGCCAACAGGAGGCTCGCGGGACGCATGCGGCCCACCGGAAGTCATATTGCGGCCCGCGGAGCGGGAAACGACAATGCGATCGAAGCTGTAGCACGCTTGCTTGTTTCCTTAAAGTAACAAAAAAAAAAAAAAATTAGGTGCGTGGCCCGGCAGGAAATATTATTTCCGAAATTTGGCCCTGCTGAAAAGTTTGGCCACCCATGGTGTAAAGTGTGGGAGTGTTTTCTTATTAGTTTCAGTGATCATGTGAGGCATCATGTATGTGTCTAGATGTGAGGAAAGTGTGTGTGGGTGTGTATGTGAGGGATGTGTGGGGGTGTGGGGAATGTATGTGTGGAGGGGTTGTGTGTGGGGGAAGTGTGTGGGTTGATGCGTGATGTGTGGATGGGTGAAGGGATGAGTGGTCGGTGGGAGATGTATATGTGTTAGGGATGTGTGTGTGGGTGGGGATATTTGGGAGGATGGTTGGAAGCATGTGGGTGTTGGTTGGTTGGGGGTGTGGGTAGGGAATGTGTATTTGGTGTGGGTGAATGGGTGTGTGAGAGATGTGTGTGGGTTGGGGATGGGTGTGGGGGATGGGTATTGGAGGAAGATGCCGTAGTGTAGTGGCAATACGCTCGCCTGGGTATTGGAGGGAGCAGCAATAGTGTAGTTGTGAGACGCTCGCCTGGGTATTAGAGGGAGCAGCAATAATGTAGTTGTGAGACGCTCGCCAGCCTGCCTTGGTATTGAAGGGAGCTGCATTAGTGTAGTGGCAAGACGCTCTCCTATTTATTGGAGGGAGCAGCAATAGTTTAGTGGCAAGACGCTCGCCTGGGTATTGGAGGGAGCAGCAATAGTGTAGTGGTGAGACGCTCGCCTGGGCATTGGAGGAAGCTGCAGTAGTGTAGTGGTGAGACGCTCGCCTGGGTATTGGAGGGAGCAGCAAAAGTGTAGCGGTGAGACGCTCACCTGGGTATTGGGGGGACCAGCAATAGTGTAGTGGTGAGACGCTCACCTGGGTATTGGAGGGAGCAGCAATATTGTAGTGGTGAGACGCTTCCTGGGTATTGGAGGGAGCAGCAATAGTGTAGTGGTGAGACGCTCGCCAGCCCGCCTGAGTATTGGAGGGAGCTGCAGTATTGTAGTGGCAAGATGCTCGCCTGCCAGCCCTGTCAGAATGGGTTCACAACTGGACATACATTTTTGAATGGACCTGGACTTCCAGCTCCAACCAGCCTAAAATGTCTACTAGGAAATCTCTTGGCAAGTAGAGACGTCCGGTGTGATACTGACCACGTCACCCACCAAGTGCTGACAAGTCTATACAAATATATTTAACACTATATGCACAATGTGCTTTAATGTCTCCTTTACTTCCTACAGCTTACGCTGGGTGTTGTATTGGAGTCTGTTGACAATGATATATCTAACACTCCTGGGGAAACTATTATTATTTTATGCCTAATTCCTGGAAATATTACTATCTTAGACCTAATTCCAGTCCATATATACTGTGCTGAATCATTACCTGTCACTCCACCGGTGTGACGTTCCAGTACTGGTCTAACACACACTGCTGTTTTCTGAATAGGAAAGGGAAGGAGAGCTCAACGAGTCCCCCTGGAAATGATACCTGGGTATAGAGGAAAGCTTCTACACCAAACTTACCCCAGTAGAAGCAAGCACTTTCCAGAATTCATACCACTTGAAAAGTTAAAGTTCAGTTTCCCAAATAATTTACCAACCAAAGTCTATTATTTCTTTTACAAAGATATTTGTCTTCTGTTCTACAAAAAAAAAAAAAAAAAAAAAAAGGTTTGACGTTTGCTGTTTTATGTGATTTAAATAATATGGATCCCTTGCTCATAATTTGTTAACATCTATCGTGAAGTATAAATACACAAAAAATACCCGTGCAAAACAAAAGTGCACTAATATTCATACTTATTGTTTTAATGCATTCACTCTTCCTTTTATACGCTTTTTACTCAGTCATTCATCTTATGCATTGTTAAAAATGTTTCTTATATTTAAATAAAATAGGCACGTTTTGAATTTGACAAAAACGGGCTGATTTAGTTTTATCACTATAATAGTAGAACACCAATATCGTTTAGTTTTCTAATTGAGATACATTATATACAAGGTTGTCTGGTTGCGCTAGGCAATAGTAAGGGGGAAAAACTTCAATTTCTTAAATTAAGGTTGTGTAAATTTAGTTTAAGTGATGTTTAACTTAAAGAAATGTAATTCAACAAAATAAATAAATATGTTGCCAGCTGTGTTAGCTCCCTTATGTCTAACCTTTAGTACTTAATTAAATATTTAAGGAATTTATAAACGAACATGTGCTAGAATTTATGTACTTTATTATGTGAGAAAATAGTATAAATAATAGTTATAACAGATGTATTCTCACAAATTGTTGTTATTTAACCTTTAAATTCCTAACCAATGGATAAATTTATATCACTGTGCAACTTTGATAAAATAATCTCGACAATTCAATGTTATGTAACTAACTATTTAATATCTAACCTATGTACACCAATTATGTAGTCGTTCTAGATGACTGGCGCTGTTGTCTTGTCGTTGATCTGCTCGACTGCAAGGTCTGACGGTCTCGTTAGCAAGTCGGCTAAAATGTGCTTAGAACCTTTGACATGTTAAATGGTGAACGAATAATTCTGCAGAATGAGGGCCCATCGGTAAATTCTGTTATTTTTGTGTTGTCCTTTCTCGATCACCATCAATGGGGAATTATCACTTTCGATGAAGAAATGTGTCCCGGCAAGGTATTTAGATAATTTAGTAACAAAGTACACAACTGCGAGAGCCTCTAATTGAGACACACCATACCGTGATTCTGCTTGGCTTAGTTTCCTGCTGACGTAAACTATTGGATGGTATATGTTATCGTAGGCCTAGAGCAACACACCGGAAATTGTCGTGGCACTGGCGTCTATTCTAAGAGTATAAGAACGTTCTTTATTAGGGAGACGAAGGATAGGGATATTTGAGAGATAATATTTCAGGTGATACATTGCGTTCTTTAAAACAACACTCTGCACATCAATTTTTTTTATTTAGATCTTAAAAGATCTGAAAACACACTGGTGATTTGGGCTAAGTTCGTATGAATTTGTAATAATTCACCAGGCCTAAAAGGCTTCTAATTTGCATTTTGGTGGTAGGCATCGTGAGATTCAATATTTTGGTCACAATTTTATCATCAGTACTTAAGTGACCTTTGGATATCTTATGGCCTAGGAAATCAATTTCCTCAAATGCCAACTCGACGTTTGTTGGCTTCACAGTGAGCCCAATAATTTTTATCCTGTCGAAGACTTGTTTCAATGTCTGTATGTATGTGGTCCAGTCTTTCGTATTTATACATATGTCGTCTACGTATGTTTGTGTATTTGCTTACTCCATGTAATAGTAGCCTAGTGAGACGGACAAAAGTGGCGGGAGCATTGCGTAAGCCGAAAGGAAGAAAACGCCACTCATATAGACCAAGAGGTGTCGCAAAGGCTGTGAGATATATAGAATTTTCATGCATTGGAATTTGACAGTTGCCTTTGGTGAGATCTAATTTTGAAAATATGACTGATTCTGCCATATTGAGTATGAGATCGTCGCAAGAAGGAATAGGCTCTGCGTCTGTCTTTGTGATAGAGTTTAGCTTTCGATAGTCGACGCAGAGGTGGCAAGTAGAGTCTTTCTTCTTAACTAACACAATAGGAAATGAGTACTCTGATTGAGATTTCTGTATAATACAATGAGCTTCAAGACTGATAATTTCCTTGTCAAGATTGTCTCTTAATTAGAGGTATGGAGTACGGTCTGCATTTGATGGGTGTGTTGTCAGTGAGAATAATAGAATGGTGAATTCGGTCTGTTTTGCCAGGAATGTCTGAGAAGATGGTTTTTTAGTCTGTAAGTAATCATATAATCTGATGTCTCTGTTCGTCTGTTAGTTTGGGGCAAATGTGTATGCTGTCAATCGTTGTTGTATCGTTGACTGTCGGTACTGAAAGTTCGTTGTCGTCGTCGTCTGTCTGGCTGATTACAGTGGTTGCGGCGTAGTTCGTCATCTGTTTCTTGTGTCTGTCTACAGTAATATGGTTTCAAAATGTTGATATGAAATATCTTACATTTGTTATTTAGAGATATCTCATAATCCACATCAGATACTTTCCTTGGTATCTTAAATGTCCCTTGCCATGACGTTAACAATAAATCGCTCTTATCAGGTAAAAACAATAATACTTCTTGCTCAGGTTGTAACTGCAAGGTTTTGGCACGTCAATTGGCGTATTGCCGGTACATATAACCTTTCTGTTCCAAAGATGTTTTCGCTATCGCAAACGCTTTCATGATTTTATTGCGTGTGGTAGAAACCATATCATATGGTGATGATGGCAGTTGGTTATCTGTAGTTTTAGTTAACATTTCATTATAGATGTTAAGGGGTCCATGTGGGTTTGCCCTATAAATAAGTTCAAAAGGTGAGACGCCCGTGCTTGCTTGCGGGAATTCTCTGTAGACAAACAACACTGTTGGTGACAGAGTGTCCCAATCAGATGGTTTTTCTGCTGTTACCTTAGCCAACATATGCTTAAGATCTTCGTTGATCTTTTCTACGATCCCATTCGCCGCCGGTCGATATGGGCTCGTGAAGCATTGCTTAATTCCTAGTAATTTAGTAACAGCTTGCGTTGCAGGTGATATAAATTGTGTCCCTATGTCGGATAAGATGGTTCTTGGGAATCCGAAGCGGGAAAATAAATGAAAAAAAAAAAAAAAAAAAAAAAAAACTGCGACTACATCTTTGGAACTAATGTACTTCATTAGCACCGCTTCGGGCCACCGTAAACATAAATCCACTAGAGTTAATATGAATCTGTTACCTTTGTTTGAAGTGTGATTTAAAGGCCCAACTATGTCAACAGCGATGCATGCAAAAGGTCTAGAGGCTAATGTTGTTGATTGAACCTCTGCTGTGATATGTTTCCCTTTTTTAACAAGGTGTTGACAAATAGTAACCAATTGACAGTACTTTTATAATATCGGCACAAAATTTTGGCCAATAAAATTGGGAGAGAATTCTGGCGCTTGTCTTTTCGTAAGCCATGTGGCCAGCGAACGGCGAATCGTGTACAATTCGTAACGCTGCGTCGCGGTATTTAGTTGGTAACACAGTTTGCTGAATCTCATGGTTATCTCTCTTATATATTCTCGTAAGTATACCGTTCTTCAAAATAAAACACCATGAATTATTTTTAACTTGCGTTGGTTTTTCCCCTATGAGTCTAAAATAGGGTGATAATGTTATGTCGGCGCGTTGCGCCTGTTTAAACTCTTCTGTGGTCTTACTGTTCACAGTACTATTTGGTGAAATGATCTGCAACGTTTAATTTTTCTGGTCGTCGCGTTCTTTGGCAGTTACGGACCTGGTCGTTACTCAAGTGGATTTCTTCTCAGGCTTTGATTTCACTAGCGGTACACTCTTTTACATCAGGTAAGCAACCAATAATTAGATCTGTACAAGGATTGTCTAAGACCGCCCACGTAAACTTGCCTGATAAGAAAGGTGTACAAATGCGAGCGATAGCTAGTGGATACTTCTCCACATTGCCAGAAAATGTTCGGCAATTTACAAATTCGCCTGTATAGTTTTCTGCGTTAGCAATCTCTTTCCTTAATCCAATTAAAGTACTCCCAGAATCGATCAAAATGTGAAAAGGTGTGTTATTAACTATACCATTGTGGAAGACTAATTTTCCTCTGGAGGAAATTACTGCATTCGCGTTTTCCCCTGACAACGGGACTGTGTGGCCGCATTCTAATACACCACCCATAAAACTTATGACATGTTTGACATTTATCATAATTTAGAATATCAATTGCTGAAAGAGCATTATCTTCCATTCTTTCCATTCCTTCGCATTCACTATCGCTTTCATCAGACAATGAATCAACAAGCACTGCATTCACACTCTTTAATCTCTGGCGACCTGGACACTTGGCATTATAGTGGCCCCAAGATTTGCAAAAACGAAACATTTTACAGCACGCCGGTAGTGTTCTCTCTTACTTTGTTGTTTCTTCACCATCATATCCAAGATATTCTAAGAACCTGTTATAAGCGGTTTCTAAGAATATCTTGGAAACAGAAAAGAACAAACGCATCCATACGTCAAGAGCTTAATATTGACGAAGGTTGGCTACCAAAGATGCTAATACAGAAAAAAATTGAAATATACTGGACACATGAAACGTCATGAAGGTTTGGAAAGAACAATCATGTAAAGGTATATGCCCGGAAGAGAGGAAGAGGAAGTCCAAAGAGAAGATGGGTGCAGGATGTGGCAGTTGATCTCCAGATGGGTGTATCGGATGCAGGACATCTTGCTTATGATAGAGAAGTTTTCAAGACAGTTATTATGGGAGCGAAGTTCTACAAAGGACATGCTACTGAATGAAGGAATTGCTTTGTCAGCTCAAGTCCATTGCTTTGTCACATAATTTTAAAGGCGCCATTTTTATTTCTTATATTATTTAAAAGGCACCCTTTGTTCATTCATCTTTCCCATTTTCTAATTATAGATTTTTAGCTTGTTGCCATTTATATTAAACCAAACACCTCAGCTTTCTATTTTAACTTTCGTGTAACTATTTTAGTTATAATTATATTTCCCTTTCTATGCTCACATGTTAATTCTACTAGCACTAAATAATCGATGTCTCGTTTTTCTACCATGCTCAGAGAACTATATTCAGAAATATTATTTACTGTGGAACTCTTCAGGTTATTGAAATAACAATACCCGGAAAGGTTAATCCGGTCAACAAATGCCTGAAGAAGTCGGATGTGTCGGCTGAAAGTCGCAAATATCGCAGCTCTGATGTAAACAAGCACAACGCAATTACATCCAAAACAAACATTCCGAACGAACGAAGAAGAAGAAGAAATAGCACCTGAAATAAAATCGTGGATATTGATTGGCACTCACAGAAGTAAAGGAAATTAACTTGTGGTGGCACAGTGGATAGTATCTGTAGGACAATGTTAGCCTAGCTGTCCCACTTAAAACAGTATATTAACATTTCAAATTCTACTACTCATGACTAGGCACAGCAAATACAGACTGACTAGGGTCAGGCATTCTAGGGTGTTAGGTACTTCAGTTTCAACATATTTCAACCAAGTGGGAAACTAGAGAATGGAGATGACGACTCCTATCCGTCTCAAATAGTTCAAAGGGACAGAATTAGCTTTATGCATGGTCTATAGTAAGAATCATGGCCTCTTAAAGTCTCAGATAGTTAAAGGGCACACAATCAGTGTGTTGTGTAAGGGACATTAATGCTAACTTGTCAAAAACCAAATTTTCTGTTTACAGGAAAATGGTGCTTTCTTAAGTGCGTCAGAAAAATTAATAACATAGAAAACAAAGAAGTTTCATCACCTTTGGCTGAAAATTGTGGCATCCAACAACGTGGGTGGCTCTCAGAAAGTCAATGTAATGGATATATTCAACAAGAATGTTGGTTCTTCCAACACACACAAATCACTTATGGGGTCTTTCAACAAAACAAACTACTTCTTACCTAGTTTTCACACAACAGTCTTACATCAACTCTCCTGCTTAATCTTTCCACAACACATAACACTCCTTGTTTAACTTTCATCAATAAACACCATTAATATGAAAGTATCTCTAATTCAAGGCATTAGTGATGGAATGTTCTTGTTTGTGTTGCAATAACAACATATAAATGTAAACATGACAAAAAACACCAAAAAGTACAAGTCCATTAAGATTATTAACTGACTGTGCTATGCGGTGGTAACAAAATGTAAAAATACAGAATAGGACATCCTGTTCTATCTTCTGCTGCACTTGCTTCATTTCGTCGAGGATGCGCTGAACGGCCGTTATATATGTTTCTTGCTTCTTGTGTTTTTCCTCCTCCCTGCTTGATAGCCTTTCTTCTGTCTCAGCCTGTATAGCAGCCATTCGTGCGACATCCTGCTCAATCTTCTGCTGAACTTTCGTTTCGTCCAGGATGCGCTGAGCGGCTGTTATCTGTGTTTTTTGCGTTTTGTCTTTTTCTTCCTCCATGCTGGTGAACTTTGATGGCAGGTCCTTCAGATGGCCTTCCAGTTGTGCGTTGTCACTTTTGGTGAGTCGATTGGTGGCCTTGTACTGCCTCCTAGCTTCTTTATAGGGCAGGTTAGTCTTGATGGCGATCTTCATAGCTTCCTTGCTGTCTTGGTGGCAGGGGCAGCCGAGGTACCTGGCACCGTGGTTGCCGAGGCAGTTAGCGCATTTTTCTTAGGCTTCCTGAAATCCTTGTCGATCTTTGCATGCTGGCACTGACTATATGGATGAGGTCCAAAGCAATATCTGCAAAACTTCAACCTCACTCTTGCAGGTGGCACGGGTGTGCCAAAACTTCTGGCACTTAGAGCACTGCAGCACTATCGGTATGTAGTGCTCTGGAGCTTGGTCTCTCTTGTCCCATCCGATGTATTGAGGGATCACTCGGTCCTCCGATGTTACTATGACGACTGTGGAGGGAATGTTGTTCTTTCCGATGATCCTCTCGGCACTGGTGATCTTGAGTTTCTTGTTCTCCCTTGTCAGCATCTCCCTGTTTTGGCGGTTGGTGTGATGGGTCTTGAATCGTTTAATGACCCATCGTTTCATCATGCTGTGTCGGGCGTCTTCCAATACTATTTCTGTGTATAGGTTGAAGAGTCTTGGGGACAGTACACATTCCTGCCGTACTCCTCTTGTTATCTCTATAGGTGACGAATAGTTAGTCAATCAATCATGTGCCATGTCGGAAAGCGTGGGCGGTCATGACTCGCCATTTCACTCGATTACCAGAGTCGTGGATCAGCTCAGTGTTCCTGTCTCGTCCATGCCATGTGGCCAAGCCATCCAGGTATTTTCCTCTCGGTCTTCCTCTTGGTCTGTTCTCTTCGATTTTGCCAGTTGTCACTAAGTTCTCCATTCCACTTCTTCTCATAACATGTCCAAAATATTTTGACTGTCTACGTCTAATTTCTCTAATCAATTTACGATTTTCATTTGTCATTGGTTTTTCTATCTGTCCATGATACTCTTTGCATTTTCTTCAGAAACCACATTTCTGTAGCCATCAGATGCTTTTCAGCTTGACTGCACATTGTCCAAGTTTCACATCCATACAAAAGAACAAGCTCTATGTATCCCCTCAACACTCTCTTTCTCGTTTCAATTGATATCTTTTTATTGGTCAAAATGTTTTTCATCTTGCTAAAGGCTACTTTCGCCATGGCGATTCTTGTTCTAATCTCTTTAAGGCATCTCCCATCAGATGGTATGACTGTTCCGAGATAATAAAATCATTTTGGGAACACTAAAAAGCCGAATTTGAACTGAAGCGAGGGAGTAAAGCAGTCTTAGTACGTTAATTCCCAATATTCACGTAATTTAACTCCCTTTAATATGATTTAGTTGAAGTGAGTGACACGTGCAGGCAATACTCAATGCGTTAAAAGATTGTTTAAACAAGAATGGGCTTGAGTTGCAAAGACTTGTTGCACTCGGCACTGACAATGCATCTGTCATGACAGGTGTAAACAATGGAGTATATACAACATTAAAATCCGAAGCTCCTCAGCTGGTACTAGTTAGGTGTGTATGTCATTCCCTTCAGCTGGCAGTGCCACATTTTTGTAAAACAATTGGCACTCAATGGGTGATGTGGTCAATAGCGCACACTTCGCCTTTACTTTCCAGAACATTTCATGGTGCTTAGTTTCGGCTGAATCAACCCGGGAGCAATAGTGGGGACTCAATTACATGATCTACTGGCTAGCCATTCGCTATTGCGCTCTCGACGGCCTGTGCACTTGGTAAGCGAAATTTAAGGGGAAACAAATACTTGTCTTTCACGGGAACATAATATTCATTTTATTGTTTGCAAGGGACATAACTCGCCAACGTTTTTCTAAAGAAGCAATTAGTTTCATTAATTGTTAAAAGTTTAATATATGACACCAACTATTTACAGTTAACACAATAATTTGACATCCTAGAGTTTGAAATACTTTTACTGCTAAAACTGAATAAAATGTACTTGCTAGTGTAATATATACAATGTTTTAACACTGCATGCTCCGTGCACGATGTTAACAACTGTCCCCCAATGGACGCCCTGACATTGTTGCTCTGGTTTCTCTTCACAACGTATGAATCTTTCGTATACGTTGTCCATTACGCCCATGTGGATAACAAGCTACATCACGTCTCTACCTTGTTTGATTCATTTTTTCTGTAGGTGAATTCAACGCACACAATATTATCTAAACGTAAATTATTTAAACAGTTTTTGACTGGCCTGAATGCCTGGTATAAGCACGTACTTCCCTTCTGTGGTATACAAAAAAGAAGAGAAATGTCAGGAACAGAACTGCGAAATGTTCTCCACTTTGACTGACCTTACCAAGGCTTTTGATACAGTCAGCAGAGAAGGACTGTGGACGATTATGGCAAAATATGGCTGTCCACGAAAGTTTATCCAAATAGTGCGGCTATTTCATGATGGTATGCAGGCAAGAGTACAGGAAAATGGTGAACTGTCTGAGCCCTTTCCTGTCACCAATGGAGTGAAGCAAGGATGTGTCCTGGCACCAACACTGTTCAGCCTCATGTTTTCAGCCATGTTGATGAATGCCTTCAAGAACGACAACATTGGAATAGACATCAACTACCGTATGGATGGAAAGTTATTCAATCTCAGAAGGCTGAAAGCTAAAACCAAAATTAACAGCGACACCGTCAGAGAGCTCCTATTTGCTGATGATTGCGCTCTATACGCCAACTCAGAGGCGGAAATGCAACATAATGTTACAGCTTTCTCACATGCCTGTGCGAACTTTGGGCTCAATATCAACTTGGAGAAGACTATAGATATGTACCAGCCAGCCCCAGGGAATAATCACACTGTGCCGAATATCAAAGTGAATGGTCATAGACTAAATGTTGTGGACAAATTCACCTATCTTGGCAGCACTGTGTCACAAGCTGCCACAATTGATGACGAAGTGAATGCAATAATCTCCAAGGCCAGTGCGGCCTTTGGCAGACTGTACAAGAATGTATGGGACAGAACTGGAATAAGCCTGCAAACAAAGCTAAAAGTCTACAAAGCAGTTGTGTTATCCACACTGATATATGCTTGTGAAACCTGGACTGTTTATCAGCGACACGCTAGGAAATTAAACCAATTCCACACAGTCTGCCTAAGGAAGCTACTGAAGATTAAATGGCAAGACAAGATCCCAGACACTGAAGTCCTAGAAAGAGCGTCCATGCCCAGTATCCACACTCTACTGATGAAGAATTAGATTCGCTGGGCTGGTCACTTGACTCGCATGCCAGATCACAGGCTCCCTAAACGAAATTTTTTACAGCGAACTGCGTTGTGATAAACGCTCCCAAAGTGGCCAGAGGAAACGCTTTACAGTCACTCTTAAAATCTCTCTGAATGCTTTTGGAATTCATCATGAAACCTGGGAGACTGCAGCCAGAGACCGAAATTCATGGCGTGCATCATTACACAAGGGTGCAGTCATGTGTGAGGCAACCAGGACTGCAAGAGCTGTAAAGAAAAGGCAGGACAGAAAAACCACTGCAGGAAATCCTCCTCCAGAAACGTCAAGCATTCTTTGTCCACATTGTCAAAGAACATTTCGAGCCAAAATAGGCCTTATCAGCCATCTTAGATCTCACGGCTCCATACTTTCAACCCCACTGGATGAAATGAATGGTCATCATCATTCTTGATGGACAAACAACATATAAAAAAGAAAAACAGTGATATTGATTTTGTGGAAGTGATTACGATTGTTTTCACCATGCATAGATCTAGATTGCTTCTTTTACGGATTATTCAAAAATATCAGTGATATTAATTTTGTGGAAGTGACGTCGATAGTTTTAACCACGTGTAGGTAAATCTTAACCAAGCGGTGAACTAGGGTATGCCTACCAAGCATGTGAAGACAGGATTCGGCAGACTGCGCGGAAGAAATCATTACTGATTCAACGGGCAAGACGGCGTTTTCCAGCAAAGTGTTGTGGAACGTAATGAACACGGCAAGGCACGTAGAGCGCCCTGGACATCCACTGCACATGTATTCGTCTCCTGTCGTCTCGACTTGTCTTGCCACTGGATTCAGATGGACTCAGACGAGAGAGTGAGGTCGACGAATTGCGCAACTCTTCCTCACTTTAATCCAATTTATCGCGCAAGTCATTCTTCATCCAACGTCATATATCACCTACCAACCATAGTGGAAGTAAACAAAGCCATTCAGCAACTCTCCAGCGGCAAGGCACCTTGTCCTGACTCCATCCGAGCAGAGATATACAAGGCAGGTGGGCCGGTCCTAAAAGAGCAGCTTCACCAAGTCTTTACAAACATATGGGTGAACGAGACCATGCCACAAGATTTCAAGGACGCGTCAATAGTCCACCTTTACAAACGTAAAGGAAACCGCCAATCCTGTGACAACTACTGAGGCATCTCCTTGCTTTCAATTGCAGGGAAGATACTCGCCAGAAATCTTCTCAATCGCCTCACGGCCCATCTCGATCAAGGTCTTCTTCCTGAGAGTCAATGTTGCTTCAGAAAAGAACGAGGAACTGTTGACATGATTTTCGCTGCAAGGCAGCTGCAAGAGAAATGTCAGGAACAGAACTGTGAAATGATCTCCACTTTCATTGTCCTTACCAAGGCATTTGATACAGTCAGCAGAGAAGGTCTGTGGAAGATTATGGCAAAATATGGCTGTCCACGAAAGTTTGTCCAAATAGTGCGGCTATTTCATGATGGTATGCAGGCAAGAGTACAGGAAAATGGTGAACTGTCTGAACCCCTTCCTGTCACCAATGGAGTGAAGCAAGGATGTGTCCTGGCACCAACACTGTTCAGCCTCATGTTTTCAGCCATGTTGATGAATGCCTTCGAGAACAACGACATTGGAATAGACATCAACTACCGTATGGATGGAAAGTTATTCAATCTCAGAAGGCTGAAAGCTAAAACAAAGATAAACAGCGACACCGTCAGAGAGCTCCTGTTTGCTGATGATTGCGCTCTATATGCCAACTCAGAGGCAGGACATGCAACATAATGTTTCAGCTTTCTCACATGCCTGTGCCAACTTTGGGCTCAATATCAACTTGGAGAAGACTGTAGTTATGTACCAGCCAGCTCCAGGGATTAATCACACTGTGCCGAATATCAAAGTGAATGGTCATAGACTGAGTGTTGTGGACAAATTCACCTATCTTGGCAGCACTGTGTCACAAGCTGCCACAATCGATGACGATGTGAATGCGAGAATCTCTAATGCCAGTGCGGCCTTTGGCAGACTGTACGAAAATGTATGGGACAGAGTTGGAATAAGCCTGCAAACAAAGCTAAAAGTCTACAAAACAGTTGTATTATTCACACTGCTATATGCTTGTGAAACCTGGACTGTTTATCAGCGACACGCTAGGAAATTAAACCACCTCCACACAGTCTGCCTTAGGAAGCTACTGAAGAATAAATGTAAAAAAAGAAAAAATGGCAAGACAAGATCCCAGACACTGAAGTCCTAGAAAGAGCATCCATGCCCAGTATCCACACTCTACTAATGAAAAATCAGATTCGCTGGGCTGGTCACTTGACTCGCATGCCAGATCACAAGCTCCCTAAACGAAAGTTTTACAGCACAGCGAACTGCGTTGTGATAAACGCTCCCAAGGTGGCCAGAGGAAACGCTTTACAGACACTCTTAAAATCTCTCTGAATGCTTTTGGAATTCATCATGAAACCTGGGAGACTGCAGCCAGAGACCGAAATTCGTGGCGTGCATCATTACACAAGGGTGCAGTCATGTGTGAGGCAACCAGGACTGCAAGAGCTGTAAAGAAAAGGCAGGACAGAAAAACCACTGCAGGAAATCCTCCTCCAGAAACGTCAAGCATTCTTTGTCCACATTGTCAAAGAACATTTCGAGCCAAAATAGGCCTTATCAGCCATCTTAGAACCCACGGCTCCATACTTTCAACCCCACTGGATGAAATGAATGGTCATCATCATTCTTGATGGACAAACAACATATAAAAAAGAAAAACAGTGATATTGATTTTGTGGAAGTGATTCGATTGTTTTCACCATGCAAAGATCTAGATTGCTTCTTTTACGGATTATTCAAAAATATCAGTGATATTAATTTTGTGGAAGTGACATCGATAGTTTTAACCACATGTAGGTAAATCTAAACCAAGCGGTGAACTAGGGTATGCCTACCAAGCATGTGAAGACAGGATTCGGCAGACTGCGCGGAAGAAATCATTCCTGATTCAATGGGCAAGACAGCGTTTTCCTGCAAAGCGTTGTGGAACGTAATGAACACGGCTAGGCACGTAGAGCGCCCTGGACATCCACTGCACCTGTATTCGTCTCCTGTCGTCTCGACTTGTCTTGCCACTGGCTTCAGATGGACTCAGACGAGACAGTGAGGTGGACAAATTGCGCAACTCTTCCTCACTTTAATCCAATTTATCGCGCAAGTCATTCTTCATCCAACGTCATATATCACCTACCAACCATAGTGGAAGTAAACAAAGCCATCCAGCAACTCTCCAGCGGCAAGGCACCTGGTCCTGACTCCATCCCAGCAGAGATATACAAGGCAGGTGGGCCGGTCCTAAAAGAGCAGCCTCACCAAATCTTTACAAACATATGGGTGAACGAGACCATGCCTCAAGATTTCAAGGACGCGTCAATAGTCCACCTTTGCAAACGTAAAGGAAACCGCCAATCCTGTGACAACTACCGAGGCATCTCCTTGCTTTCAATTGCAGGGAAGATACTCGCCAGAAATCTTCTCAATCGCCTCACGGCCCATCTCGATCAAGGTGTTCTTCCTGAGAGTCAATGTTGCTTCAGAAAAGAACGAGGAACTGTTGACATGATTTTCGCTGCAAGGCAGCTGCAAGAGAAATGTTAGGAACAAAACTGTGAAATGTTCTCCACTTTCATTGACATTACCAAGGCCTTTGATACAGTCAGCAGAGAAGGTCTGTGGAAGATTATGGCAAAATATGGCTGTCCACGAAAATTTGTCCAAATAGTGCGGCTATTTCATGATGGTATGCAGGCAAGAGTACAGGAAAATGGTGAACTGTCTGAACCCTTTCCTGTCACCAATGGAGTGAAGCAAGGATGTGTCCTGGCACCAACACTGTTCAGCATCATGTTTTCAGCCATGTTGATGAATGCCTTCGAGAACGACGACATTGGAATAGACATCAACTACCGTATGGATGGAAAGTTATTCAATCTCAGAAAGCTGAAAGCTAAAACAAAAATAAACAGCGACACCATCAGAGAGCTCCTGTTTGCTGATGATCGCGCTCTATATGCCACCTCAGAGGCAGACATGCAACACAATGTTTCAGCTTTCTCACATGCCTGTGCCAACTTTGGGCTCAATATCAACTTGGAGAAGACTTTAGTTATGTACCACCCAGCTCCAGGGATTAATCACACTGTGCCGAATATCAAAGTGAATGATCATAGACTAAGTGTTGTGGACAAATTCACCTATCTTAGCAGCACTGTGTAACAAGCTGCCACAATCGATGACTATGTGAATGCGAGAATCTCTAATGCCAGTGCGGCCTTTGGCAGACTGTACAAAAATGTATGGGACAGAGTTGGAATAAGCCTGCAAACAAAGCTAAAAGTCTACAAAACAGTTGTATTATTCACACTGCTATATGCTTGTGAAACCTGGACTGTTTATCAGCGACACGCTAGGAAATTAAACCACCTCCACACAGTCTGCCTTAGGAAGCTACTGAAGAATAAATGTAAAAAAAAGAAAAAATGGCAAGACAAGATCCCAGACACTGAAGTCCTAGAAAGAGCATCCATGCCCAGTATCCACACTCTACTAATGAAAAATCAGATTCGCTGGGCTGGTCACTTGACTCGCATGCCAGATCACAGGCTCCATAAACGAATTTTTGACGGCGAGTTGCTTTGTGGTAAACGCTCCCAAGGCGGCCATAGGAAACGCTTTAAAGACACTCTGAAAATCTCACTGAATGCTTTTGGAATTCAACATGACACCTGGGAGACTGCAGCCAGAGACCGAAATTCGTGGCGTGCATCATTACGCAAGGGTGCAGTCACGTGTGAGGCGACCAAGACTGCAAGAGCTGTGTAGAAAAGGCAGGGACAGAAAAACCACTGCAGGAAAATCCTCCTCCAGAAACGTCAAGCATTTTTTGTCCACATTGTCAAAGAACATTTCGAGCCAAAATAGGTCTTATCAGCCATCTTAGAACTCACGGCTCCACACTTTCAACCCCACTGGATGAAATGAATGGTCATCATCATTCTTGATGGACAAACAACAACAACAACAGGTAAATCTGGATTAAAGATTTCCTCTGTCACGAACTATTCAAACATATCAGTGTTATTACTTTTGTGTAAGTGATTTCGATTGTTTTTACCACGTGTGTACCTGTGTTAAAGATTTACTCTGTCACGGATTATCGAAGATGGAAAACCAAATTGTAAAACGTGTCAAAGTCAACACGAGAGAAGGTTTTGAGAGAGGAGAGTTCCATCAAACAAACACACTTGTGTTTTCAATATCAGGACCTCATGTATTCCGGTTCAGCTACTCGCTGATGACGAGCGTCTTGATGGGGCCTTGCGGGATCGGTAGGGAAGGGATAAAATCCATCAACCTGTTTGAGGACCCTAAAAGATGGTACGCTACGCTGACACCGGACGCAAAGGCGACTCATTATGAACGGCTTCAAGGGATGAAGAATGAACTGAAGGACCCTAAATTAACTATTGTCAGAATCTCCAACGCCATCGCCTGGAGACGACGGACAAGCACGACGTGAACCCGAATGACAGCTACGATGCAGTTGAGGTCCAGTGATTAGCGTGACGCACGACGCGCACGTGGACTAACAACCAAGGGCTAACTCGAAACATCGAGTTGAGAACAGACTGCCTAGGACTTCGAGACTGGACGGACATGGAAGTGCTGAGTGTATTGATGAATTATCCGATACTTGATGTGAGCGAGCTTGTATGCTTTGTAGATACTGTGTAGAGACTGAGTGTGTGTTTGTTTCCATGCATTGATGAACTTATATATTGCATGTATGTATTGATAAATGGCATTGCCGCTAATTGTGAGCGCAGCATTATGTGAATGCCGTTTAGGAGTGTGATTAAAGTGTTTCAGTTATATTGCCGCGTGTCTGAGTACAGTTAATCGTTATGTATGATTGTTTCACTTCCTGTTAGTGAACACGAGCCACTGTGATTAGAAAGCAAGACTCTGACAGGCAGTGAACGTGGGGAATCTCGTCCGGCTTTGAACATTGAGATCTTGTCAGTTGAAAAATGAGCGAAAGATGGAAGATAGCGTGCTAAGGTAGTGATTGAATGACCGGCTTTGAACGAATTATATTTGTAAGCCAGTGAAGAAATATACATGGAGAATCTCATTTGAACGTTGAATGAATCACGCTTGTAAGTAAGTCAGTGAACAGTGAGAAATAAGTGAAATACGTGAGTGTTAAAGAGAATTATGAGCGAACAAGAAAGCAGTGATTTCAAGTTGTACTAAATGTACATCAATCTGATAACGGACGACGAGACGACAATACATTCATACTTGACTGCATACAAACCTAAAAACACTTAGTTGACAACGCATACACCACAATTTCAAACATATACTAATATTTTTCTCTCCAAAGTAAACAGGTTTTTTCAACTATAATTGTAGAAGTACTAAATTGATCTTCTCAGCTGTAAAAGACCAAGCATCCCTTCTCTGGTGCAGTTACCAACAGACTTCCAAAGCTCCGAACACCATCGACACATAAGTATTTTTTGCCTTATATACTTTTGTAGGGGGTCAGGCCTTATCTGAAAATGTTTTTGTTCAACTATTGTGTATTGTATATGTACTGTATTTGATTGTACATGATAATTATTTGTTATAAGACCAGTGTTACAAAATTGTAAAACTACCATGGCTACGTTGCACGATTTTATTGAGTCGGGCTTAAAATTAAATCTAATCGGAGACGAGTTGTCAAAGTGGAGTGAGGCAAAATATGCAGAACATGTCAAATTAGAAGAAAAAGCTAGAGAAAGGGAGGAAAGAGCGGCTGAAAGGGAACTTAAAAAGGCTGAGTTACCTTTCTGGGCTACAAAATTTGTAATGGATATGTTACCACAGATGACAATATTGGTTCTAGAATTCTAAAATTGT
This sequence comes from Cepaea nemoralis, assembly GCA_014155875.1. Taxonomy (NCBI): domain Eukaryota; kingdom Metazoa; phylum Mollusca; class Gastropoda; order Stylommatophora; family Helicidae; genus Cepaea; species Cepaea nemoralis. The sequence continues at coordinate 447,846 of JACEFZ010024807.1, forward strand.
CACTTCCTACGACCAAAAAGGAAGTCAGAAGCATATTAGGATTGTTGAATTATTACAGAAGATTCATACCTAACTTTTCTGATTTGATAGAAATGTTTACAAATTTGTTACCAAAGAACCAACCCAATAAAATTGTAAACAGAGAGGGCCTGAGACCTGTCATTACAAAATTATTGTCATATTTTTCATCCAATCCCATATTGAAATTGCCAAATTTGACCATTCCTTTCAGATTGAGAACTGACGCGAGCACAATAGGTATAGCGGGCGTTTTGTTACAAGCCTATGATGACATCTTACATCCAATTTATTATGTAAGCCGCAAGTTGTCACCAAGAGAACGCAGATGGTCGACACCAGAATTGGAAGGCCTTGCATTAATTTATTCTATTTCTAAATTATCCAAGTATTTACTAGGTCAACATTTCATCGTTGAGACAGATAACAATCCATTAACTGCCATAACGAAAGGAACACCGACGAATCACAGGATCGCCATATGGGCCTAATTACTGCAAAACTACAGCTTCGAGATACGACACATCAGCGGCACACACAATACCATTGCAGTCCTACTCTCAAGATGACCTCTCGACACGTCCAACGACAGTTTAACGATGCCTGAGCGCAGCGATTAATGCTGTTACCTATGGCGCTCAGACAAGTATCACATTCCAGCGCACAATATTCATTGATACAAAGAACGCTGTGAAAAATTACTTCCTGTGATATGGACCAAGTCCTATTTATTTATTCGAAATACATTTTTAACTAGCGAATGTGCCGAGTAAATGGACAACGAGATTGTGAAAGGACAGTGATTATAAACTGTTATTATTATCATCAGTTTACGAACAGTGTTAAAAGAACAGTACTACACAGTTGTATGAACTTATCAGATTCCACCTTTTGGTAACATCCGTAGTACCAACGCTTATGTATACAAGTGAAATAAGCGCAGTAAGTTGTTCGAACATTTTAACTTTGTAATAGACTGTGTGAAATAGACGACATCTAGAACAGTTTAATCCAAACCATCTTCAACAGTGTAATCCAGCGTGTACTTATAAGAACAGTTTAATCCAAAACATCCGGAACAGTGTAATCCAGCGAGTACTTATAAGAACAGTGTGTATTGTTACACGTGTGAACACATTAATTGTGTACTTCCGCTTCCGTGGTTAATTATTTTCTAAATTTATCAAAATTAGCAGACTATACCAAAATATTCATGAGCGAATTACCGATTGAGTGATTTTTGTGACACTAACATTTACACATGATCAATAGAATGAAAGGATTTATATGTTTGTGATCTAAGAATCATTGATTGATTAATTTTTTTTTCTCAATGGTGCCAAGTATGTCACTATTGATAATAAATATCAAACTATGACGCTTAGAATAGAAATAGCAAATGTACTTTATTTTTTTGTTGTTGAAAGAATTGGAAAATTACTTCCCATAACGTTTAAAGATTGTACCTAAAGGGAAACATTCTGACATATGGAAAATGTGAGCATGCATATATTGTCGTTTTCATAGCAGCCATAATAACTACAGGTCACCAGCTAACTTCAACTATGCGTGGAATATAGTTACCAAGGTTGTTGGACCAGTATTAAGTTATCCGACCATATCGGTGGGTTTCTAATTCTGTAATCATCTCATAAGGGAGATGATTTACGGCCTAACATGTTCTTTTTGTCATTTTTTAAAATTTTGTTGGGAGGTAGGGCGTTGCTTGAAAGATAGCGTTAGTCGCTGTTAACTACCGGTCTGGCTGAAGTCAATTCGCAGCCAAAGTACAAATCCAACTAGGGGACAGTACTTGGGACTGAGTGGTCTCATGGCAGCACGTAAAGAAATATTTATCATGCATCATTACCATATGATTGTCAATGTATGAACAGACAAGAAAGTCTAACAGACTAAACACTTAGTCGATTCTGACTTATAAATTAATTATTAATTTAAACCAGGTATAAACACCCATGATGGAAGGTTATCCCTTTCATAAGAGGGGGCGGCGGAGAGTATCAGAATCTCCATCGCCATAGCCTGGAGACGACGGACAAGCACGACGTGAACCCAACTGACAGCTACGACGCAGTTGAGGTCCAGTGATTAGCGTGACGCACGACGCGCACGTGGACTAACAGCCAAGGGCTAACTCGAAACATCGAGTTGAGAACAGACTGCCTAGGACTGCGAGACTGGACGGACATGGGAGAAAGTGCTGAGTGTATTGATGAATTATCCGATGCTTGATGTGAGCGAGCTTGTATGCTTTGTAGATACTGTGAAGAGACTGAGTGTGTGTTTGTTTCCATGCATTGATGAACTTATATATTGCATGTATGTATTGATAAATGGCATTGTCGCTAATTGTGAGCGCAGCATTATGTGAATGCCGTTTAGGAGTGTGATTAAAGTGTTTCAGTTATATTGCCGCGTGTCTGAGTACAGTCATTCGTTATGTATGATTGTTTCACTCCCTGTTAGTGAACACGAGCCACTGTGAATAGAAAGCAAGACTCTGACAACTATTGTACCTGAAAACGTAGAGAAGGAAAAGACCAAGGCTATGATTCACCGGATGCCTACAACCGCAAAGGTTGAGACAGTGAAGCAAATAGCCGCGGATATTTCGGGAGACATAAATGCGGAAGTGCATAAACTTAAAAACAGCACGGACAAGTGGTTACTGCTGTGCAACACGAAAGAGCCTTTACCACATTACGTGGACATGGAGTTGGACGGGGTAAAAGATAAGCTACACCGTCTCTTCATCACAGTTCCGGGGCACCGTACGGCGTGTACAGTCTGTGGGGAGGACTCCCACTGGAGTAATAAATGTCCGACCAAAGTACAAATCAAGAAGGGACCTAGACTGGCACAAAGAGTCACCTCGAACTCCCAGACAGATCAACATAGTAAGGAGGATGAAGACGTTTCCAGCTGGTCAGTCGGAAAAGGGGACGCTCAACCAAGAGCCTGTCTGACGGTGAGAGCTCGATACCTCCAGTCCGCCCCCCCCCAAACACTTGTTACCACGCTGCTGTCCCTCAACAACCAGGACTACCCTACACCGTCTGAAGCGCAAAGGGCAAATAAAAAGATATGTACTGAAAAGCGGAAGACAAATCGACCGGCTCAGAACAAAGCAACAGAGGACCTCAGACAGATTTGAACCAGCCCCTCGTTAACACGTGGACCACAGCGATTCTGTCACGCACAAAACAGGTCCTCTCTATAGATGAATGAAGCTCTATAGTGATGACTCGACTCGGCAAATATTGAATCAATATTGTAAATACGCCAGTATTATTTCCAGTATTGAGGAAAAAGCCATTATAATTTCCAATATTATGTCAACATTGTGAAGAAGCCATTATTCATTACTGAATTGAAATGAAGTCAGTAGGACTTACAATGTTGTGATGAATCAGTGAATAGTGTTTCATGATATATGTAGTCTAGAATGTGATGAATCAGTGAATAGTGTATCATGATATATGTAGTCTAGAATGTGATGAATCAGTGAATAGTGTATCATGATATATGTAGTCTAGAATGTGATGAATCAGTGAATAGTGTATCATGATATATGTAGTCTAGAATGTGATGAATCAGTGAATAGTGTTTCATGATATATGTAGTCTAGAATGTGATGAATCAGTGAATAGTGTTTCATGATATATGTAGTCTAGAATGTGATGAATCAGTGAATAGTGTTTCATGATATATGTAGTCTAGAATGTGATGAATCAGTGAATAGTGTTTCATGATATATGTAGTCTAGAATGTGATGAATCAGTGAATAGTGTTTCATGATATATGTAGTCTAGAATGTGATGAATCAGTGACTAAGGTTGCACGATTTATGAAGTCTAGGGTGTGGTGAATCAGTGAATAGTGTTTCACGATTTATGAATTTCGCAACCAGTAGAAGTTATGGAATTGCGATGTATCTGTGAATGTTGATTCACGATTAAGGAGGTCATTATCAGTGGCAGGATTGTGATGACTCTGTGAATATTGAGTTAGGGTTGATGAAGCCCGATAGTTCAAGAGGGGTGATAGAATCTCTACAATAACTCACAGTATTAGTAAAACAATCAGGAGTGTTTCTAGATGAAAATTAGTGCATAGTTTTTCAAGGAAGAGAAGTTGTTCTCAAGGAGTTGAAATCCGAAATACCAAGTCTTGGTGAAGCTGTCTGCATCCTGGAGAAGATCTGGAAGGAGTCTGCCAGAAGTTCAAGTGAAATGTGCGTCCCCCACCCCGACGGACAATCTAAACTCCTAGTCTACGATGAAAGATCATTTAAAGATCTGAATACTAATTTCATTTTTAAAACAAGGTGGATTGTAGTGGTCAAGTTTAAGTCCTTCTCGTTGTATTTGGCACACACAGACACTATCACAGCTTTGGACCAATTATCCCCCTGGGGACATGCCATGGACTCTAATTGCTAGTTGTAAAGCCCCGATTGTTGTCCCTCAAACAAAATGTGTCATGGACATTCACATGGCACTAGAGCGTCACCTTGTAATTTGACATCAGGCCAACAACAATACAATGTGAAGCTTCACCTCGGTAGCTATGTGGCCCAGAAAGTACAAAGAAGCCGCGCTTTAATGGGAATGATAATTTAAAGTTTATTGCCCAAGCTCACGGCATTCAATGCACTGCGGTCTTCAGAAAGCACGAGATAGATCAAGGTAAAATAGGTGTATGTGTGTGTGTGTGTGTGTTGTGTGTGTGTGTGTGTGCGTGTGTGTGTGTGTGAGGACAGAGAGATGCACAAGTGTAACATGCATTCCGCTGGGGGAGATAGTAATGAGCAATGCAAGTAATGCGTGTTTACATGCACTATGCCATACAAGTCGTATTATCATAACTATAAAACAAAAAAAAATTATTCAGACACCACACAGCTTGAAACTTGTCCTTTATCGTTACAAAATCTTGCTATCCTGAAAACATCCACCCATAAAATGTTTTCTACATTATTTATAAGTGTCTCACCACGAAGTTCAACAAGGCAGTGTCTGGGTCTAGAAGAAATAATCGAGCCCGTCACTTTAATGCCCCATCCCACATAAGAAGGAAAATTATGAGTTCACCTCTTTCTAAAGAGCTGCGCCAGAAACACAATGTCAGGAGCATTCCTATTAGAAAAGATGATGAAGTGATGATAACCCGTGGTCATTACAAGGGACAGCAAACAGGCACAGTGACACAAGTTTACAGAAAGAAATTTGTGATTTACATAGAGCGTGTGCAGAGGGAAAGGCTAATGGAACATCTGCCTATGTTGGTATCCACCCTTCAAAGGTTGTCATTGTGAAGCTGAAATTGGACAAAGATCGCATGAAAATCATGGAACGAAAGGCAATGAGCAGGTCCAAGGCTTTGGCTAAGATGGGCAAGTACAAAGAGGAAACCATAGAGAGCTGAACATGTTCGATGAGTTTGTTGTCAATTAAATTATTGTTCACTGAAAAAAAAAAATATATATATATTCATACAGCAACACCCCCCCCCCCCCCCCCCCCCCCCCCCCCCAAGCTGCTAGCTGCCTCGACGCGCTATCGAGATCAAGTCGGCTTATCGGTTAACGCAGAGGATGCCTCGCGTTAACAGTGCCGCGCAGATACATGCGCTATATGCAGCCGGGAAGAAGAAGGTAGAGGCGAGGAAGGCCGCTACGACTGCTGAACCCATATCTTCGAGCAGCAGTCTAGCTCCTACACCAGCTGAAACCGTCCCAGTTGATGAAGAAACCACAACTCAAGCCAGCAGCAGCCGGGAAGCTCCAACTAGCTCCAAGACGATGCAGCCCAATCTTCCAGTGACCTCCACACAGGAGCACACAACAGCAACATCTGAGGACTTCACCGGCAGAATACTGCTCAAACAGACAAGCGTGGGAGAAGCTAACCTGCCGGCGCTACCAACAGACAAGATAATCAATCCGTTGGAATACGAGCTGGGAAGACACAGCATCAACCAGCTGCGCAAGACACCTGATGGAGTAGTGGTCTCCATCAATAAAAAACCCCCAAAACCACAGCACTTATCCAGAGGATAACACAAGAGGAGAAAACCACCATACAGCTTCACCACGGCATAGTATTGGAAGCCGCCCGACACAGCATGATGAAATGATGGGTCATTAAACGATTCAAGACCCATCTCACCAACGACCAGATCAGGGAGATGCTGACAAGGGAGAACAAGAAACTCAAGATCACCAGTGCCGAGAGGATCATCGGAAAGAACAACATTCCCTCCACAGTCGTCATAGTAACATCGGAGGACCGAGTGATAACTCAATTCATCAGATGGGACAAGAGAGACCAAGTTCCAGAGTACCGAGAGTGCTGCAGTGCTCTAAGTGCCAGAAGTTTTGGCACACCCGTGCCACCTGCAAGAGTGAGGTTGAAGTTTGCAGATATTGCTCTGGACCTCATCCATACAGTCAGTGCCAGCATGCAAAGATCGACAAGGACTTCAGGAGGCCTAACACTAACAGAAAATGCGCTAACTGCCTCGGCAACCACGGTGCCAGGTACCTCGGCTGCCCCTGCCACCAAGACAGCAAGGAAGCTATGAAGGTCGCCATCAAGACTAACCTGCCCTATAAAGAAGCTAGGAGGCAGTACGAGGCCACCAATCGACTCACCAAAAGTGACAAAGCACAACTGGAAGGCCAACTGAAGGACCTGCGATCAAAGTTCACCAGCATGGAGGAAGAAAAAGACAAAAAGCAAAAAACACACATAACAGCCGCTCAGCGCATCCTGGACGAAACGAAGCAAGTTCAGCAGAAGATTGACCAGGATGTCGCACGAATGGCTGCTATACAGGCTGAGACAGAAGAAAGGCTATCAAGCAGGGAGGAGGAAAAACACAAGAAGCAAGAAACACAGATAACGGCCGTTCAGCACATCCTCGGCGAAATGAAGCAAGTGCAGCAGAAGATAGAACAGGATGTCGCTCGAATGGCTGCCATAAAGGCTGAGACGGATGAACAGTTATCTAACATACAAGATGTGAAACAAAAGACAGAAGACACTTTTGATAAGATACTTGACCTGCTCAAGATCCAGACAGCCACACCCGAACCTGAGGATGCAAGTGCACAATCGCTTGACACCATGAAAGTTTGGAGAGAACAATTATCGAGGGGTATATGCCCGGGAAGAAAAGAGGAGTAAGGCTAAAGAGAAGATTGATGCAGGGTGTGGGGGATGATCTCCAGATTGGTGTATTGGACGAGGGGCATCTTGCTTATGACCGACAGTTTTCCGGACGGTTCTTTTGGAAGCGATGTTCCACAATGAAAATGCTATTGAATGAGTTCGTATGTCTGCCTTTCTCAATGACTTCTTTCTCAATGGAGTGGAGGTCTTCAACCAGCCACGTCAAGCCATGTGTAGATTTGTTAATGATTCGCTGGATACTGCAGCTAAGTTTTCTAAGATATGAGGTAGCTAGTCTCAAACCAAACCTTCTTAGTCTCCTCTTACGACATGCATGGCAAGTTACAATGTTACTATTCTTTGCTTCTCGACTGGCAACACTGGCGAAGGCCATAATCGTTGGATTAATTGATCCTGCTTTTGTTGGGGATTGAAACCGAATCATTGTCTTGGCAGGTAGACGGACAAAACACTATGCCACCACGCCATCTCAGTGGTAGATTAGTAAAACCTGGCCCATTTGCCTCAGCGGTTGGGGAATGTTCGATTCTCAATTCCTCACATAATCTTCAGTAGTATTCCTGTTCCAGGAAACCACGACATAGTATATCAAATCTAATATCAGACAGCAAGATCTGACTAAATTATATACATTCACAAATGTTATTGTTGTGGCTCTCACAAACGTAGAAGAAAGAAGTAGAGACTAGAGGACACACTAGACCAGTGATTCTCAACCGGTTGGGAATCCCCCCCCCCCGGGGGGGGGGGGAATTTTAGGGTTTCCAGGGGGGAGGAGAATTAAGATTATTTCAAGATTGCGTTAATAGAAGAACCGATTACTTGATATTGTTTTTTCCCTTCATACTGTATGATTCTGTACGTCTCACCCCTTCTAAAATTCAATTTATAAAGTAAGTAGACCCACAAATCATGTTTTATGTGGACGTCTTGACTTGTTTTAGTATGTGCTAATAAATTTAGCTTCCATTATTACGTATACTATGTAGGAGCAGGGGCGGGATTTTAAGGTAGGAAATACGAAAAGGGGGGGGGGGGGGAATGACGTTATGAAAATATGGTGAAGGGGGGCACGGGCCAAATTTTTAGGTAGGAAATACGAAAAGGGGGGGGGGGGGTAATGACGTTCTGAAAATATGGTGAAGGGGGGCACGGGCCAAAAAAGGTTGAGAACCACTGCACTAGACAATATAAACATCGAAAGCTATAGTTAACCGAACGGGATTCGAACCTGTCACTTTCAAATGACGACAGTGCCTCACTGCAGGAACAAGTACTTAGACCATGGCCAAGTAGACACACCATTTAGATCAAGAAGGCAAGAGTGTCTAGTTGGTTTTGCATCGAAGTATACTTGTTCCTACAGCGAGACGCTGTCATCATTTGGAGGTGACAGGTTCGACTCCCGGTGGGGTGACCATAGCTTTTAATTTTTATGTTGTCTAGTTTGTCCTTAAGTCTCCACTTCTTTCTTCCACTTCCATGAGAGTCAAACAATACATGCGAATGTATTTATGAATTGTTTTAGTGGACTCAAATTGTTCCCCAAATTAATAGCCCTAAAGATTGGGAAGCCTTACACTGGTTATCATACAATAGTATGAGCGTTGGTCGCTCATAAAGCAATTACAGTAAAATGTGTCTAGTAAATCACAAACAGGCAGACATTGCTGGGTTTGAATGCAACGCCGTGTAAAAGACGGGCAACTAGCCTTTATTTAGCCATTGCTGTTTGAACGGCCGACTCTACATATCATTGCTAACATCATCACAAAGTGATCACATTTGCTGTGCTGCATGTTACTAAATCTTACGCACTGAACACCTGAATGCCAATGTTGAGAATTTGGCAAGTTTAAGAAATTTAAACTGGATTATTTTATTTAAACGGTCCAAACGTTACCAAGATTACAGACATTCTGTCAGCTGGCGTAGAAAATAAAAATGATTTCTTCGCTGTAGGTTAAAAAAATGCTAGACAGAAGATAAGATGTGATAATGCTGGTAGGATATAATAAGTTAACAGTGATAACATTTTGAAGGCATAAGCGCGCACACACTCGCGCGCGCGCGCACACACACACACACACACGCGCGCGAGCAAGAGGCATGTATACAAATGGATATGGTTGATGATGCCTTCTTGTTGCGTTTGCCTGCAAGACAGGAGTCCGGGTTATTTTCACCAGCTGTGGGCAGATTATTTGTTTCCGCCAGCGGACTGACCCAACCTCATAATAGTTGGTACCGGACAATGTTCAAAATTGTGTGAGAGTTGTGTGGGAGGGAAGGTCGGCGAGGAAGGCAACTGCCCATTCCAACTCAAATATCGTGGCTTAGAATATGCGCCGGCCTGACAATTCACACCCAAGCGGCAGTTTATGTGACTACCTTCTTGTCATGGACCACCATGATTGTTGACTAGGGGCACATATAGTTTGCGACTTAATACACAGTGAAACACACGGACGAGACAATTCACATAGGCAACCACAAATACAATTTACGACTCCACATACAGTGAAACACACGGACGAGACAATTCACACAGGCACCAACAAATACAATTTACGACTCCAAACACAGTGATACACACGGACGAGACAATTCACACAGGTAACCACAAATGCAATTTACGTCTCCACACACAGTGATACACACGGACAAGACAATTCACACAGGCAACCACAAATGCAATTTACGACTCCACACACCGTTAAAAACACACGGACGAGACAATTCACACAGGCAACCACAAATACAATTTACGACTCCACACACAGTGATACACACTGAGGAGACAATTCACACAGGCAACCACAAATACGATTTACGACTCCACACACAGTGATACACACGGACGAGACAATTCACACAGGCAACCACAAATACAATTTACGACTCCAAACACAGTGATACACACGGACGAGACAATTCACACAGGCAACCACAAATGCAATTTACGACTCTACACACCGTAATACACATGGACAAGACAATTCACACAGGCAACCACAAATACAATTTACGACTCCACACACCGTGATACACACGGACGAGACAATTCACACAGGCAACCACAAATACAATTTACGACTCCACACACCGTGATAAACACGGACAAGGCAATTCACACAGGCAACCACAAATACAATTTACGACTCCACACACAGTGATACACACGGACAAGACAATTCACACAGGCGACCACAAATGCAATTTACGACTCTACACACCTTTGGTATGTGGATTTTAATTCCTGAGAATATTGTTAAGATGTCTAGGGGGTTTTATTGATTCTCTGGTCACTGGTTAGAATGCAGGGTGATCAGGGATATTTACCACAAATCCCAGGAGAAAATAGTTCAATCCTTGAAAAAATGGCATCTGTGTGTAGGTTTCCCTTCCCACTTCATCACCCTTTAAATTAACTATAGTGCTAGAAGGATATTTATTGCTCACAACATATAAACAACCACTTGTTGGACACCCCATTTACTTGATGTACACAACACTTTTGGACAAACAGTTCAGGTATTAACTCAAGATCTGCAGTTACATAGATATATATGTAATAAACACTATGCATTTTCAGACAGGCATGGGATTCATTGCATTATTACAATATAGTACCCAGTGACCCCCCCAAAAAAAAACAACAATGTTATTACAAACAACACAACAACCACAAATTGGGTCTACTTTCATTTTCCCTCATAATTAAGGCAAATAAAGATATTAAATAGAACCCAACATAACATGTTTCTGACACCTTTTACCATTCTCTCATTGTTAAAAATAATGAGTTGGTGTCAAAATACTATACCATCTATACCATTGGAAAAAAACTACTGACCTGTTACCTTCAGAAAAAAATACCAACATATAAACAGCATTTTTTTCTACTAATTAAATTAATTAATCGAGTCTATCTCCTGGTGTGCGGTTATGGGTTCACCTTTGCTGTCGATTAGATCCTTTTCCCATTATCTGAGTACCGAATTAATGCACTCAGTTGTGTTCCTAATATTTATCCACTGGTAATTGGCTGGTGACTATTTTATACTCCATAATCCAGGAATTGAAAAATCACACACCATATATCCCCTCCGTTTGGGGCTAGAATCACGAATATTCTGTTGCCTTAGGCTCGGTGCCCTTTTTGTGAAATTTGGTGCCTCAGGTTGGTCATACTTCAGGAGTTCCACTTAAGCTTTGCAGAAGGTAATTCCCTTTATCATCAGGTCTGATGAAAAGTTGACGTCCATTCAGCTTCTCGGCTTATAATATCCGACTACCAAATTGGCTTACACTAAGGTTTCACCCACCTAGTCGCGAGTCTATAACCCATGGCATTTAGGCTGACATTGGACCGGCAAGGAATTAGTCGTTGTTATCTAGTCCAGTGTAGAACTTTAATTGACTGAGAGGCATCTCATGGTAGTATCTGTGACTAGGGCCACAATTGATCTATACCTACATATATCCACAGATGAATAAATCCAGCACAGTAACAGGGTTGCAAACAATTAGATGATTCCTCTTGTTGCAAATGTAGAGACATTTAGCTGCTTTCATATGGTCTTTTATCTGATGGTGTTCAGGGTTTGGAACCTTGAGGTAATCTGGTTTCGTAGTTATGTTTCAGATGATATTAAGTTTGTACCTTGGTTGTATTGGCTTATGTGGTTCAGTGTCTTCTCCCATTTTGAGTTGGTGTTCATAGCTAGAACTTGGGGTTGCATGGCTGGAACCTTATGTTTGACTGTTGCAGCTGTGAGATGTTCTTTCGAAGACTTATCCATTGTGGATATTAACTTGGTAATCCAACCAACAGTTGAAGGTTACTCACTGTTGTTAGTTTTAGTAACTTGCTAGAAGGATTGTCCCAGTTTCACTGACTTGGTTGAATGATGAGGCCATAGGTGATACTTCTCAGAAGTAACGCAACCGATAGACTGTTGTCAGTACTCTGATGATCTTCATCTTTGTAGATTATTAGATCTTGAAGTCCATCCTGGATATTCCTACTAAAATAGGACTTAATCACTCACCCAGTCAGTTGTCTTCTAATTTATCTGTTGCTCGCTATGGAGCTATTGAGCGCAGCAGTCCATGGGTATTTCTAGATGCAGACTATGGTTAGGACATTCACTTTCTGGCTGTTGACCCAGGATCCAGGTTTAGTGATATAGTCCCACCACATTCAACCACCACCTGCTTCTCTTCTATAGAAAAGGGATGACGAAGAATACAACACGAGCATTAACCTACTGTGATGTGTTAACTTTCACAAGACAGTTACAAACAAAAATACAAAACAACAAGGGGAGAAGGGGAAAGGAGTGGGTGTCCACGTTCCACTGTCCCTCATTGCTGAGTAGAGCCATTCTGACTCTTAATAGTGAGTAAGGTATTTTCTCACTTTATTTTATGTTCTGTTGTTACTGGGACTATTAGATGAGTGAAGTCATTCTGTCCATCCAATATGTTGATATTGTCTCTCTCATTACTTGAAGAGAATAGCCTATACAGAATCCCTGTGGTTTCTAATGCCGCGTCTTCCTTTCGGCACTATAATCATCACTAGGTCAAGACTATTCAACATTGGCTTCTTAAGTACTGACATACACATGGATTCTTACATCAACATCCTCTAATCCCAAGGTGCAACATTAAAATGTATATTCCCACAGGAAAAAGTAACAATCAGAACAGAGAAAATTCTCATACCAGAAAAAAACATACATGTACATTTCTCTGATATTAAGTACATGATAATCATATATAATAATTTAATCATAAAATTTAATGCCGGAGCCAATGGTTTTGAATTTTCTTCAGGGGTTAATCCATAACTAAAACATATATTGTTTTTCCCCACTGCGTACCGCAGATGAGGATAGTAGCCGCTGTGATATATTTTGTCAATGACTGCTATTATTCGGAGGGTATTTATTAGAATAACTTATGCCGCATGGTCCAGTATTCTGAATATTGCAAGCAATTTATTCACATCAATCTTCGCTTCTGTTTCTACTACGGTGAGGCGATGGGGATTGAATCCTATCCGAACATGCATTTACATCACGCGTTTACTTTAATTGTTCATGAATTTATATTCAAACATGGCATGTCCCTAACACTATTTTATGAAATGATTATATGTTCACCCTCATATGGAGTGGTTACTAATCTGTTAACAAAAGGATGGTACTAAAATTTAACACTATAGTTCCAAGTTACAGATTATGATGTGGCAAGCATTTTATCCCCTGACTAAGAGTCAGGAATAGGCGTAATCATTTGTATGTCTCCGCATGGATAAAACTTCCTTTCTATAGTACATAGATTATTTGCAGATTTCTAAGCATAAATAGTGAGATATTGTTCACAGTGCCTAGAAGTTTTAACATAGGAATATGAAATTGACAGACACAAGTTCTTTACTATGAAGTATGAATCAGGGGTCTGCTCCTACATTGAGAAAATCTCTAGAATGTGTTTCAGACATGAGAGTTGATACTTTATGTGTACTACAGTACACATAATATTCATAGGTTATAAACACTATTAGTTAGATATAAGTTCATAATGCCTATAAAAGATATTAACATAGGGATTTGAAATTGTAAGACATAGGAAAAATTACAGCGTGGCGCCCACATGTGTTTCCTTGGTAAACATCATCCAGCCTGGTTTAAGAGAATTGTAGCTAATTCTTAATTAAACATACTGGTCTATGTAATACATAAATCCATCTTAATAATGTAGATATAACATACCAATAGCTTGAAGAGAATCATGTTTTTAAAGGCAACAATACCTTTTCCCCACACGGGGAAAGAAATCCCACAAGGGAACGCACGTCTGTTTACTTTCTTAGGTTGAACTAAAAATGGCTACACTGGGCCTTTGTCTTACAATCAGTCGACGACTGTTGGCCAGGTACGTAGGCCAAAACAAGACCAAATTAATTTAGCTACCCTACGGGTTAGTTTTTATCCTATATTCAGTAAGATACTTAAACCGTAGTTGTAAGGGATTGTTTATTTTTAAGGGAGTCAATAAATAGGAAAGGGTAAGGACGTCAATTCACACAGGCAACCACAAATACAATTTACGACTCCACACACCGTGATACACACGGACGAGACAATTCACACAGGCAACCACAAATACAATTTACGACTCCACACACCGTGATAAACACTGACAAGACAATTCACACATGCAACCACAAATACAATTTACGACTCCACACACAGTGATACACACGGACAAGACAATTCACACAGGCGACCACAAATGCAATTTGCGACTCTACACACCGTAATACACTCGGACGAAGCAATTCACACAGGCAACCACAAATGCAATTTATGGCACCACACACATTGATACACACGGACGAGACAATTCACACAGGCAGCCACAAATACAATTTACAACAACACACACACTGATACTCACGGACGAGGCAATTCACACAGGCAGCCACAAATATAATTTACGTGTGTAAGCGGGACATGATTGATACAGGCATTGATAATGCACATTGGGAGCAAGTCGCCGTTGAACGTGTTGCATGGAGGGCAAATATCAGAAATAGAATAAATACAACAGATACAATTATTACAGATAAGTCACACACCGATCGTGTGAGACGTAAGCTTGTGCATGATGGTGAAAATGACCATGTGTTCGCATGAATCCACTGTGGACGAACATTTACAGTGCGAATTCGCCTTAACAGTCACATTCATCACCGCAATGGTTTGTAGTTATTAAGCCTTTTTGAATCACAATGTAACAAACTATCGTCTGTCAAGACGGAAACGTGCCAATGAATGAATGAATGAATGAATGGACTGAATGTCCACAATGTCTGACGGCTGGTTGCTGAACTGCTGCTCTTCCATAGACGATGAATGAATCACCGGAAAACGAGTGTGAGCTTTACTAGAGCACGACTACAAGAAACAAAATGGACGTTGCGGCCAAAGCCTTCGTCAGCAACAGAACAATCAAATAAAAATAGACAAACAGATACACAAAAGTCGCTACATGAAAGTATTAAGATTACTCATCTGTATCCTTGCTTGAGCGGCTATCCGTGGATGGAATAATGTTCCATAAACGATGAACTTTAATTTTAGTGGCGGACTAATGAGTTGGTATTCTGGTAGCGGCCTTATGTGTGTATGCCTGTGCGTGCTGTTGGTTTGTCTGGATATGGGGGAAGTGTTGTTCTCTGGCACATAAATTTAGCATTATGGAGTGATCCTTTGCCATGAAGTTGGAACCGCAAATAACAACTATGTATTGGAGTGCACATTTTCTCAATCGAGAAAAACTCATTGTTTCTGTAATATGACATATTTTTCTCTAGTGTCTATTGTCTCATCGACAGTGTCTTGTCTTTGCCTTCCACACTTACGAGTGATCAAGTTATCAGGATTCCAATGTTTATGATTGGGTTGTTGTGATATTTTCACAAGTGTAACATCGCGGTAGATATTTCCAATACGATTCAAAAGTTGACACCGGAGAGGATAATTTGTTCCGCGCTGCGATAGATCCTACTTTTTCATTGACCCATTGTGACGTCACCACCGGAACACAACTAACCAAATAAATACGGCATGCCGACAATGAAACGGTCTGTTTTTTTTCTCACCAACCCACACACACACGAGGCAGGAAGATCAGATGCAGATGCTGGAGTGAGTGCACCCTCCCAAACAAATAGTAAAATAAAACATAGTTTGATTACTAAGGGAGGAAAGCCTCAGCCAACAAAGACATCGCAATCAGACTCTGAAATCAGTCGCAGAAGTATGTGGAAGTAATTCTGATAAATAAGGTAAACACCATATTTAATTTATTTTAAATCTTAGATTAGTGTGAGTCTTTTTCCCAGAAGAAGAGTTGGTAAGTCGACTTGTTGAACACGTGTGGTGAGTACTTAAGAAGTTAATTATAATATTTATTGTTATAGTTTATAGATAAACTATCCATTAAGTTTAACCATAGTGAGTTTTATTTTCTCCCAAAGTAAACAACTGATGTAATGTATAAGCATTAGTCCAAGTTGTACATTTATTTCTTAAGCAACTAAATCTACAATGATTTAGAATAGTGAGTTCTTAAGAAATTAATCTAGTAGAAACTAAATAATATTATACTCAGTTATCATAGTCATTAGGAGAAAACTAGTGGTTTATATTCTCCCAGCTAAACAACTTAGTTAATATATAAAACATTAGACACATGTTATACATTTTATTTCTTAAGTATGAAACTCAATCTACAATGAATTAGAGTGGTAACTTAAGACTTAAGTAAGCTCAGAATTCTTAGTGCAGTGGTAAGGACATATGGTACATGTGCCCACTGGTAAGATTTAAAACTAGTTTACCTGTGCCAGCACTGGTAGAGGAATTAGTGTAATGTGTAATTAGTCAGTAGATTTATTTTTGACATGAGCACATGGGCGAACAAATAGTTTCCTGGTATTTCATGAACACATGAGAACCAAATTGATTCTATAGGGATCATAATTTTGTGTGTTGAGTAAAGCACCCCTGTGGTGAGTCAAATGTATTTTCAAGGTTGTAAACATATGGAATTAATGTTTGTGCCACACAATAATATTTAGACAACCGGCATGCTAGAATGGTTAAGATTCATAATGCCTGAATGTAGACTGAGGAGATCACATAAATTCATGAGACCATGTAGGGACCCCTGTGTATTTTCATTATGGCTACACATGAGGAAGTATCCTTTGAGAATCTCATAATTATGTCTAATGATTACATAAATCTATGTGAATGTATCATTTGTAAACCACCTCAGTATGAATGATTAATTATCAATCAGGAAATATTATAATTTCTGATGAGGGATGAGATTTAATTGTAATATCATTGTTATTGAACCTGTGAATTTATCAGGGATAAAGCACCTACATATGCATGATTGTCATCCATACAGATATGATTGTGTCTGATGAATGGGTGAGATCTCATTGTGATGTCAATGGTGTTAACATTTAAAGTTATCATTGGGAAATCACACAAGTCTAACTACTTATCTTACATGCAAGTATGAATGATGATAGATGAGAGAATTGATCATCCATGCACATATGAATGATATCTGATAGATGAGTGAAATGATCATCCATACATATGAATGATGTCTGAGGTGAGTGAATTAACCCCACATGCAAAGATGGATATGTTGACTGATGCATGAGGAGTTTGAGTGAGTGAGTGAAGTTACAGGCTAAGAGAGAGGGAGTATAGGCCAACAGTTAATCTCAGGATAGCCGGTAACTTGATGTGAAATGCCATGACTATCACCGAAGAACTGGTTCGGCGTAATTCATAAACTAAATAACAATTTAGTACACTCAGGCACATAACAACACTTTGTATAAAATACCATTCATGCTATAATCATGTGGTTTTGTGCGCTAATCACGACACAACCAATATCATCTCTTTGGCACCTTGCACCTTGCCGTCTTGACAGACGATAGTTTGTGCTTTAAAAAGGCATAATAACTTTTAACTATGGCGGTAGCGAGTGTGACTGATAAGGCCAATTTGCGCTGTAAATGTCCGTTCACAGTGGGTGCATGTGAACACGTGGTCATTTCCACCATCATGCACCATCTTACGTCTCAAACGCTTGGTGTGTGACTTTTCTGCAATAATTTTCTCCTTTGACTTTATTCCATTTCTGATATTTGCCCTCCATGCAACACGTTCAGCGGCGACTTGCTCCCAATGTGCATTATCAATGCCTGTATCAATCATGTCCCGCTTAGACACATCTTTGTATCGTAGTAGAGGCCGACCCTGAGATCTCTTACCCATCTGTAATTCACCAAAAAAGATATCCTTTGGTATTCTACCATCATCCATCCTCCTAAGATGTCCTATCCATCTAAGTCTACGAAGACTGAGCATGGAATAAACTGTCACACAACCTGATCTTTCCAATACTTCAGTATTTGTGATTTTGTCTTGCCACTTAATACCAATAATTCTTCGCAGAAGCTGTTTAAGTTGTTCTCTTGGTGTGAGTAAGTTGTCCAGGTTTCACTGCCATAGAGAAGAGTACTAAGGACACAGGCTTGATAGACAAGGACTTTTGTTTTGGCAGTAAGCTTCCTGTTCTCCCAGGCTCTTTTTCTTAACCTGTTCATTGTTGTTGCTGCCTTACCAATCCGGATGTTGATTTCCTGATCTAGGGATAATTTGCTATTTACCACTGATCCTAGATATGTAAAATGGTCTACTATCTCTAGTTCGGCGTCGTCAATAAAGATTGATGGTACCCCATGTGTACCTTGTGACATAATCTGTGTCTTCTTTTTGCTAATTGTTAAACCAAATTCAGAACAAGCATTGGAGAATGCAGATAGTAGACATTGCAATTCTTCCTCAGAGTGGGTCGTAACTGCAGCATCATCTGCAAAAAGCAACTCTCTGATCAGTACCCTCCTAATTTTGGTCTTAGCCTTCAATCTCTGAGCATTGTAGAGGCCGCCATCTGAGCGTGAGTGAATGTATATACCACCATCCTGATCATGAAATGCATATTTCAGTAGAAGTGAAAAGTATATTCCAAAGAGGGTGGGAGCTAGTACACAACCTTGCTTAACTCCACTCTTGATTTCAAATTCTTCAGAAGTTGCACCATCAAACTTGATTATACCCTTCATGCCTGTGTGGAACGATTCCACAATGGACAGAAGAGTTGGTGGGCAGCCAATCTTCTTTAGTGCCTTGAACAGACCCTCGCGACTGACCAAATCAAATGCCTTTGTGAGGTCGATGAAGGCAATAAACAGTGGTTGATTCTGTTCACGGCATTTTTCTTGCATTTGTCGCAATGAGAATATCATATCAGTGGTAGACCGGTTCTGTCGAAAGCCACACCGTGATTCGGGGTAGACTTGATCTCCTAGGACTTGAAGTCTGCGCAGAACAATTCTGGCAAATACTTTTCCAACAATACACAGAAGTGAGATACCCCTATAGTTGTTGCAGTCGCTCCGATCGCCCTTGTTCTTGTACAGTGTTATGATGCTTGAATCTTTGAAATCCTGTGGGACTTGTCCTTCACGCCAGCATAGCTCTATTAGCTGGTGGATCTGTATAGTGAGTGTGTCTTGCCCACTCCTGATAACCTCTATTGGAATCCCATCCTTACCTGGAGCCTTGCCAGATGCAAGTTCATTTATAGCACACTTAACTTCTGTTATGGTGGGAAGTGTGTCCAGGTGGTCAAGAGTTGGTAGAGCCTCTATGGCGTTGAGGGCATCATCCGTTAGTTTGGTCTCACTTGAGTAAAGCTCCAAATAGTGCTCTACCCATCTGTCCATCTGCTGTTTCTTATCATTGATGATTTCTCCAGTCAAGGTTTTCAATGGTGCAGTTCTTTTGATCACTGGACCGCAGGCTTTCTTTATTCCTTCATACATGCTTCTTATGTCTCCCTTATCACTTGCGATTTGAATGGACTCACATAACTTGATCCAATAATACTCTCCATAGCACAAAGCCTGGGCTAAAATATAGAGATCATGTGTTGCCCATGCAGCATGATCCCTCTCTCGGCCTGCCTAGTTTACTCCAGAGGAAAGGTAACACCCCTACATCTGGAACAAGACAAGCTGCAGAAGCTGCCGGATCAGCAAAGCAATGCTCTAACTGTCCGCCTGTCGGAGCTTCGATCCTAGACCAGTCGCCAACCAAGGCTTAGGGCCTGGTCTGCCCTGCCATGACATTTTGTCTTTAGCTTGCATTTCCTCGCACCAGGGTAAGGCTTGTACCCTCCCAATTGCGCTCTTCCGCCCGAAGCCGTTGGCACAATGTGGGGTGTCGGGTTTGGTAAGCGCCGCCCAACGTTCAGCGCTAACAGAAACCAGGTAGTACCGTCTACTGTTATACGGTAGCTCAGTCAACCAATCAACCAATATCATACATTAAGCACAATACCAGCATCTGTGTTTGTAACTTAAGCAACATCCCACTTTGTATAAAATACCATTCATGCTATAAGCATGTTGTTTTGTGCGCTACGCACGACACAACCAATATCATACATTACGCACAATACCAGCATCTGTGTTTGTAACTTAAGCAACATCCCACTTTGTATAAAATACCATTCATGCTATAATCATGTTGTTTTGTGCGCTAAGCACGACACAACCAATATCATACATTACGCACAATACCAGCATCTGTGTTTGTAACTTAAGCAACATCCAACTTTGTAGTTCATGTCACTCCTGTTAACACATATGGTATGGTGTAATGATAACAATGTACTACAAGGATGATGATGATGTTGATAATGATAGAATGATGTAATGATTATAATGAGCATGATGATGATAGTATAACAGTAGACGGTACTACCTGGTTTCTGTTAGCGCTGAACGTTGGGCGGCGCTTACCAAACCCGACACCCCACATTGTGCCAACGGCTTCGGGCGGAAGAGCGCAATTGGGAGGGTACAAGCCTTACCCTGGTGCGAGGAAATGCAAGCTAAAGACAAAATGTCATGGCAGGTCAGACCAGGCCCTAAGCCTTGGTTGGCGACTGGTCTAGGATCGAAGCTCCGACAGGCGGACAGTTAGAGCATTGCTTTGCTGATCCGGCAGCTTCTGCAGCTTGTCTTGTTCCAGATGTAGGGGTGTTACCTTTCCTCTGGAGTAAACTAGGCAGGCCGAGAGAGGGATCATGCTGCATGGGCAACACATGATCTCTATATTTTAGCCCAGGCTTTGTGCTATGGAGAGGCAATAACTCCATCCCTGGTCTTAACTGGTCTCGGAATCAAAGCGAGAGGCAACTGTTACGGGTTATAAGTCCTTGTCAGTTGGCGTAGACATGGGGCGCCACGCGTTGCCTCTGACGGTGGGAGACACCTATAGGTGTCACTGATCAGCTACCGCCCGCCTCAAGCTGGGCAGCCCCCAGCCAATTGGGTGCTGATCCGCCACAGCCTGCCTGCTTCAATGGGTGCTTGGGGCTAGGACAAAATCTGAATCGCAGGCTGTAAAACCAATGCACCAGGTACAAACAAAAATAAAAATAGAAACCTCAAGCTACGGCTTGCAACCTGGAACGTGAGAACCATGTGTCCAGGATTTTCCACTGACTTGACCAATATTGACGATGTGAGAAAAACGGCTGTGATTGATGCTGAACTCAATCGTCTAAACATTGATATTGCTGGCCTGCAGGAGACTCGCCTCGCTGAGGAAGGGTCACTCAGGGAAAACAACTACACCTTTTTCTGGAAGGGTAGAGGGCAGGCAGAAAAAAGGCAACACGGTGTGGGCTTTGCAGTGAAGAATTCGCTACTGGGAATGATTGAAATTCCAGCAGGAGGAAATGAAAGACTATTATCCCTGCGCTTGGCAACCTCTTGTGGGTTTGCCACCATTATTACTGCATATGCACCGACACTCGATTCCTCTGATGATGTGAAGGATTCGTTCTATGAGGAGTTAGACTCCGTGATCAAGGCAGTTCCAAAATCTGACTACATTTATATGCTCGGTGATTTCAATGCTCGTGTGGGCAAGGACTCGAGTTCATGGCCAGTGTGCCTTGGAAAATACAACATCGGTCGCATGAATGAAAATGGGCAAAGGCTGCTGGAGCATTGCACCAGTAATGACCTATGTATTACAAACTCCTTTTTTAAAACAAAAGAGATGCATAAGGTCACATGGAAACATCCAAGATCCGGCCATTGGCACCAGCTGGACTTCATCATCACACGGAGACAACATCTGAACCATATATCATTGACTCGTAGTTACCACAGTGCTGACTGTGATACGGATCATTCTTTGGTTGTTGCAAGGGTTAGACTGAGACCAAAGAGAATCTACACAGCTAAACACAAATCTAGCCTCAGGATTAATATTATTAACACTCATGATCCTGAAAAGTGCTTTCAGTTTCAACAGCAACTGGAAGACGCTTTCACTGATACACCAGAAAATTGTACAGTAAATGAAAAGTGGGGTCAAATTAAGGAAACTCTTTATAAAACTGCCGTAGGGGTTTACGGCACTGTGGATCGTAAGAGGCAGGACTGGTTTGCGGCCAACAGCGAGACTCTGCAGCCCTTGATTGATAAGAAGAAGAAAGCTCTCTTAAGAAACAAGGAAAGGCCAACGCGTAACACTCTGAGTGAGCTTAGGCAAGCTAGGAAGGATGTGCAAAAGGCTGCCAGGCAGTGTGCAAATGATTATTGGATCAAGTTATGTGAGTCCATTCAAATCGCAAGTGATAAGGGAGACATAAGAAGCATGTATGAAGGAATAAAGAAAGCCTGTGGTCCAGTGATCAAAAGAAGTGCACCATTGAAAACCTTGACTGGAGAAATCATCACTGATAAGAAACAGCAGATGGACAGATGGGTAGAGCACTATTTGGAGCTTTACTCAAGTGAGACCAAACTAGCGGATGATGCCCTCAACGCCATAGAGGCTCTACCAACTCTTGACCACCTGGACACACTTCCCACCATAACAGAAGTTAAGTGTGCTATAAATGAACTTGCATCTGGCAAGGCTCCAGGTAAGGATGGGATTCCAATAGAGGTTATCAGGAGTGGGCAAGACACACTCACTATACAGATCCACCAGCTAATAGAGCTATGCTGGCGTGAAGGACAAGTCCCACAGGATTTCAAAGATTCAAGCATCATAACACTGTACAAGAACAAGGGCGATCGGAGCGACTGCAACAACTATAGGGGTATCTCACTTCTGTGTATTGTTGGAAAAGTATTTGCCAGAATTGTTCTGCGCAGACTTCAAGTCCTAGGAGATCAAGTCTACCCCGAATCACAGTGTGGCTTTCGACAGAAGCGGTCTACCACTGATATGATATTCTCATTGCGACAAATGCAAGAAAAATGCCGTGAACAGAATCAACCACTGTTTATTGCCTTCATCGACCTCACAAAGGCATTTGATTTGGTCAGTCGTGAGGGTCTGTTCAAGGCACTAAAGAAGATTGGCTGCCCACCAACTCTTCTGTCCATTGTGGAATCGTTCCACACAGGCATGAAGGGTATAATCAAGTTTGATGGTGCAACTTCTGAAGAATTTGAAATCAAGAGTGGAGTTAAGCAAGGTTGTGTACTAGCTCCCACCCTCTTTGGAATATACTTTTCACTTCTACTGAAATATGCATTTCATGATCAGGATGGTGGTATATACATTCACTCACGCTCAGATGGCGGCCTCTACAATGCTCAGAGATTGAAGGCTAAGACCAAAATTAGGAGGGTACTGATCAGAGAGTTGCTTTTTGCAGATGATGCTGCAGTTACGACCCACTCTGAGGAAGAATTGCAATGTCTACTATCTGCATTCTCCAATGCTTGTTCTGAATTTGGTTTAACAATTAGCAAAAAGAAGACACAGATTATGGCACAAGGTGCACATGGGGTACCATCAATCTTTATTGACGACGCCGAACTAGAGATAGTAGACCATTTTACATATCTAGGATCAGTGGTAAATAGCAAATTATCCCTAGATCAGGAAATCAACATCCGGATTGGTAAGGCAGCAACAACAATGAACAGGTTAAGAAAAAGAGTCTGGGAGAACAGGAAGCTTACTGCCAAAACAAAAGTCCTTGTCTATCAAGCCTGTGTCCTTAGTACTCTTCTCTATGGCAGTGAAACCTGGACAACTTACTCACACCAAGAGAACAACTTAAACAGCTTTCATATGCGGTGTCTGCGAAGAATTCTTGGTATTAAGTGGCAAGACAAAATCACAAATACTGAAGTGTTGGAAAGATCAGGTTGTGTGACAGTTTATTCCATGCTCAGTCTTCGTAGACTTAGATGGATAGGACATCTTAGGAGGATGGATGATGGTAGAATACCAAAGGATATCTTTTTTGGTGAATTACAGATGGGTAAGAGATCTCAGGGTCGGCCTCTACTACGATACAAAGATGTGTGTAAGCGGGACATGATTGATACAGGCATTGATAATGCACATTGGGAGCAAGTCGCCGCTGAACGTGTTGCATGGAGGGCAAATATCAGAAATGGAATAAAGTCAAAGGAGAAAAATATTGCAGAAAAGTCACACAACAAGCGTTTGAGACGTAAGATGGTGCATGATGGTGGAAATGACCACGTGTTTACATGCACCCACTGTGAACGGACATTTACAGCGCAAATTGGCCTTATCAGTCACACTCGCTACCGCCATAGTTAAAAGTTATTATGCCTTTTTAAAGCACAAACTATCGTCTGTCAAGACGGCAAGGTGCCAATGATGATGATGATGATAGTAATGATAATAATGTAATGATGATGATGACTGTAATGATTATGATAATAATGATAATGATTGTAATGACAATGATAATGAGCATGATAATAATGATAATGATTGTAATTACAATGATATAAGGAAACCATGATGATGTTGATGATGATAATAAATATTACATCCATGAGAGTGGAAGAAAACATCTCACTTGAAGCATGTAATGAAGAAGAATACACCTGAAGGCTATACAAGAATAATACCATAATGTGCTTATATTGTTTATAAGCAAATACTCATTGAAATGGGAACTGATTTTTAAAAGCCCTTAATGTATGAGACCCCTTGTTCTTGAATAGATAAAGATGAAGAAGAGAATTAACTAGGTACAGAATGGGATGGGAAATATAGTTGTCAATTCCAAATCAATCAAGGTATGACTTAACCGGTAGACCTGAGGACAGGCATAGGTGAAGATGAAACTGCACATCTGCTAGTCTAAAACTTGAACACCATATAATGGAATATGAAATGGAGAGCAACCAATTATGTTGTGGATAACTATTTGAAAGCACCAAGACTCTTTACCTTCCACTGTTTATTTCCTAGGATCACAATTCTTTTAGGTATTTTCTTTGTGATGTTCTTGAGAAAAATATAGAACATTTTAGTTCTGATGTTCACAGTGCTGATATTTTTAGACTTATGATGGATGCTACAATTTCAGGTAGTGGTCAGTGTCCAGACCTGACTTTGTGAATGCAGCACTTTGTGAAAGTAATTGTAGCAGCTTGACTGAATGCAGCAGCCACTTAACTGAGTGAGGCAGTTGAGATAGTGAGGCCAAATACTATTCCACAGCAACTTCCTGCCAATTTTCCCCACCCTTCCAGGACAGGTATTAAATATCCTTTTTCCTAGGTGGACGAAACACAGTGAGCCAAAAGATTAAATAAGACCGGGAGAAAAAAAATAAAAGAACTCTCCAGAATATTCTACACTGACTGTTACCGAGATCCAAGAACTGGATGGGAACCAACCAGGGTGTACCCAGTTTCTTTTCACAGATTAGGCCAGCGGAAGAGGCCCAATATTTATAATTAAGAACGGATGCAACTCTGAGGACCATGTATGATACAGTGGCACAGCCAGGAGATAGCTAATTAGTTAGAGACGAATATGCCCATAATCGTGTAATTGTATTGATTGTTGTATGCTATTATATGTATAAGCCACAACTCCATGTATATGTGTATTAAATGATGAAAATTACGGGTTATTTTCTCTTTTGAGAGTTCTCTTGTCATAGTAAAATTGTTGTAAGCAATTACCCTAGATTAATTATTTAGTTGGTAGAGGAGAGGCATGGAACCATCCCTAAGGACATTTGGGATACTCAGTAAGAATTTCATTTTTTCCTTGAGGTATTCCTTGGTTCTCCAAAACTCTATTTAATGGTCTCAAATCATTGAGCCAGCAATAGCTAAATTAATTTTAACGGGCAGGATCACATTGAGAAAGAGGAACTCTGGATCCTTGATCTCTTTGGGGTTGAGCCATCAACTATTTATCCGACAGTTGTCATATGTCATCGTGTATGTTTTTTCCTGTAGTGGAGGTCTTACAAACGTAAAATTGATTTGAAGGAAATAGAACGGGATTTAACGTTGATTACATGTCCTTAACAGGACGTCGCAATCAATACCAACATTTTTGTGCTGTTTGTGGTTTACTGGCAATTGTTACTGTTCAGTAGACTTGTCATTGTTTTTTAAACGACAGACGCTCATACTATCGAAATCAACGCAAAGCGGTCTGCTTCAAAGTCACATGCAGCTAATTTCGAACCCTAGAGTCAGATATGTCGGGGAATTGTAAACGGTCCCCGAGAACAGGCTCTATGATGCTTCATTTGTCCAGACTATAAATTCAGCTGGTATTCGTATGTAAACTAATTGACTGGGCCAAATAAAAACACGTTCCTGAGCTTCGTTTGTGTTGTTTTATCAACAAAAACACAATTGGCATTTGACGTGTAATTCTCTTCAACGACGAGGACCGCGGACGGTCTCGTTTAATTGAAAACACGTGTCACGAGGTCACGCCGTGCAAGAAAACTCCAAGAACAATCCGAGTTAAATAATCTCGAAAGACGTATTTGTTCTCCGTGACGGGAATTGGGTTTGTTTTATGTTATACTCAACGGGTTGGTGCCAGTGGACGATGCAGTGCAGCTGTGAAGTGGTATTGAAATGTGTCTGTTATTAAAATATTCTGTGATATATTTGTAAATAAGGGAATCGCGGTAGAGCAGTGACTATCACGCTTCCAACCGGCCAGTTGGTCAAGTATTGGAATCCTCGTCGAGGCAGATTTAAAAAAAAATTGATCTGGGCTCCCAGGGCATAAAATCTGCGAAATCAAAAAGTCAGCTAACACTGACACAGAAAAAGAAAGACACTATACCCACACACTGAACCACCACGATTATAACCAACGCTGCTACAGCAGGTTGAACGAGGTGGACAGTTTTGTTTTTTCTGCAAATCGGAATCAGGATCGCGCTCCTAGGTAGACCCAGCCTAAAATCACGTTCTTCTTCTGCCCCGTTGACTCCTATTGAGGTATATGACCACAACCACGCACGCCAACCCCTCGGTAGGTTAGTTGTTGGTTGGTTGGATGCTGGCTTGATGTTTTGTTCTACGGGATGAGATAGTCAGTCCTTGACCTGCCCTCTGTAATCCACGTATGACGACATACCAGGAGATGGCCTAGGAAGTCAAACCAGCCAGCGTGATATTGACCACAGCATCCATCGAGCGCTGATTTGTCTATACAATTATGGGGCTAGTACAATATACCCAATACATCTCCAGACTTTTACAGTTCGTATACTGAACTGTGCCGGTCTCCCTGGTCTAGGGGTTACACGACTTTCTCCTTAATCCCGTATACTCTCGTGAGTAACGTGACGTTTGCGAGAATCGGTAGCGGTTCTCTCCGCGTCGGTAACTTATGGGGTATGTGAGCCGGCCGCTCAGAAAGCAATGGCAAACTAATGAGCGTAATCTTGCCAAGAAATCAACAATCAGCTGAAAGATACTGATGTTGACAGCGATGTCCTGTACAGGCTATGCGAACAAACAAACAAACAAAAATACTGAACTGATTATCTGCAAAGAGTCATTCATTCATTGTATGAAAACCAACGCATGGCGGTCTGCTTCTATATCACTGGTAACTGTGTTTCGAACGTGGATAGCGGGATTACGAATTGCATTCGTAACCATTCGCCACAGAGCCGGCTAGGTACGAGTAATTCCTGTCAAAAAGTGAGAGATACTAAACACAATGTTTAATCACACAATGTTTAGTCACACAATGTTTAGTCACACAATGTTTAGTCACACAATGTTTAGTCACACAATGTTTAGTATCTCACACTTTTATTTCGCCGAAGTTACTCGTACCTAGCTGTTTGTATTTATTAGCATCTGTAGTAGGCCTACGTTTAACGCTACCATTCTTATGATGCATTTTCGTGCAATGAAATGACAGGATGTTAATTTTTGTGGCAAGTGTTGTCTGTTCAAAATAAACCTAACTATCCGCATATGTTGTTTGTGTTACGTGTTTATGTTACGTTAATGTATTTTTCAGCTGTTAGCTCAACTGGCAATTGATTTGCGGCATTGATTGAACAGATTAGTGGCAATTAGATATAGCCAATTAACGTGTTGCTCTATTTGTTGTAAAAGAAGCATCTTACTTGCAAAATAGCTAATTTACTCACAGACATTCACGTGTTTGGAAAGGTTGCAAACACATACACACACATACACACATAGAGAGGGAGAGAGAGGGGAGGGGTGAGAGAGAGAGAGAGAGAGAGAGAGAGAGAGAGAGAGAGAGAGAGAGAGAGAGAGAGAGACAGACAGAGACAGAGACAGACAGACAGACAGACAGAGACTGACGCACACATAATACATTTGCTGATACAAACAGGACAGTGTAAACAAAATAAACAAAATAACTTCCTACCCGAGCGGTGATCTTGTTACATAGCGAACGATGGTCGCCAATATTTTCCGGTAAGGCATATCATAATCTGAATAACGAAGACACAAACAATAGATTGCACGATTTATTGCTTGGCATATTTCCCTGCATCTCGTCAGGTACATACTGCAGAAATCACACAACATAAAGTGAAATAACTAGATAAATCCTTCAATCTGAAATATACACATATTCGCACAGTAATGTTGATTGTTTACCACGGTAATTTTAAACTGACTAACATGTCTTTCTGCTTGCACAAGGCTGGCTTACGCAGGATGATCACTATGGCTTCAGCAAACCTTAACAACCCACTACTCTGTGTGTTGAACAACACACGGAAGGCACTGTCTCTTTCAACCACATGACCACTCTCGAGCACGTGTCTCGCGACCAATGAAGCAGGACTGTTCTGGTGTGTCGGCATGCCTAGGCTACCATCTTCTGTGTTTAGTATCTTGTCCACCCAGTTCGGAATGTGTTCCAACACCCTGTTATGTAACTGTCGCTCTGTTCTACCTATGCAGATGGTCTCGTACCTGCATGTAAATTGGTAAATACAATTCGATTTGGTGTACAGAGCTACAGGTTCTTTAACTGCTGGGGTGGGGATCGGTGTTGTTTTGTAACTGATAACCGGAGTTGCAGCACAGAATGTTCGCCCGACTGCTGTGATGTGCCGGTCCTGCAAACGTTGCATTACGTCATCTCCTCGGATGGTTAACTGGATGGAAACCTTGAGTTTTTATAAGAGTATCATGTTTTTTAACGTGGCCAAAATATTTCACTTGTCTCCGCTTTGTTTCTTTCATCAACTCTCTCTTCATTCCCAGTTTTTCTAGGACCTCTGCATTTGATTGTTTTTGTTTCCATGAAATACGACCTATTCGTCTGTATATCCACATCTCCAGGGCCTCTATGTGACTTTCTAGTTGCTTGTTCAATATCCAGGCTTCCGAGCCATACAGTAGCGTTGATTATACGTAGCATTTGACATTTCTCATGTTTAAAGCGTTATTAATCTCTCTAGATGTTAATACTGATTTCATGCCGTTGAAATCATTTTTGGCCATTCCTATTCTCTTTTTGATTTCCATTTCACTTCTGCCATCATCTGTTATTATATGTCCAAGATAAGAGAAACTTGTTACTTGTTCCAGTATCTGCCCATTTACTGTGATGTTCATTGATGACCTTTCCTTTTCACTGCTAATTATCATAGTTTTTGTTTTTTGGATGTTAATATCTAAGCCACATTCTGCACTGTGCCTGTTTACTTCTTCCACTAGGTCTTGCAACTCTTGCTCACTTTCTGCTAGTAACAGGGTATCGTCAGCATATCTAAGATTGTTTATGATTATTCCATTGATGCTGAGTCCAGGCATTTCAACTTGTTTAAAAATTCATTCTGTGTATAGGTTGAAGAGTCTTGGGGACAGTACACATCCCTGCCGTACTCCTCTTGTTATCTCTATAGGTGACGAATAGTTATTCAATTTATCATGTGTCATGCCAGAAAGCGTGGGCGGTCATGACTCGCCATTTCACTCGATCACCAGAGTCGTGGATCAGCTCAGTGTTCCTGTCTCGTCCATGCCATGTAGCCAAGCCATCCAGGTATTTTCCTCTCGGTCTTCCTCTTGGTCTGTTCCTTTCGATATTGTCAGTTGTCACTAAGTTCTCCAATCCATTTCTTCTCATAACATGTCCAAAATATTTTGACTGTTTTCTTCTAATTTCTCTAATCAATTTACGATTTTCATTTGTCTCCTGTAGTACTTGGTCATTGATCTTTCTATCTGTCCATGATGCCAAAACGCTGTCGTACATAAATTTGAACATTAACTGTACAGAATGTAACTCAATGTAGCTCGCTTTCAATGAACAGCACTTTGGTTTAAAAACCATAAGAATAAACAAGGTCGAATCGTTGCCACGATTGTAACAGAATCAATCTCTGTGTAATTTGGTAAACAGTTTATTGGTTGTTGGATATCATCAAATATTCATCAAGTTATACCGTGCCTGGTGGTCTTCCAGGGCGGCCAGTAAGTATATAGTTGATATTAATATTAAATGTTAACTTCCACAAACCTATAATTGATTGTTCTTGATTGACAATCTATGTCTTTCAATTCACCTTCTCTCCATCCTCAAGGTCCAGTTGTTGCCGCTTCTGAATTCTCACTAATTTCCTCGGCAACCGGTTGATTCATTCTCAGCGTCATCTCCTAAGAGCGTGTTACAATATCTTTTCCATCTGCAACTATGATTCCAGCTACTTTGTCTATGTAAACTATTGGTTCGCCAGTTTGAATGTCCAGATAGCTTCACGCACAGCCTGCCATGCCCAACTTCAACCAAGTCTGTTGTTGCGTGACGTCCGAATGACGTTTCTCTCTGTTGACAACTAGTTTGTTAGTTTTCTGTCCGGTTTTCGATTCTAGGATATACATCTATTTTCTGTGACGCAATTCGGACACTAGCTATATGGCTCATGATACTCTTTGCATTTTCCTCAGAAACCACATTTCTGTAGCCATCAGATGTTGTTCACCTTGACTGCACATTGTCCAAGTTTCACATCCATACAAAAGAACAGGCTCTATGTATCCCCTCAACACTCTTTTTCTAGTTTCAATTGACATCTTTTTATTGGTCAAAATGTTTTTCATCTTGCTAAAGGCTACTTTCGCAGTGGCGATTCTTGTTCTAATCTCTTCAAGGCATCTCTCATCAGAAGTTATGACTGTTCCGAGATAATAAAATCATTTTGGGAACACTAAAAAGCCGAATTTGAACTGAAGCGAGGGAGTAAAACAGTCTTAGTACGTTAATGCCCAATATTCACGTAATTTAACTCCCTTTAATATGAATTAGTTGAAGTGAGTGACACGTGCAGGCAATACGCAATGCGTTAAAAGATTGTTTAAACAAGAATGGGCTTGAGTTGCAAAGACTTGTTGCACTCGGCACTGACAATGCATCTGTCATGACAGGTGTAAACAATGGAGTATGTACAACAGTAAAATCCGAAGCTCCTCAACTGGTACTAGTTATGTGTGTATGTCATTCCCTTCAGCTGGCAGTGCCACATTTTTGTAAAATAATTGGCACTCAATGGGTGATGTGGTCAATAGCGCACACTTCGCCTTTACTTTCCAGAACATTTCATGGTGCTTAGTTTCGGCTGAGTCAACCCGAGAGCAATAGAGGGGACTCAATTACATGATCTACGGACTAACCATTCGCTATCGCGCTCTCGACGGCCAGTGTACTTGGTAAGCGAAATTTAAGGGGAAACAGATACCTGTCTTTCACGGGAACATTATATTCATTTTATTGTTTGCAAGGGACATAACTCGCCAACGTTTTTTCTAAAGAAGCAATTAGTTACATTAATTGCTAAATCTTTAATATAATGACACCAACTACTCACAGTTAACAAAATAATTTGACATCCTAGAGCTTGAAATACTTTTACTGCTAAAAATGAATAAAATGTACTTTTTAATGAAATATATACAATGTTTAATACTGCAAGCTCCGTACACGATATTAACGACTGTCTCCCAATGGACGCTCTGACACTGATAATCTGGTTTCTCTTCACAACGTATGCATTTTTCGCCTTATCGCTTCTCGGCCTTTTGGCTAAGATCAAGTGTATTTGCTGGTCCCCGTACAGTAGTGCGCTTGGTCTGGTCGCAGGCCGGGATGTTCATTCTCGGTCCCTTGGCTAAGATCAGACGCATTTGCTGCATCCCCCCCCCCAGTAGTGCGCCTGGTCTGGTCGGGGGCCGGGTGATCCAAAAAAAAAAAAAAAACCCTCACATAAGCATCACTTTAAATGTGGGCCCGGTGGACCACTGTGGGCAATAGCTCACAGTGGGACTAAGGGTCCACGCCAAAAACAGGGGAGGCGGGGAACCAGCTAGTCTGGGATGACCGCCAAACCCCCCCCCCCCCCCCCCCCCCCCCCGCCCAAAAAAAAAAAATAAAAAAAAAAATAAAATTATTCAAATAGATGTTCAGAACCAACCGGTGAGGGTGGCAGCAAAGACAACAATCACAGTATCAAAAAGGTGGGAAAGGGGGATGTGCAGTTTACGGGTTTACAAAGCCATATATATTTATAATGATTACAATGATACTAATGCAAATAACAACCAAATACATAAATAATAATATTAATAATGACAAGGAATAATTTAAAAATGCTAAGGGTGATAACAATAACACTGTTATTGTTAAACAGCAATGATAATAAACAGCGATGATAATAATATTAATAGTTAAACCTGTGATTCCATTTGCTAAAATGTTTATCTTAGGAGTGGTGTTTACATGAAATACATCTATAATAATAATGACAAGAATAAAACTGCTAAGGGTGATAACAGTAACAGCAATGATAGTAAACAGCAATGATAATAAATAGTTAAACTTGTGGTTCCATTTGCTAAAATGATTTTCCTAGGTATGGTGTTTACATGAAATACATCTATAATAATAATGACAAGGACTAAAACTGCTAAGGGTGATAACAGTAACAGCAATGATAATAATAGTTAAACCTGTGATTCCCTTTGCTAAAATGATTTTCTTAGGAATGGTGTTTACATTAAATACATCTATAATAATAATGACAAAGAGTAAAACTGCTAAGGGTGATAACAATAACAGCAAAGATAATAGACAGCAAAGATAATAATAGTTAATCATGTGATTCCATTTGCTAAAATGCTTATCCTAGGAATGGTGTTTACATGAAATGCATCTAAAATAATAATGGCAAGGAATAAAACTACTAAGGGTGATAACAGCAATGCTAATAAATGCAATGATAAGTACGCAATGAAAATAGTGATAGTCCCACTCTCACCCATTGACCCACCACACTAATGGGTAATGATGGTAAAGGCAGAATAAATTTTGGAACCAAAGGGTGAGGGTGTCAGCAAAGGCAACAAACAAACCATGAGTGAGGGAAGGGGGGGGGGGGTCTCATGGGAGATGAGGTTATATATTAATAAAGGTTATTATATTAATAATGCAACTAAAACCAAATACATCAATAATAATGATGACTAACATTTACCTACTAAGGCTGATAACAGTACTGATAGTAACAGCAATGATGATAATAGTTATGATAATGATCCCACTTTCCAAAACTGTGATTCCATTTGCTAGAATGATTTTCCTAGGAATGGTGTTAGCATAGCATAGTAGGTACATATAAATTGCAACATAGTAGAAGTAAAAGGAGTTGGTTTTCTTTTCCTCCTTGCTTATTTTTTGGTCTTATTTGTAAGGGTTCATTCATTTTTTCCCTTCCTCTTGTTTTTTTTTTTTTTTTTTTAAATTACTTATTGTAAAAAGTAAACAAACATCAGTATTAGCACAAATTTTTACAATCTTTACATTTTTGTTTCCCTTGCCACCCTCTCACCAATTTGGTTTCACTCCTCCAATGCCATTACCCCCCTCTCTGGGCAATGATGGTAAAGGCAGGATAAATATTTGAACCAAACCGGTGTGGGTATCAGCAAAGGCAGCATCAAACCATGAGCAAGGGGAGGGGGGGGGGCACCTGGGAAAGGGGTTTTGGTTTATTACTAATGATGATAATAATAATAATGACAGGAGGAGGCATACTGAGGGTAATAACAGCAATTATAACAAACAGCAATGGTAATAATAGTTATGAAAATGATAAACATTTTTACAATATGTGATTCCATTTGCTAGGATGATTTTCTTTGTAATGGTGTTAAACATAGCCTAGCAGGTACATACACATGCAAACTGCAGTTTTAATAATACTTGGAGTAAAGGAGTGGGTTATATTTTCCTCCTTGTTTTTTTTTCCTTAAATGTAGGGGTTCATTCATATTTCCCTCTTTGCTCTCTCTTTCTTTTTTTAAAAATGAAAATTAACCAAATATTTGTATTTGCATAAGTTTTTACAGTATTATTGGTTTGATAACCATATGTGTTTTTGTATTTATTCATTCATTCAACACTCACTCACATGATTCAAAGGGGGTGACTAAGCGAAAGGGAAATCTTTACATTTTTGTTTCCCGCGCTACCCTCCCACTAATTGTTCAATTCCATCAATGCTCTCCTGACCACCCTAGTAATGATGGCACAGGCAGGACAAAAGTTTGAACCAACCAGTGGGGTTAGTAGCAAAGGCAACAAACTGTAAGCAAAGGGGGGGGGGGGGGGCGGGGGAGATGAAATTGTAAAATGATAATGATGATATCAATAATACTTATAACATTAATAATACTAAGGATAGTAAAGGTAGAATAAAGATAGTCATAATAATAATGATGATAATCATTATAATAAACAATAAAAATAAAATAATAATAATAATAATAATAATGATAATAGTATAACAAATATGTGAGTTTATTTACTAAAGTGATAATTCTTAGTAGTGGTGGTAGTATAGCACAACAAGTGCATTCAAAGCCAAACATTCTATAAATAGTACATTGGAATGGGAGGAGTTTAATTTTCTTTTCTCCTCTTTTCTTTTCCCCCTTGTGTATAAGGGTGAAACCATTATTGAAACAAATAAAACAAGCATTTATACTTCCACTATTCTTTACATAAGGGATTTTCCATTGGTCTTTTGACCATATGTGACCTTTTTAATCATCCAATCACCATTCATTCACAGTTTCTTCTTTCATTCTCTCACTCATGTATACCAAAATTACCAAAAAATTTCCAAAATTTCCGGAGTTGGTATACCATTTATACCAACTCTGGAAAGAGTTGTGATATTTTGTGCGTGTACATGAAGGAAACTAAATGTGTGTTATATGTGTGGTGTTTGTATCTGGCAAAATTTCTGCAGGTCCATATAAGTTGTCTGTAGTAAGAAAGTGCTACAAGTAGTTTTGTATGTATGTCCTTAGATGTCATTGGTATAGTATTGAGAAAAATTGCTTTATATATGTCGGTTTGTTTGCCTGTGTGTGTTTGTATGAGGTGTTTGAGTGTTGCGCGTGTGGCAGTAATTGTTGGACACGTATAATAAATGTGTTCCTCTGTCTCTTGTGTGTTGTTTCTACATAATTGACATTGTTTGGATATGTATGCTTCTACCTGTGTTGTGGGGGTCATACTGTATAACAGTCTATATGTGATCTCTCTAGCTTTTGGTGTTATGTGTTTGTTGTGTAGGTTTGAAAAGGTGCATGTGAAGTCAGTCATGAAGTATTTGTGTCCTCTTTTAATCCTAAGTCTTAGTGATGGTGCTTGTTCTCTAACTAAATGTTTGTATATTGTGTGTGACGCATATGCCACATACACGCCTATTATTTTTTCGTCTTTCAATTATTAAGGGTTATTGATATCAATTTTATTGTTGTTAATTTGTATGGATGTTTACTATTACTATTATGCTCCCTCATTTCCCCTCCTCCCCGCTTGTTTACTGTTGGTTGTTTTGACGCTGCTACCGCCCTCGCTGGTTGGTTCTATCAATTGGCTGCCACTGCCATCATTACCTGAAAAGGTGGCGATGGTATTGGTGGCTTTGGAGCCGGCTGGAGATGGTGGTGACAGGGGGAACAAACACGGTAATAAATAAATTTTGGGTTCCTCCCCCCCCCACCCCCACCCCCCTTTGACATGTAAATATGCAAATGAATTAATTGTAATATTACACATATGTCACCTACACGCCCAGACGCAACGATCCGTAAATACACGCACACAAATACTGAACACACAGTACGCATGTAACAACACGAACAATACAAATGCAACAACTACCTTTCTGCATTGTTAACTAGTATACCCCTTGACAACCACCCCCCCCCCCCCCCCCTTTCGACACTGTTGGTTTTGATGCTACTGCCGCCTTCACCAGTTGGGTTCCAACAGGTTTTTACTGCCATTTCCTCATTACCAAGTGGTGATGATGGTATTTGTGGGGTTGGAGCTGACAGGTGAGAGGGTGGCAGAGGGGGAAAAAATGGTATAATATCGTCTTGTTGTTGTTTGTACTCGTTTTTCGTTACCCCCCATATCAAATGTAAAAATGTTGAAACAAATGTTGTAAAAATTTGCGCATATGTCACCTACACTTCCACATGCAACGCTCTGTAACAACACGAACAATACAAATGCAAATGTTTCTTAACACTCAATAAAGGTTTCTTTCTAAAGAGCTGCGCCAGGAACACAATGTCAGGGGCATTCCTATTAGAAAAGATGATGAAGTGATGATAACCCGTGGTCATTACAAGGGACAGGAAACAGGCAAAGTGACACAAGTTTACATAAAGAAATTTGTGATTTACATAGAGCGTGTGCAGAGGGAGAAGGCTAATGGAACATCTGTCCATGTTGGTATCCACCCTTCAAAGGTTGTATGAATCTGAAATTGGACAAAAATCGCAAGAAAATCCTGGAACGAAAGGCAATGAACAGGTCCAAGGCTTTGGCTGAGATGGGCAAGTACACAGAGGAAACCATGGAGAGCTGAACATGTTCAATGAGTTTGTTGTCAATTAAATTATTGTTCTCTTTTAAAAAAAAATATTCAAACAGCAACCCCCCTAGCTGCCTCGACGCGCTATCGAGATCAAGTCGGCTTAACGGATGACGCAGAGGATGCCTCGCGTTAACTAAGCATTGGCACCTTTCCGTCTTGACAGACGATTCGCGTTAACTATTTTTCTCTACTGTCTATTGTCTCATCGATAGTGTCTTGTCTTTTCCTTCCACACTTACGAATGATCAAGTTATCAGGATTCCTATGTGTATGATTGGGTTGTCGTATGTCATCGTGTATGATTTTTGCTGTAGAGGAGGTCTTACAAACGTAAAATTGATTTGAAGGAAACAGAACGGGATTTAAAGTTGATTACATGTCCTTAACAGGACGTCGCAATCAATACCAGCATTTATTGGCTTTTTGTGATTTACTGGCAATTGTTACGTTCAGTAGACTTGCCATTGCTTTTTAAACGACAGACGCTCATACTATCGAAATCAACGCAAAGCGGTCTGCTTCAAAGTCACATGATTTCGAACCTTAGAGTCAGGTATGACGGGGAATTGTAAACAGTCCCAGAGAACAGGCTCTATGATGCTTCATCTGTCCAGACTATAATTTCAGCTCTGGTATTCGTATGTAAACTAATTGACTGGGCCAAATAAAAACACGTTCCTGAGCTTCGTTTGTGTTGTTTTATCTACAAAAACACAATTGGCATTTGACGATGAGGACCGCGGACGGTCTCGTTTAATTGAAAACACGTGTCATGAGGTCACGCCGTGCAAGAATACTTCAAGAACAATCCGAGTTAAATAATCTCGAAAGACGTATTTGTTCTCCGTGACGGGAATTGGGTTTGTGTTATGTTATACTCAACGGGTTGGTGTCAATGGATGATGCAGTGCAGCTGT
This sequence comes from Cepaea nemoralis, assembly GCA_014155875.1. Taxonomy (NCBI): domain Eukaryota; kingdom Metazoa; phylum Mollusca; class Gastropoda; order Stylommatophora; family Helicidae; genus Cepaea; species Cepaea nemoralis. The sequence continues at coordinate 485,935 of JACEFZ010024807.1, forward strand.
GAAGTGGTATTGAAATGTGTCTGTGTTTTAACTTGTTATTAAAATATTCAGTGATATATTTGTAAATAAGGGAATCGCTGTAGAGCAGTGGCTAGCACGCTTCCAACCGGCCAGTTGGTCAAGTATTGGAATCCTCATCGAAGCAGATAAAAACATTGATCTGGACTCCCAGGGCATAATCTCTGGAAATCAAAAATGCAGCTAACACTGACACAGAAAAAGAAAGACACTAAACCCACACACTGAACCACCACAATTATAACCAACGCTGCTACAGCAGGTTGAACGAGGTGGACAGTTTTGTTTTTTCTGCAAATCGGAATCAGGATCGCGCTCAAAGGTAGACCCAGCCTAAAATCACGTTCTTCTTCTGCCCCGTTGACTCCTATTGAGGTATATGACCACAACCACGCATGCCAACCACTCGGTAGGGTAGTTGTTGGTTGGTTGGATGCTGGCTTGATGTTTTGTTCTACGCGGTGAGATAGTCAGTCCTTGACCTGCCCTCTGTAATCCACGTATGACGACATACCAGGAGATGGCCTAGGAAGTCAAACCAGCCAGCGTGATATTGACCACAGCATCCATCGAGCGCTGATTTGTCTATACAATTATGGGGCTAGCACAATATACCCAATACATCTCCAGACTTTTACAATTCGTATACTGAACTGTGCCGGTCTCCCTGGTCTATTGGTTACACGACCTTCTCCGTAATCCCGTATACTCTCGTGAGTAACGTGACGTTTGCGAGAATCGGTAGCGGTTCTCTCCGCGTCGGTAACTTATGAGGTATGTGAGCCGGTCGCTCAGAAAGCAATGGCAAACTACTGAGCGTAATCTTGCCAAGAAATCAACAATCAGCTGAAAGATGCTGATGTTGACAGCGATGCCCCGTACAGGTTATGCGAACAAACAAACAAACAAAAATACTGAACTGTGATTATCTGCAAAGAGTAATTCATTCATTGTATGAAAACCAACGCATGGCGATCTGCTTCTATATCACTGGTAATTGTGTTTCCAACGCGGATAGCGGGATTACGAATTGCATTCGTAACCATTCGCCACAGAGCCGGCTAGATACGAGTAATTCCTGTCAAAAAGTGAGAGATACTAAACACAATGTTTAGTCACACAATGGTTAGTCACACAATGTTTAGTCACACAATGTTTAGTCACACAATGTTTAGTCACACAATGTTTAGTATCTCTCACTTTTATTTCGCCGAAATTGCTCGTATCTAGCTGTTTGTATTTCCTTTTCAGTATCCGTTGTAGGCCTACGTTTAACGCTACCATTCTTATGATGCATTTTCGTGCAATGAAATGACAGGATGTTAATTTTTGTGGCAAGTGTTGTCTGTAATTTTCAAAGAAACCTCAAATATCCGCATATGTTGTTTGTGTTACGTGTTTATGTTACGTTAATGTAGTTTTCAGCTGTTAGTTTAACAGAGCGACAGTACTCAAAAGCAACTGCATGCAACTGAATGGAGGCCAAGCAGTAGTTAGTTGAGAATAACCAAGTTTATTACAAGCGTTGTCATCTGGTATCAAAATAAATACATAGGATACAAATCCAGACTACGTCCTGCTGACATGAGTTTTGGGTCGCAACTAACTTGGTTTCTGCCCTTACGTCAACGCGTGAGAGTCCCTAGATCCCTAACTACTGGTGCTCACGCGTGCATCAGCTAATAGATCTGTTTTCCCTTTGCACGCCATGCCCACTAAACCCCTTGAACCGAGGTACTCTGTTATAATACCTCTCTATCCCCAACGAGACTTTTCCCCGAAAAGTCTTAACTCCACAACTCCTTTATCCCGACTCTATGACCCCCACGAACCACTATTCGCTAATTTCGATACTCTTAACTAAATAATCCTATACCAACCGCTATCCTCCCAACCACACAATTACTTCTTCCTCGTTTCTGTAAGATCATACGTAAAACATATCTCAACCCCCTGTCACAAAATTCATATACCTCTAACCTGGAACTGACTTTTAGTAAGTCTCTACAGTTTCTTGCCGAAGAAGTCTTATTCTTGCACCTCTCTACCCATACTATTTATCATGTCTTGTAGCCAGCTGTTATGACCCGTAAACCTATACTTCTTCTTCGTTCAATATCACCATTACATATATAATTTACACATCATCGTAACCTCGTAAGTTCTATATTATCACACCTGTACAAGCAACCCACTTCGTTTCATCGTCGATCGAAATCATGTGTATATATAAACAAAATTTAAGATTCTTATGCGCTTATACAATTTTTCCTACTCTCGCGAACATCAACAACACAGGATAGACAGAAAAGTGGTTGGTGTGGACCGAAGAAGATAGTAAGAGGTAGTCACATTTATCCTCCCATGCACTCACAAAACGTTATAAAATAAAGTTTTCAAAAAAAAAAAAAAAAAAAAAAAAAAACAAACAAACAAAAAAAAAAAAAAAAAAAAACAAACAAAAAAAAAAAAAAAAAAAACAAACGAATCATATAATCTTCAATAAATATTCTTGTTAAAAATTACGTCGATCTCAAACTCCCTCTTTACACTCTCAAGATTAAAAATATTTGTATCATTTGTGCGGCCAACAGCAGCCCGTAAAAACTTTATAACCATACTATATCAGTATCTTTTATTTATAATAAATCTTTCATGGCTTTCGATCCATGTTTTAATTCTACTTATTTCCTTAATATTGATAATGTTCATTTACTATGAACAATACTTACTAATACATATGTTGAATGCTGACAACCACAGCGCCCCTTTTTGAGTTAAACCAATCTCCCTCACAATATTAACGCTGACTAGCACAGCACCTATTACAACCCCCTACATCCCATTATAAACATCTCTGGCATTCATTTTTCATGAACATATCTGATTTCGTTCTGGACCATATGTGCTGCTATCTACAGCCCTATCTTTGGCCACCCTCAGTTAAACCAACCCCTCATTTTCCAAACATGGGATTCAATCCATGTGTATTTCTATTAACGTTGACTAACGTATCACCCTTACATAAAACCAGCAAGCTCAACTTCTAGTAACTATCGAAGCTCATGGCACTCACTCCATGTTTACTCCCTACCCCATGAAGATCATTTCTTAAAGTTGCCCCATTTTTCTGAACGTAATTCTGCATCCAGAACTCCCAAGGACCCTATTAACAAGTCTCTTTAATAGGGACCAGTTCATGTTTTATAACTCCCTACAACTGAACGCCAAAAGAGAAACTATTTTAAACATGGTCAAGGCAACTCAAGAAGCAAAATCATTATAACTTTTGCAAGTGAAAATAAACAAACAAAGTAATATGCAACCTAAATAAAACCACAATTCATAAATAATTGGAGTCAAGACAAATCAAAATATAACAATATCACCCCCCCCCCCCCCCTAGTTTTCAAACATCATTTCATATATCCCCACATTTTTCAAAATAAATATACATAATGAAATAGTAATCAAGTTCAAATAAAATCAATTACTTATTGTAATCAAACAAAATTAGTCTCTTTTTTGGACTAATGATCTACTCCTAACAACAACAAAAGCAACTCAATGCTAGGACAAATATTAACCTGCATTAACCCCAAAATAAATCTGTTACCCACAGATTATATTCTCATCATACGTAGAACAATATGTATTCCCCCAACAAAAGTCATTAATCAAAAATGACCATACTTTTTCTGGAAGTCGACAATCACCTCTCCTCCAGCAAGTATAAGCGCAAACCAAGCTATTTATTTTCTCACATCATTCTACCTAATAGTGTCAGTCTCTTAATTAGTCTCTAGTACCACATTGGTCTTACTTCTAATTGTACTAGGTCTGGGGAACACATCATACAGTCGACGTCTCAAGCTCTACATTCTTCCGTAACATTAGTCTCTCATTCATAACGTTTACTGTTGACTGCTTTCGAACACCGTATTATTAATTCCTCAAGCTCTTAATAAGCCTCACATTTTAACATGCTTCTAACGATTCACATGCTTCTTTACATAATACTTTCTCAGAATTACTCACTTCTGTCTCTCTCACCCTTACTCCTCAATTTTCTTTATTATCTTCACTAACCACCTAATACTCACTTATTCAACCATCATCTTTTAACCTCTCCTCTTCACAATTTAACTCAGACAAGCAATTCTTCGCATATTCGCACGACATTCGTATTTTATGCTTGCTCACACAGTGACACAATCTCCCTTCACACCGCTTCAAGTCTAAGATATACCAAGCGCCCTGTACATGCATGCACTACTACTAATAACCTGACATCGTTCTATCCATGCACTCCACCCCAAACGACTTTTCAAAACTTCTCTCTTCAGCGCTACGAACACATGTTTGTCTACACTTTTACACATGCAAGGACAACGCATAGCTAGACGAATCACTCCAATACTCAACAGGACTTTCACAATTCAACTGCTTTCTTATTTCCACTTTTCTTAATCATTCACTCCCTTTCAAAAGCTCAGAGCCTACCCGACTTAAACTACACAATATCTCTAGCAATGATAATAAGCTTACCTCCATGTCAAGCTTACCTTACGTCCACTACTCCAGCACACATCACTCAACGTGAACACCCCAATCCACTGACCATTCTGGACAAGGGACGTTTAAACTCCCATTCGTCCACTCTCCACTCATCACAACCAAACACTACTCTCCGTCCTACCCAATTCTCCACATCAAATCACTCCGACAGTCAACTACTCATTCACTTCTCCTCAACCTCCTCATCCTACACTATTAACGAGTCAGATTCTCTCAAGGTATTCCGTCACGTCACTCATCAGTCAACTTTTCAAGTCTAACTATAACAAGGTATCTTCTGACAATGGTGTCTGTCTTCATGAGAAGTAGCAATCAAACTCGTTTCCAATATCTGTAGCTGTAAAGTATTGAGGTCTTAAACTCATATACTCCCTAAGCTTTCTCTCGTCATCTACTGTATAGGTCGGTTTAAATGCTTTCCTTCGTTTACTCCTATTTGTTGTTCGTGTCGTTACTGCGTCCGTCTGCTCACTATTTTCTGTATAAGTAACATATCTCTTATACCTTCCTTCCTCGTCTTCAGAAGATTCACTAATGATGGTTCCCTCAACAGGCTTATTATAGTTGACTGCAGACATGGTAATAATATCCCTATAGTCGGCACTAGAACGTCTGACCTTCTTCTTATTTACACCTCCATCTTTCATGCTCCGGTTTGGGATAATTTCAATGTCTCTATCTGAGGAAGCTGCCACATTAGCCGTACCTACATTGACTACCAGACTAGTTGCAGTTCCATCCCCAACGTTCTTTCTAACTTTCCTCTTGGTCTTTGTCTGTCTATCTTTCTTAATTTCAACTGTGTTTCCTTTTTCCAATTTCACATGAGGAGTTTCTACAATTTCCACCAACTCAGTTTGACTTTCCTTCGTTATCTTGCTGGCTGGTTGTACCTAGATGTTCTTTTCCCCGGTATCAATTTGTGTCTGTGTGTTATTATCTACCACTTCAATCATCTGCGTCTGTGTCTCTCTTTCCTGTCTGCCCCTAAAAACTGCAAACACCTTCTGAGCAGCTGAGGTTTTATTGACCTGATCTTCTCTTTTACTTAACTTTTCTACTGAATGTCTCAACCGTCTGATCTCGAACCACTGATTTCACAATGTTCTCACCTCTTCATTATTAAATGGCCAGTTCCATTGTTTCTTATAAAAATTCTCCCTCTGATAAGCATTGACTTCTGGTTTGTTATGTTGTTTCTCCACGTACCTCCGTGTTCTTGCCACGTCAGATTTAACATTTATACAGTTAATATCACGCCTGCAGTACTTTCTGTCACTGTTATAAAGCGGCTGTCTATTATTTGGACAGGATCTATGAGAGTGTACTTCCTGCCCACCGTCATAGCAGGTTGAAGCAAGACTTGGCCTTATCGTAGTGGTATTATATGGGTTATTTGGATTGAAACTCCGCCCATGTCGACCTTTATTATATGTCCGTGTTTCTATATTACTTATCCTATTCCGTCTCCAGCTATTTCTATTTTGCCTCCCATTAACATGATTCTGTGTTTTTGCCTGAGCGCGTCGGTTGCTAAAAAATCTATAACTATGTCTATTCTGTCCGCAATTCCAACAGACCATATTTGTACTACCTACTGTCTCTCTTATAGGGTTTCTCATTTGTCTTCCTCTATCGTGAGTACTTTCATTATTTCCCTGCAATGTCTGTATTTCTCCTCTTCTTCTCCATCCATACCTTGCTTGTCCTATTTCCATAGGTTCCTCCATTCTATCTTCTCTACTGCTTCCTATTTCTCTTCCTACCCTTAGTCTAAATCTCCTTCTCAGACTTTCTTCTTGTATGCCTATATCCACAGCCTGTGACAATCTTGCCGGATTTTCCCTCATAAGCTTGAATTTAAGTCCATCCGACTTTATTCCGTCAACAAATATTCCAACCAACAATCTTTCTACCTCTTCCCCTTGCACATTTTGTCCTAGAAACGCCTCTTCAGCTAAATTAATTAGCCTGTCGCTGTATAGTTGAACACTTTCAACAATTGTTGAACAATTTGAGTCCTTTAACAGAGCGACAGGACTCAAAAGCAACTGCATGCAACTGAATGGAGGCCAAGCAGTAGTTAGTTGAGAATAACCAAGTTTATTACAAGCGTTGTCATCTGATATCAAAATAAATACATAGGATACAAATCCAGACTACGTCCTGCTGACATGAGTTTTGGGTCGCAACTAACTTGGTTTCTGCCCCTACGTCAACGCGTGAGCGTCCCTAGATCCCTAACTACTGGTGCTCACGCGTGTATCAGCTAATAAATCTGTTTTCCCTTTGCACGCCATGCCCACTAAACCCCTTGAACCGAGGTACTCTGTTATATTCGCTCAACTGGCAATTGATTTGCGACATTGATTGAACAGATTAGTGGCAATTAGATATAGCCAATTAACGTGTTGCTCTATTTGTTGTAAAAAAAGGCATCTTACTTGCAAAATAGCTAGTTTACTCACAGACATTCACGTGTTTGGAAAGGTTGCAACAACACACTCACACATACACACATAGAGAGGGAGAGAGAAGGGAGGGGTGAGAGAGAGAGAGAGGGAGATAGATAGAGAGAGAGAGAGAGAGAGAGAGAGAGAGAGAGAGAGAGAGAGAGAGAGAGAGAGAGAGAGAGAGAGAGAGACGCACACATAATACATTTGCTGATACAAACAGAACAGTGTAAACAAAACAACAAAATAACTTCCTACCCGAGTGGTGATGGTGTTAGATAGCGAACAATGGTCGCCAATACTTTCCGGTAAGGCATATCATAATCTGAATAACGAAGACACAAACAATAGATTGCACGATTTATTGCCTGGCATATTTCGCTGCATCGCGTTAGGTACATACTGCAGAAATCACACAACATAAAGTGAAATTACTAGATAAATCCTTCAATCTGAAAGATACACATATTCGCACAGTCATGTCGATTGTCTACCATGGTAATTTTAAACTGACTAACATGTCTTTCTGCTTGCACAAGGCTGGCTTACGCAGGATGATCACTACGGCTTCAGCAATCCTTAACAACTGACTACTCTGTGTGTTGAACAACACACGGAAGGCACTGTCTCTTTCAACCACATTACCACTCTCGAGCAAGTGTCTTGCGGCCGATGAAGCAGGATTGTTCTGGTGTGGCGGCCTGCCTAGGCTACCATTTTCTGTGTGTAGTATCTTGTCCACCCAGTTCGGAATGTGTTCCAACACCCTGTTATGTAACTGTCGCTCTGTTCTACCTATGCACCTGCATGTAAATTGGTAAATTTGGTGTGCAGAGCTACAGGTTCTTTAACTGCTGGGGTGGGGATCGGTGTGGTTTTGTAACTGATAACCGGAGTTGCAGCACAGATTGTTCGCCCGACTGCTGTGATGAGCCGGTCCTGCAAACGTTGTATTACGTCATTTCCTCGGAAGGTTAACTGGATGAACACCTTGAGTTTTTACAAGAGTACCATGTCTTTTAACGTGGCCAAAATATTTCACTTGTCTCCGCTTTATTTCTTTCACCAACTCTCTCTCTTCATTCCCAGTTTTACTAGGACCTCTGCATTTGATTGTTTTTGTTTCCATGAAATACGACTTATTCGCCTGTATATCCACATCTCCAGGGCCTCTATGCGACTTTCTAGTTGCTTGTTCAATGTCCAGGCTTCCGAGCCAAACAGTAGCGTTGATTATACGTAGCATTTGACAATTCTCATTTTTAAAGTGTTATTAATCTCTCTAAATGTTAATACTGATTTCATGCCGTTGAAAGCATTTTTGGCCATTCCTATTCCCTTTTTGATTTCCATTTCACTTCTGCCATCATCTGTTATTATGTCCAAGATAAGAGAAACTTGTTACTTGTTCTAGTATCTGCCCATTTACTGTGATGTTCATTGATGACCTTTCTTTTTCACAGCTAATTATCATAGTTTTTGTTTTTTGGATGTTATTATCTAAGCCACATTCTGTACTGTGCCTGTTTACTTCTTCCACTATCTCTTGCAACTCTTGCTCACTTTCTGCTAGTAACAGGTATCGTCAGCATATCTAAGATTGTTTATGATTCTCCCATTGATGCTGAGTCCAGGCATTTCAACTTGTTTAAAAATTCTTTCTGTGTATAGGTTGAAGAGTCTTGGGGACAGTACACATCCCTGCCGTACTCCTTTTGTTATCTCTATAGGTGACGAATAGTTATTCAATCAATCATGTGCCATGCCGGAAAGCGTGGGCGGTTATGACTCGCCATTTCACTCGATCACCAGAGTCGTGGATCAGCTCAGTGTTCCTGTCTCGTCCATGCCATGTGGCCAAGCCATCCAGGTATTTTCCTCTCGGTCTTCCTCTTGGTCTGTTCCCTTCGATCTTGCCAGTTGTCACTAAGTTCTTCAATCCATTTCTTCTCATAACATGTCCAAAATATTTTGACTGTCTACGTCTAATTTCTCTAATCAATTTACGATTTTTATTTGTCTCCTGTAGTACTTGGTCATTGGTTTTTCTATCTGTCCATGATACTCTTTGTATTTTCCTCAGAAACCACATTTATGTAGCCATCAGATGTTTTTCAGCTTGACTGCACATTGTCCAAGTTTCACATCCATACAAAAGAACAGACTCTATGTATCCCCTCAACACTCTTTTTCTCGTTTCAATTGACATCTTTTTATTGGTCAAAATGTTTTTCATCTTGCTAAAGGCTACTTTCGCCATGGCGATTCTTGTTCTAATCTCTTCAAGGCATCTCTCATTAGATGTTATGTCTGTTCCGAGATAATAAAATCATTTTGGGAACACTAAAAAGCAGAATTTGAACTGAAGCGAGGGAGTAAAACAGTCTTAGTACATTAATGCCCAATATTCACGTAATTTAACTCCCTTTAATATGAGTTAGTTGAAGTGAGTGACACGTGCAGGCAATACGCAATGCGTTAAAAGATTGTTTAAACAAGAATGGGCTTGAGTTGCAAAGACTTGTTGCACTCGGCACTGACAATGCATCTGTCATGACAGGTGTAAACAATGGAGTATATACAACATTAAAATCCGAAGCTCCTCATTTGGTACTAGTTAGGTGTGTATGTCATTCCCTTCAGCTGGCAGTGCCACATTTTTGTAAAACAATTGGCATTCAATGATTGATGTGGTCAATAGCGCACACTTCGCCTTTACTTTCCAGAACATTTCATGGTGCTTAGTTTCGGTTGAGTCAACCCGGGAGCAATAGTGGGGACTCAATTACACGATCTACGTACGGGCTAACCATTCGCTTTCGCTCTCTCGACGGCCTGTGCACTTGGTAAGCGAAATTTAAGGGGAAGGGAGAAGCTATAAACAAAATTTTGTGATCAGTACGAGCCGCTATACACAAAATTTTGTGGCTGGTCACGTGATAATTTGGCACACAATTTTGTGTATAGTACGCGCCGCTATACACAAAAATTTGTGGCCGGTCACGTGATTATTCGGCACAAAATTTTGTGTATAGAACGCGCCGCTATACACAAAAATTTAGGACAGGAGGAATCAAAGATAGAACCCATATAGTATAGAACCAGACCCCGGTGCCTTGGAAACACCTCTGTGGTCACGTGATTATTCGGCAAAACCGGTTGGGAATCCCCCTCCCCCCTTTCCCAGGGGGGAATTCCAGGGGGTAGACAGGTAGGTATTTTGCTTGGTAGGTTCGATGGTTGACAGGTAAGTAGGTATTTTGCTTGGTAAGTTGGGTGATAGACAGTTAGGTAGGTATTTTGTTAGTTAGTTAGTTAGCCGACAGATCACCCTCATTGCACATCAAACCATTCAGTCCATAAGTGCTCGGATCCCCTCCTCAGTAAATCCCGCAGCGTGTAGCGGCTCACGCCACCAGTTCTGTGTTGGTTTATTACTCTTCTTTCGCTTCCTTAACTATACTATAAGGCATGGCTGGGAAAGAGGCAGGCTGTCAAAAAGCCAGAAAGGCAAACATGCCACAGGTTGAGTTAGCGAATCTGAAGACTGAGGTCCATAGGACGATGAGGGGTCGGATCAAAGAGGAATGGCTACACAGCTACTTGCTGCCGCTGCCAAAACCGAACATAGACCATTCCAAGATAAGCGGCTACAGAATCATTACGATGCAGAACACTGCTGGCAAGCTACTGGAGAAAATTGTAGCACACAGACTTGCTTGTGACTTGGAACAACTCGGCGACTTCACAGAGATGCTCCAACACTCTTCGCTCACTAACACTCACTAGCTCAGTCAGACGACAACATGTACTCTCATTCACTCATACTCCTCAACAGAAAGCCGTCGATATAATGGGCTAGGCAACTTGAATACGGCTACCACGCTTCGAACGCCGACCATACCTGCCGGGAAGCTGCTGGGAGTCTGACCAGCGGTAGGTGATAGCACCGGACGCCAACCACACGCAAAGGGGATACGTGGTCACAATATGGACACTATAAGGAGGCGTGAGAGTGAGTCAGGAATGGTCTGTGGCGGGAGTACATTGCATCAGTTAGATGGTAGTTAACGTGAGAGTGAGTCAGGAATGGTCTGTGGCGGGAGTACATTGCATCAGTTAGATGGTAGTAACGTGAGAGTGAGTCAGGAATGGTCTGTGGCGGGAGTACATTGCATCAGTTAGATGGTAGTAACGTGAGAGTGAGTCAGGAATGGTCTGTGGCGGGAGTACATTGCATCAGTTAGATGGTAGTAACGTGAGAGTGAGTCAGGAATGGTCTGTGGCGGGAGTACATTGCATCAGTTAGATGGTAGTAACGTGAGAGTGAGTCAGGAATGGTCTGTGGCGGGAGTACATTGCATCAGTTAGATGGTAGTAACGTGAGAGTGAGTCAGGAATGGTCTGTGGCGGGAGTACATTGCATCAGTTAGATGGTAGTAACGTGAGAGTGAGTCAGGAATGGTCTGTGGCGGGAGTACATTGCATCAGTTAGATGGTAGTAACGTGAGAGTGAGTCAGGAATGGTCTGTGGCGGGAGTACATTGCATCAGTTAGATGGTAGTAACGTGAGAGTGAGTCAGGAATGATCTGTGGCGGGAGTACATTGCATCAGTGTCATCATCTTGCTCTTATCTAGGTAACTGAACATGGGTTCATACAGGCAACAATAAATCTGTTCGCTATGAGATCGAATATTTATTGTATTGAATATACAGTTGGCGCAGTGGGTTAACAGCCCGCGCTATATTATCTTACATATCACAGATAGTTAAACATCAAACACATAGTTGTCATACAACAATCTAGCACACTATCTAGCCTATGTATATATATATCTATGAATATCTATTGAGTCCCTCTCAGGCAGGCCTTGTTGCCTCTCTCAAGTCCGTCTGTCCTCTGCCGGTCTCCTCGTGTCCTAATTCGACACGGGCGGTAACTCTGTCCGAGTTCCTCGTGGACCCCGCATTAGGCGGGCCACATCAGTGTCCACGGAACCATGGACTCGATGACCAGCTCTTTCGAGAAGGTTCTAGATTACTCGGGTCCTGAGCGACTCGATGCTGTCCCTTGGGCTGGAGTTGCAGCCCTCTAATAATATATCTAACGGTGAGGCGGTGACAGGATCCCCCCTCCCCCCTGATATGATTTGTTCTTGGGTAATTAGATCTGTTCTAATTCTGTCACCGAATCACATAAAGCTGGTGTTTGGTGGATAGTAACCTGGTAACCTACCTACTAGCACTAAAACTCATGTATTCTACCATACAACACTTCTCTGATTTGGTGAAGAGATCCCTCTGTCTCTCGTGTGCTTAAAAATGCTTATCTGACCGAAGTTACGTGACATTTTAGTAGTTGTATTTACAACCCGCCCTTCTCATAGTACCCGAAATGGTACCAAGACAATTAACCTCTATATTAAAGAGGGTTAACAAGACCGAAGTCCTGGCTAAATAAGTACACCTTCAAATCTTGATCTGTGTGTGTATTTCCATACACTTTTACTTTCGTATGTTACATAATGCTAAATATGTAGTTACCTTGTTCTTTTATCCCCCTCAGACTACATGTGTCCCTGATGGCTTGTTAGTGTGTTGACTAATAAGTTGATGTTTCTAATAAAGTGACTGTATTTTAAATTGATAGTGTTGAGTTTTGAGGTTTGTGTAACGTGTGTGCTGAATGTGTGGCGTATTTCCAAGCGTCACGAGTTGGGATAACCTCAATCATGAAATACTGCACTGTGTGCAATACATGATCAGGCATTCCAAGTAGTGGTGCTTAGATGTATCCTAACTGCTAAACTAAGTATATTACACTAACTACTAAATTAAACTCACTATTAAACTAAGTATTACACATGTATTGACAAATTAGACAAGTCATGCAATTTTACATGAAAGACGCAGACAAATTACAATAAATACGTTTTGCGTACAATTTGTCCGCCAAGTGTATCGTTCTCTCATTTAATCCTTTCACGCAGTCATTCACTCACCTTTCATACATAATAGTATTTGGTTAAATTATATAATTAAAATTGAGGTAAGTGTTATTGCCCTTAGAAAAAAATGGGCCAGGCGATATTTGCCCTTTAAGAAAATACGTACTTTTTGTACGATGCATGAAAAATAGGTTATAATTTAACTAGAGACAATTGTATAGGGCGGTTCTTTAGCCTATGAATGGCAACGCCTGTAATATTAAAGAAGAATATGTACACATTACAGGTTAACACAATTTATATACATCATTAATGCAAATATAATACATATTTAATACTAAAGTAATTAATTAATTTAAATAACTAAATAAATCCAACGATGATGTGCGCGTTGTCCTCCTGTCGTTAGCGTGTTATGCCATGAATGTCAAAGTTAGTATGGTTGTCTCTTGAGTGTTGTAGTCGATGTCGTTCTGTTTCGGCTGTTTGCAAAGTTTCGTAGCAACAGCAAGTATGGATTGTTCTCAATGTTCCGTATGAAATATTACAGTATTCAGAGTTAGTTCACTGGTTGATATTATTGGTTGAAACAAACACAGTTACCGTTTCTTGCTGGAATCGTTCTAGAGCTTAGGCACTTGATAGTATAGTTCTTAAGTATAGCTCTTAACGTATAGATGGTCTTAATGTATAGTTCTTAATGTACCATGTTCATGGGTGTCGTAAGTAACCTAATCACTGAGAGTACTCTAGTAGGTGTAGAGTTACACTGTTATATGCAACCGCCTAAAAGTATCACAGTTTATAGTATGGCTAATTGTCGATGTGATAAGAGTCATTCTACTGGCGCATTTGTCTGCCGTGATAAAAGGTCAGCCATAATATTATCGGTGCCCTTGATATGGCGGATTTCGAAGTCGAAATCTTGAAGTAGAAGACACCATCGTTGTAACCGGTGGTTTTTTGGCGACCCATGGTTAAGGACTAATAATGGCGAACTGTCTGTAAGGACCACAAAATGACTACCTAAGAGGAACTTAGATAATCTCAATATACAAAACAATAGGCTTAAAGCCTCCAATTCAACTGTGGCATAACGAGTCTCAGCCTTCTTTAGATTGCGGCTCACGTAGAGAATCGGGTGTCGTACGCCATCCACTTCCTGCATTAAACATCCTCCTATTGCGATAGCGCTAGCATCTGTGGTCAAAATAAAGGGTAAATTTATGTTGGGTAATCGTAAGACTGGTGGATTAGAAAAAATATGTTTCAATCTACACATTGCATCATCTAAGCTGGTACTTTTACAAATTTTTGATGGATGATCTTTAGTTAACATATCAGAAAAGACTGAGGTGAGTTCTGCCCAATGTGGAATGAATTTAGAATAATAGTTAATAAGACCTAGTAGACTTCTAATCTGTTTCTTTGTGGTAGGGACTTCTAGATTAAGGATCTTGGAAACAATTTTATCATCAGTCAACAATTTTCCTTCAGATATTCTATGACCAAGGAAGTCTATTTGTGTATAACCTATTTCAACCTTGGAAGGTTTGATAGTAAGTCCAAAAAGAGAGATTTGGTTGAAGACTTGTTTCAGGGTAAGTAAGTGAGAAGTCATATCAGAAGAATGGACGCATATATCATCAATATAGGCTACTACATCTTTAATTCCGTGTAATAACAATCTTGTTAGTCTCACAAATGTGGCCGGTGCGTTCTTCAGGCCAAAAGGAAGATATAGCCAATCGTATAAACCGAGAGGTGTTGCGAATGCTGTTATATGTCTACAAGAAGGGTGTAGTGGAACTTGCCAATATCCTTTCGCTAAATCGGTCTTGGAAAATAAGGATGATTGAGCCATATTTAAAATAAGATCTTCACAACTGTTCATTGGCTCTGCATCCGTTGTTGTTCTTGTATTTAATACTCTATAGTCGATGCACAAGCGGATTGTCTGGTCCTTCTTTTTCACCAGAACAATCGGTGAAGAATATTGAGACATCGATTTTTGAATAATGCCATTCTTCTCTAAATCTAAAATTTCTTTATCTAAATTAGATCTGTAATGGAGAGGAATAGAATATGGTCTACATTTGACCGGTCTCAGATCTGTCAGCACAATTGAATGTGTTATTCTATCAGTGCGTCCAGGTTTGTTGGAAAAGATAGTCTTATAGTCGTTAAGGAGCGTCAAAATGTCTTGTCGCTGTTGTTGTGTCAAAGTGTCAGAGATATGTATGTCATTTATACTCCCGTCGTCAGTCATGATTGGTACAGGGATTTCAGTATTGTCCACGTCGGTCTGATTTATCACAGATGTTACTGTTTGTAAATTGTCTTCAATGTCATTGTCGTCGTCGTCGAGATCAATCGTTGTCAATATGTCGTCAAATTTGTCGTCGTTGTCGATATCACAGATTGTCGGTAATGTCCATATGTCTTCGTCGTTTTCGTCGTCGTAAGAGTGTGTCGTTAACGATGCTTCGTGTGTCGAGGTGTCATTTCGTTGGGAAATTGTCGTTTCGTCTCCGTCACCAGTTCGTTGCGTCTGTTCATTTGTCTCATTGTCCTGTCTAGCATAGTATAGTTTCAACATATTTACATGGAATATTTTCAACTTTCCATTTACAGAGAATGTTGTAGGGTTATTCCCCTTGACCAGTTTATGACATATATCAAAAGATGTACAAAATGTTTTAATGTCTTGGTCGAACTTTGGCCAATAAAACTGGGTCAGGACAATTGCCTTGGTCAATTCGTATCCCATATGACCTCCAAAAGGGGAGTCATGGGCTATTTTTAGCACTTTGTTTCGATGTGCTTGTGGTAACATTATTTGCTGTATCGTGGTCTGATTTGTTGTGTAAAATCTAGTTAAGATGTTGTTCTGTAGCCTAAATGTCCACGATGCGTTCTTAGTTAGTTTTGGTTTAAGTCCTACTAACTTAAAGTATGGTGCAAGTGTTGTATCTGCTTTCTGTTCATTTCCAAAATTGATGTTAGTTGAGTTTGGCGCTACTATTTCTAATGATTCCTGCAGTTGGTCGGTGTTGGTTTTATGGGTTGTCTGTCGTGTTATTGCGTTTGTGTGTTGTGTGTTTTGTTGCACATTTACAGGCTTGGTACTTGGTAGGTCGGTAGCATCCTCAATTCGAGGTTTTAATTCGGTCGTATCGCTCATAGATTCGACCGCCCCTGCATTGTACACCTCGGTGAATTCTTTCTGAATTACCTCAGTGGTTGTCTCCCTTAGTATTTTGGCAGCTTGAGACAAGCAAGAATGGTGTTTCTCTTTCGCATCGCTGTTTGTGTGGTGGATACCGTGTTTATGCTCCCACTCTTTGATTTCCTTTTCAGAGCATGGATGTATGTTGGGTAAATTACCAAGTATAATGTCAGCGACTGGATTGTCAAGGACAGCGCACAATACTTGTCCTGATATGAACGGTGTTTGAATTTCGACCAGAGCAAGGGGGTATTTCTCTATAGTACCTGAGAATGTGCGACAAGTCACATGTTTGTCTGTGTAGTCTTTAGTGTCTATTAATGTTTTCTTAACCCCACAGAGCGTTGCGCCGGAATCCCGAATTAAAGTGCACTTTTTGTTGTTAACAAACCCTGTAGAAAAAACTAGCTTGCCTGTAGATGATAAGGCCGCGTTAGCTGTTTCATTTGAAATAGGTATCGTGTGGCCACATAATAGTGGTGTGTCAAGTTGGAACTTCGTACAGGTGTTGCACTTACTGTCTGTAATGGTGTTAATAATGTGTACAGCATTCCCAAGCTCGCTTTCATTGTCGTGTTGATTATCACATTCATTGAGTGATTCAAGCTCTTCGTCAGACGACATTTCTACTAGTGCAGCATTGGCCTGTTTCAATAACTTACGTCCATCACAGAGGCGACTATAATGGCCAAAACTTTGGCAAAAGTAGCATTTGACCGCTCTCTGGTAAGCGTTGCGCTTAGCCTTCTGCTTCTCCACCATCATTTTGAGGTGGGTAGGATAGGTAGGCGATTTGTCGCACATAGAATAAGTGTCGTGACTGAAACCTCAATATTGGCATTTCGTTACTTTACCGACATTGGGGCGCGGTTTAAATTTATTCTCTCTTTGTTTGGAGTATTTGGTGTTCACTACTGCAGCTGCTGTATCGTTGTGACTTATGTTCAGCTGAAAAATGTTCCTATTTGCTGTGAAAAATGCATTCCCCTTTGCCTCTATTTCCTGAATACTCTTACAGTCCATTTGTTTTAAGAACTTGGCAAAAGGTGTGGGGATGGTGCTAACTATTTTGTCTATAATAATAAGCTCTTTAAGTTTGTCATGGCTATTGTTGGTTTTAGCCGAGTTGATCCATTGTGTGCACACGTCTTGGACTGTACTGACATAATCTATAAAGGTTTGGTTTGGTTGTGGAGATAATTTGGCAAATTGTTGTTGGTAACCTGCAGTATCTAAAGAAAAATGTTGGAGAATGCGTTGTTTTAGATAGTCATAGTCTTTTCGCATTTCCTGTGGCACTGTTTCTATTACTTTTAGTGGTTCTAGAGCTAAGTTTCTCATTAGAATAAATGCCCAATCTGATTTTATGATCTTATGATGGGCCATGAGACACTATAAATTTTCTAAGTAGGCGCTGATGGAATCTCCTGAGCAGAACGCCTTCACGAGGCCTTTATACTTATTATATTTTTGTTCTTCTTCTTTGCTTCGTAGCTTATTTACTGATATTTCTGTGTTGGACTCAATCTCCATCTGTTTTAGTTTAATTTGTGTCTCGGCATTTAATTGGGCCTGCTTCGCCGCCGCCTCGAGCTCCATCTGTTTTTCCTGAGCCTGCAATTGTAATTTCTTCTCTTCAATTTGCAATTGCATCTTTTTCTCTTCTGCTTCAATTAGCATTTTCTTTTCTTCTGCCTGCATTTGCATTTTCTTTTCTTCGGCCTCCATTTGCATTTGCCTTTGTTTTTCCTCTCGTTCTATCGCTCTTTCTTCACGGGCAATGTTTTCTGCGTGCGCTTTCTGTGCCCATTCTGACAATTTCTCTTCTTTATAACCTAACTTTATTCCTTGCTCAATGCACTTATCTAAGCTAGACATTTTGTGTTTTACTTGTTTGTAAGGTTTATAGAGTTAAATCCCTTAGAAAAAAATGATGTGTAGTCGAAAATTTGGTTAACTCCCTTAATTATTAATGTGTAAATCAAAATGCAAGGTTATGTTGGTTACAAGGTCATGAATATGCAACCAAATCAATATGAAACAAAATAATACAATGATGGAAGGTGAGAAGTACAGCTTAGAGTTGCAATGGGTATGATGTGAAACTTAGCTTTCAATCCCAGAACTCTCCGATGTTGTCTTGTACTCTCGTCACTGTTGGAAAGGTTACATAGGTTGCACGCGGCACTAGTTGCGGAACAATCTGCTCGTGGAGTGAGAAAACATTAGTTACAGTCACACAAAAAAATGTCAAAATAGTAACATGTCAAAAATCGTTTACAGAATCAAAATAATGAGGCACACTGCGGAGGCAATGGTGAGACGTTGCCGAGGGACTCAGATTAATTCTATTTTATCGCTAGATAGCTACTAATTTTTGTAAAGTTGTAAAGTTAATTTTTTTGATTTAAACAAATCAATGTGTTATCAAAAATCAATGTGATATGATTAAATAAGTAATTTTACATGGCAATTAATAGCTCTTTCACAAAACATTTTATGCCAAAACCGGAAAACTAGCCCCCAAAAAGCCTGTCATCATCTTGCTCTTATCTAGGTAACTGAACATGGGTTCATACAGGCAACAATAAATCTGTTCGCTATGAGATCGAATATTTATTGTATTGAATATACAGTTGGCGCAGTGGGTTAACAGCCCGCGTTATATTATCTTACATATCACAGATAGTTAAACATCAAACACATAGTTGTCATACAACAATCTAGCACACTATCTAGCCTATGTATATATATATCTATGAATATCTATTGAGTCCCTCTCAGGCAGGCCTTGTTGCCTCTCTCAAGTCCGTCTGTCCTCTGCCGGTCTCCTCGTGT